>CM065295.1:34390000-34990000 GCA_032871835.1 Dipteronia dyeriana | reverse complement strand
ATGATGGACTCAAACCAAAGGCACAGTGGAACGCACAAGAGTTTGAGGCATCAAAGTGGAATAGGAAGGCAATGCATGCAATCTTATGTGCAATGGATGAGAACCAGTACAAGTTGGTTCAAAATACTAGGATAGCTAAGGAGGCATGGGATATCCTAGAAGTTGCACATGAGGGAACCGATGTGGTTAAGGAATCGAAGCTTCAAGTTCTCCAAACACAATTTGAATTCCTCAATATGGATGAGAACGAGTGCTTCAATGACTTTGAAGTAAGGTTGATGGACATTGTGAACCAAAGTCATCAACTTGTTGATCCTTATTCGGATAGGAAGATCAAGCAGAAGATTATGAGATCTCTACCCGATAGGTTTGAGTCTAAGGTGATAGCTTAAGAGAATAGCGGTTACAAGGATATGAAGGCAAGTGAAGTGATTGAGAGGCTTCTAGCTTATGAATCTAGGAAATGTCCTAACCCCACACTATCAAAAAAGCAAAAGAATATCGCTTTAAAAGCCTCCAAAGTTGAGAAAGAGGAGAGTGATGATTCGGATGAAGAAATGGCCTTGCTAATGAGGAAGTTCAAGAAATTCTACAAGTCCGAGAGGGAAGGTTTCGAATCTAAAGGTCAAGACTTGAAGAAAAAGACTCCTTTCAAAAATATCGAGCCTAGGTAAGAAAAGACCTAGAAGAAAGGAGTCCAATATTATGAATGTGGTGGGATAGGTCACTTTACCCTTGTATGTGCAAATCACAAGGTCAAGAAAAAGGGAAAAGTGATGGCTGCCACATGGAGTGCAAGTGATAACTCCAATTAAGGAGATAAGTCTTCGGATGATGAAGAACTCATGGCTAACTTCATAGCCTTTACGTCCTCTAATAGGAGCAAAGATGCTAGTGAAGAAGAAAATAAGAGTCAAGAGGAAAACTACTCAAGTGATGATGGTTCTTCATCACAATCCACAAATGGAAATGTGGAAATGATGGATCTCAAGGACTATATGACTAGGTTTGAGAGTTCAAGGTTAAAGAATAAGAATGAAATTAAGAGATTAAAAGAAGAAAACTTAGACCTCTCAACTCAAGTTGACCAACTAAATGAAAAGTTGGTGAGATCTAAGAGGAGTGAATAAGGGTTGAAGAAAGAACTTGAAGATGCTAGAGAGTTGTTGGCCAAGATGAACTCTAGCACCAAAAAACTTGACCACATGCTAGATGTTGGAAAGAGGCCAAGTGACAAGAATGGGCTTGGGTTTGAAGATGACAAGATGTCCTTCACTCCAAGCAATACTATTTTTGTAAGAAGCATGAACTTCAATGGGTCCTCTTCTCATCAATCGCCTAGGAAGAAACTTGACCTAGGGGAGTGTTCAAGTAGTGTTCAAGTGAATGTGGCACCAAGAAGCCTACCTCAAGCCAATCCTACAAGGGCTCCTCAAGTTAACTTCCCTCAACCAAAAGCTCATAAAAGGAAGATACCTATCATGTAATCTCAACCAAGGAAGCAATCAAGTATTACTAAACAACAAAGAAGGAAAGCTCCTCAACAACAATCAAGACAACCACAAAGACATGGGAAGGCTCCAATGCATCCTCAAGGATATTGTATGATTCCTAACTTTATTCCTACATGTCATTTTTATGGTATTGATGGTCATATTAGACCAAAGTGCTTTAGATATATTAAATTGTGTAGAATTGAAAGCATGATAGAGAAGAAAAAGGCTAAAGCCATGATGCATGTCACTAGGAAAAATGGAACACTTTTGCATGATCCTAGGACACTTAGAGCTCATGTAACATTGACCACTAGGAAGAAAAATATTGCACCTAGATGGATTAGAAAGGATGAACACTTTTGCCATGTTGCACAAATTGCCTTGATAGCTCATTCTTGTGATTTTTTGTATTTGGATAGTGGGTGCTCTAGGCACATGACTGGAAATAAGAGTTTATTTGAAACTCTTGTAATGGAAGAAGGAGGAAATGTCACCTTTTGTGATGGATCCAAAAAGAAGGTTAAAGAAAAGGGAACCATTTCCATTCACGAATTACTCTCATTGTCCAATGCTTTGTATGTTGATGGTTTAAAAGCTAATTTGATAAGCATTTCACATCTTAGTGATGAAGGACTTTCCGTCTTGTTTAAGAAAAATGATTGTTCTATCCTATTGCCAAATGGACAAACCTTGTTAAAAGGTATGAGATCTAGCGACAATTGCTATTGTCTTGAGGCTAGAGGTGTCTCTTGCAATGTGTCCAAGGATGAACAAATTGAGTTATTGCATGAAAGACTTGGTCACATGAACTATAGGGATTTACGAATCTTAGATAAGTTCAACATTGTGCGAAGCCTTCCCAAGTTTGGGAAAAAGGTAAATGGTGTTTGTGGACCTTGCCAACAAGGGAAGCAAACCAAAGTATGCACAAAAAGGGCAAGTATTTATCCACCAAGGAACCTCTAAAGCATCTCCATATTGATCTTATGGGTCCCATACAAACCGAAAGTTTAGGTGGAAAGAGATACATTTTTGTGTGTGTAGATGACTTCTCTAGGTACACTTGGACTTATTTTCTTAGAGAAAAATCTAAAAGCTTTGACAAGTTTAAAGTGCTATGTTCCAAAATTCAAAATGAAATGAACTCCAAGATTAAAAGCATTAAAAGGATTAGGAGTGGCCATGGGAAGGAGTATGAGAATGCCTATTTTGAAAACTACTGCAATAGTCTAGGCATTTCTCATGAGTTTTCGGCTTCTAGGACACCTCAACAAAATGAAGTTGTTGAGAGGAAAAGTAGGGTTCTTTAAGAAATGACCCGTGTAATGTTACTTAGTAACAATGTCCCTAGGAATCTTTGGGCCGAAGCCGTTAATACGGCGTGCTACATAGGAAATAGAGTCTTTCTAAGGCTCCACACTAGGCAAACCTTTTATGAGTTATGGAAAGGTAAAAAGCCAAATGTTAGTTATTTCCACACCTTTGGAAGCAAATGCTACATTTTGAATGACTATGATCAACTTGGTAAATTTGATGCTAAGAGTGATGAGGGTATCTTCATTGGCTATGCCTTGAATAGTAAAGCCTATAGAGTTTTCAATCTAAAAACTAGGACCGTAATGGAATCATCTAATGTTGTCATTGATGATACTAGGCTCAAATCTAATGACCATGAGGAGAAGGTAGATCTAGTTGATGACTCCCCTTTGGAGAAGGCTGTTGATATTTCTAATGTTGAAAAGACTAATCTTGATGATGACATAACATAACGTATTAATAGGATTCCTCACATGGACTCAAAAGAACCTGCTTTATAGGTTAGGAAACTCCATGACAAGGATGACATCATTAGAGAGGTTAGTGAGGGTGTTAGGACTAGGAGTCAAATGGATAATCTAATTAGCTACACTTGCTACACCTCTCAAATAGAGCCCAAGAAGGTTGATGAAGCCTTAAAGGATGAATTTTAGGTTCTTGCTATGCAAGAAGAGCTTAACTAATTTGAAAGGAATGAGGTTTGGACTCTAGTTCATAGGCCTAAGAACACCAATGCGATAGGCACCAAGTGGGTATATAGGAACAAATTCGATGAGGATGGCAACATTGTGCGAAACAAGGCTAGGCTTGTAGCACAAGGGTACTCTCAAATTGAGGGTATTGAGTTTGAGGAGACATTTGCTCCCGTTGCTAGGATTGAGTCCATTAGGCTTCTTTTATCCATCTCTTGTTTGCACAAGTTCAAATTATATCAAACGGATGTTAAGAGTGCCTTCCTCAATGGTTTCTTGCAAGAGGAAGTGTTTGTTGAGCAACCCAAAGGGTTTGTGGATCCTCACCACCCTAATCATGTCTATCATCTCAAGAAAGCTTTATATGGCTTGAAACAAGCACCAAAGAGCGCCTCACTCAATTTCTTATAGACAATGGCTATACTAGGGGTAGTGTTGATAAGACTTTATTCATCAAGAAAGACAAAGATGAGCTTTTCATAGCTCAAATCTATGTTGATGATATAGTTTTTGGCTCCACTAATAACATCAAAGTCCAACAATTTGCTGATGTCATGTCTCATGAGTTTGAAATGAGCCTTGTTGGTGAGCTAAGTTACTTTCTAGGTTTATAAATTAAGCAAATGGATGATGGGATTTTCATATCTCAAGCTAAGTATGCAAAAAACCTAGTGAAGAAATTTGGCATTGATAGTGCCAAACATTGTGATACACCCATGAGCACCACTTTGAAGCTAAGCAAGGATGCTAGTGTTAAAAGTGTGGACCAAACTTGGTATCGTGGCATGATTGGTAGCTTGCTCTATTTGACCTCAAGTAGGCTCGATATCTCTTTTAGTGTAGGTGTGTGTGCTAGGTACCAATCAGATCCTAAGGAGTCCCATCTCTCTTCCGTTAAGAGAATCATTCGTTATATGAATGAGACATCTAACTATGAAATTTGGTACTCTTATGACACTAATGCTAGTCTTGTAGGCTTTAGTGATGCAGATTAGGCAGGAAATTGTTATGATAGAAAAGTACATCGGGCGGTTGCTTTTTCCTTGGGAACAACCTTGTCTTTTGGTTTTTCAAGAAGCAAAATTCGATTTCTTTATCCACGGCTAAGGCCGAATACATAGCTGCTGAGAGTGGATGCACACAACTTCTTTGGATGAAGCAAATGCTAGTCGACTATGGATTCAATCAAGGTACTCTTACTCTCTTTTGTGATAACATGAGTGCAATTAATGTTTCCAAGAATCCAGTTCAACATTCTAGAGCTAAGCATATTGACATCCGTCATCATTTCATTAGAGAACTAGTTAAGAGCAAATGCATAGTACTTGAGCATGTAGGTACTAATGATCAACTAGCGGATCTATTTACTAAACCCTTATATGTTACTCAATTCAAAACTCTTAGTAGATCTATTGGGATTTGTCTCATGGAGTGATGATTTTTGGTCTTTGACCTCATAAGAGGAACTCAAGCAAAGAAAGCTATTGTATACTTGTTGCATCCAAATTTTTTGAAAATGTTTAAGCTCCTTTATTGATTGCTTGAGTAGCTTGGTTGCACTTATACTATAGTATATTGTATTTTTCTTCAATAAGTGTGAACTTTGCTTTGATTTCAATCCATGTCATATTTATGTTCAAACATGCATTTTTGGACTAGGAGATCTACATAGGAAGTACATATTGAATGACCTATAGTTATCTCCATGACATGATGATTCTTTAATGACATGCTAATGAAAAATGATAAAGCATGAATTGATGATTGCAATTGTTGAATGCAAAATATTGTGTGAAAAAGCTAGTGAGACTAAAATGTTTCATCAATGTCTCTCTTTCTTTATTAGTTGAACATGGCTACTATCATACGGGTTTCCTACCTGAAAAAATCAAATAGGGTGCAAAGTTACTCATGCCATGTTTCACTTATAAAGTTGGATATAGTGCCATTAAAAATTGATATCTATAAAAACTCTATTTTCTTGCTTCTCTCATGACAAATGGTAAAATTGGTTTGAATTATATTGGAAACCTTTGTCATTTGCTTTGCCAAATACCATTGTTTATTGACTTAAATGCAACATGTCTTATATGCAAAGCATTTTTGATTCACACATTTTCTTCAAATAAATCTCCTTGTTTATCTCCTATTAATTGAGTTGCATAAATGTGGCTTATATAATTATGCAAATATCTTGTATGCTCCTTTCTTTCTTTGCCTTGAGAGACCTGGTTGGGGACTTCTCCTTTGCCTATATCATGACAAAAAGGGGGAGTAGCATTGTGGTGTTAGGGGAGTAGCATGTGGTAGCATGTGTTGGCTTTAAGGGGAGTAGTACTTGTTTTTGGGGAGATTACATTTAGGGGGAGTAACCCCTTGAGGGGTAGCGTTGCATGATGTGGTGCATTACTCATATTCTTATATGCAAATGCTTTTGTTTTCTATCCACTTGATCATCTCACCTGCACTTGGTTTGGAAAGTGTACTTGTTGTTTATTTCTTGTGTAGGGTTGATGATTCTACAAGAGATTGAAGATTTGAAGTTTTGAAGTTTTTTTTATGTGTATCTCTTTGTAATATAGAATATCTTCCTGGTGTTTTATTTTGTTTTGTGAGGATCAATGTGAGTGGTGGTTTTGTCACGAAATAGCTAAATGGGGAGATTGTAAAGTCCTCATTTATTGATTGACTTATTTCGTGAACAAATCACATTTTTGGGGTGTTATGTAAGGGTAGCTTAGGCTCTCAAGACCTCAAGAGGAGAAGCACCAAAGGTAAAATTCTTGTGCTTACTTGCTTTGAAGAGATAGTTGCACACACTCACAAATTCATGCATAACTCTTATTCATATATGTTGTGTGTTTATACTTGTGTGCATTTTGGTTTAAATGACTCTTGTTGACTCATTTGCATCTTGTAAACAAAGTTTTATGTCATGATTAGGCATTAGAATATGATGCATTTTCATCACTCTAGTACTTGTTGAAAATGTGTGTTTGAGTGTCGAAAAAGTGGGCAGTGCGCTACTCGACTGGCGTAGCCTCACCAGCGTAACATTCCAGTGGATCGCCGCTTGTCATGTGCCACTGAGTTGCGCCATTGCACCCGTGCAATGTTGAAAAAGTGGGCAGTGCACTGGTGGTGAGCTACTTGACTAGCGCAGCCTCACCAGCGTAACATTCTAGTGGATTGTCGCATGTCATGCGCCACTAAGTTGCGCCACTTGACCAGCGCCTATTGAAAATATTAGGCTGTGAGCTGGTGGTGGGCTACTCGACCAGCGCACATAGCGGAAGCTCATATATATATATAACTCTTTGTGTTTAAGTCGAAATAGAGTTCATAACATCATATCTTTTCCATAGAACACATTTCAAAATGAAAACTCTTCCAAGAACTCATCTTTAAACACTCAAATCTTTCCCATGTGCATAAAAACTTCATCTTGCATCATCTAAAGTCATTTAGAGTGCATCTACGGATAGTTTTGGTTCATCACATCTTGTTTGGTAAGTTCTTCACTATCTTCTTACAAGTTAAGTGTTTTGCTTGCTAAGCCATCTCTTTAATTATTTGTATGCTCTTAGAACATATTCTAGATACAAATTAGAGATTGTTGTGATGACATGATTGAGTGTTATATTGTGATAGCTTCATAGGATTGTTTGATCTATGTTTAGCTAAGGTTTTTGAATATGTCATTTAGCTCTTGATATCTAGGATTGCATTAATTGTCATCTCATTATCCTAGATAAGCATATAAGGTTTCCTAGCCTTGTTTGTTCTTTGAATATCATCATATATTCACATAGGGTATATTATCTTTTCATTAAGAAGTAAGACTTGTGTTGCTTCCGGGAGTAGGTAGCTTAAATCGCAAGCAAGATGGACTGGGTTCACCTATACCGGGATTAGGTAGTGGTGGTGGATTTTAAACCGGGATTAGGTAGTGGTGGTGGATTTTAAACCGGATTAGGTTGTAATTCCTTTGCCATTAGTGGATTCGAGGTCGAGTGTGGTGCACATATCTGCCTATGGTTTTTCCCATTTAGAGGGTTTCCACGTAAATCTCAATTGTCTTTACTATTTTCATACTTTTTACACTTGTGATATTATTGTAACTAGCTAGGGCATTTTCGTCAACTTGACCTTTAACGAGAATTGGGTAAAATTGTTTAAAATCTATTCACCCCCTCTCTAGATTAATATTATACACACCATAATATTTGTTTCACATACCAAAAGAGAAATATGTGTGGCACTCCTATTCTATATGACATGTTATCAAACAATTACAAACATTGCAATATTTACAATAAATATAAATAGCTTCAATTTTGGTTCATCCTAAAAATGAAAGTAAACTACATGTATTGGAATACAAAAACTCTTTTCTTGGCGAACAAGTCTTCATGCGACCTTCGTCGTCCGGACTCTCTCGGCTGTCTCCCATAGACATGCTCACCCTTGGCCCTTACCTATGGGCGTGCACATGCCACAAACCCATAAAGAGCTGCCATGTGCATCCCATGCCACAACAAACGTGGATGCGTGCTTTTCGCACGCATGTTCATTGCTAGGGCTCGCACGGTCCCAAACTTGTTTCGGTTGCTCCTAATTCTTTAAACTTTCTAGTCTTCGAAACTTGAGTGTATTACAGAAGAATTATAAATAAAAATACTGTAATTTTTTTATTATTATCACAACAACAAAATAAAATAAAAACTTAGCAACTACCAAGAAGGTAGTTATGACTATAATAGACCACCCTTCTTGTTACAACCCAAAACAAAAATACATTGAAATTCTAGGACCAAAATTGAACAATGACAAACCACATATAAAAAACATATATATATATATATATATATATATATATATATATATATATATATATACATTCCAATGTAAATATATATATGCGAATGCCTAGAGTGCCATCTCTTTCTAAAACATGCATATATATAACAAAAAGAAAAAGATTCATGAACACATACATCAATTAATCAAAGGTACAACCTGGCTCTGATACCAATTGAAGGGAAACAAACGGTTCAAAATGCAACGGAAACGTGAAAAATAAAAAAATTAGGGTTTGCATATAAATAAAAAAATCCCCCTTTGACTAACAAGAACCTTAACCCTAGATTAATTGATGTATATAAAAAGTGTCGTACCTTTTTCTCGTGACGATTGAACAAGGGCCAAATTAGTTCCGCAAGATCTTCCAATCCAATTAAGAATGTGAATCAACTAGGAGTTTGGCTCCCTTTCTTTTAATTGTACACCTGAGGATGAAAACAAACAAAATCTTCTTATTTGTTAGTTACAATAATCCTCCAAAAAAGAAAACAAAAAACGTTAGGTCACTTGTGAATTATCAATCAATTTGATTGAAACTCGCGTAAACCTTGATTCGATGTTGTACACAAAACCTTTTGATGTAAAGGATACTAGTGTACTATCGAAAACCAAACGATCTTTCTTCCTATTTCTTCTTTCCCCGAATCACACACTATTTCTTAGAGTTGATCAAATTTTGTCTAGAGTAAAATCGGATCTTTCTCCCTCAAAATTCCTAAGGTGACCGAATTCTTCTCTTAGAAAAATAGGGCTGGTCGAAATCTCTTTATGAAGTTACCTTAGGCTGGCCGAAATTAATCATACATATTCTTAAATCCTCTCCTAAGAAGGATTTACTTGGTTGGCAAGAATCATTTCCTTAGGTGGATTTATTTGGTAGTTAAGAATATTTTCCGTAGGTGGATTTATTTGGTAGTTAAGAATCGTTATCTAAAATGAATTCTATCCTATTATATATACATATGGGCTGGCTGAAATTTCATAGAATACAATTAGGAGACTTAATTCTTTTCCTAAGAAGGATTTACTTGGTAGTTAAGAATCATTTCCTTAGGTAGATTTACTTGGTGGTTAATAATCCTTTTCAAAAAAAAAAAATTATATCATACACCAAGACTCCTAATCCAACTCAATAGTGTATTTGTAACCATATTAAAGACTTCCTAATTTGATTATGTAAATAATTTCTATTATTTATCCACTTATCAAATATAGTCTTTAATATTAATTATACTACCAACAATAGTATAATTTTAGGAGACCATCTCCTACTAGGAATTTTTTTTTGACTTTTAATTAAATAATTAATTAATCACTAAATTAATTAATTTCCATTTAATTAAATAATACAATAAAATAATATAATTAAGATATTCTAAATAGCCTTGCCGTCCAACACATATATATGGGTGAATATATTATTTTCTTATTTTATTAAATCCATTTGACCTTTATAAAAAAGTTCATATGTGAACTAGGTCCATTCTTACAAAAGGAAACAAGTACACATGCCTCAATACAATTCTAGATGGACCCCTAAATTGGTCCGGTAGAATATATCAAGTGATCCATTCAAGTTCGTGTGGATTGGGGATCTTGGCGGGCTATCCAGATTTAAGCTCCAATAGACACAACCCAATCACAATCAACAAATGATTCACTTAGACCCGATCTATTTAATTTTAGTTCATTCCACTAAAGAATTAAAATTGAACTCTTAAACAAAGATAGAATAAGTTGATGTTACTCATTCATACCCTAGACAACCTTATTGGAGAAAGTGTATTCTCGTGAAGAATACCAGTAATCGCCAAAAGCTCATAGACCGCCTATAGCTCTCTAAGTTACCATATTTACTCATATGACCACATATTGAACTTGGATATTTTGACTTGTCCAGAAGCCATATTTCAATAGACACTATTGAAAACTTAACGTTAAGATTTAATATCTAATACCTCAAAACATCCATATGATGGTATTCTACTCACATTTAGTAAATGGAGCCATGATGTCCATATCTATAAATGAAGTCCTCTATCGATTAACAAATGAATACCACCAAACTATCAAGGATAGACTATGCTATATAATCGTACTCATTGATAGCTTAAATGATAACACTTGCAACCATAAGTCCATCATTTATCTCATGATTGAGATAGATTCTCCGATTGTCTTCAAGTGAAAACTTTTATCCATTGACGGTTCTTGATAAAGTATTTCATTTGGATCCTATTCAATGCACCCAGTGCACTAGATTCTTTTGCCCAAAGACACAACACTTTGATGATTTTAGACTTGTCAGAACACATTTGATCCCACTGAAATGCTAGCAAAAGAATCAACAACTTTGATAAGATAAAGGCGTCCAACCTTTTATCTTAAGTTGTGAATATTATTCAAGACTAACTAAAGAATTGTGTCTACATCATACATATCTAGATGTATGAACAATTCTTCTTTTCTCATAGTCTTTTGACCTTATGATTATTTATTTTTGACAATTATAATAATTAAACTATAAATGCTATAAGATTTGTTAAACTAGAAATCACTTTATTAGTATCAAAAGATTATCAAATACATTATTACACTCTTGCTATCGAACATAATCTCAACAGTGTTGATGCTTTTCGGATCAGGATCGTTTCCTGCATGTTGGGTATACATTATTTGGAGACTGGCTATCATCTCTACCATTTGTCATGTTGCTGCTTTGGGAATTCTTTTTTTTTTTAGAACTCTGTTCGCGAATTTGATCGGTTGCGTATACTCTGATGCTGATAAAACAGAAAATCCACCCCCTAACACCCTTTTTTTTTATGTTTCATCTATTTATGTTGGTTCCTCGAAGTTGAGTTCTATGCCCCCTCCTTCTAGCGCCAGTTGTTGATGGTGATTTTTGGATCGTGTAGAATTGATCACGCGTCTAACAGTTTTTTTTAGATTGTTGAAGAGGTAATGAGAAAGATAGAAAAAGATGAATAATATGCACATATAAGTTTACGTGGTAAAATCTCAAGGCGGAGAAACTTCCACGGTTACCGGTGACTGCGAGAAGAAATTCACTATAATATAATAATTACACACTCAATCTCTCATTCTTTGGTGTATCTCTCTCTCTTTCTTTCTATGTTTATTTTTCTATGTGTTGTTGTCTATCTCTCGTTATATATCTTTTTTACAATAAGGTTGTGGGTCTATTTATATGTGTATAGAACCCTAATCCTTGTAACAAATAAGGAAATGTGATAGTGTTTAATTAGAATTGGTTACTTGTTGAAGTCATCTTTGTCTTCTTTCCTGTTTAGTTTTTATCCTTCTAATAGCTTTGAGTTCTTTAATGAATAAGCTTCTCTGATACTGGAGAGGAAATAGAGATATTTCCTTATTGGGGTGTGATTCTAGATTCCTTGTTTAAGTAAGACAATTCTTCTTCGTATTTGAGTCGTAGCTGCCTTTAATGTCTCCCACACGTTGTCCAACTGACCAATTGTCTAGTCCCGACCGAACTTCTTTTATCCCGATCAGATGGTCCCGACCAAGTTATCTCTACCCGATCGGTTAGTTTTCCCGACCACGTTATTTATGCCCGATCGGTTAATTTTTTCGACCATCTTGGGTAATCTTGACTATGCCTTTAGATCATCTATTAATTACCTTGGATCGATCTTTCCTGACTCTTGCAACTTGGCATACATAATCATGCTGACTTGTCATGCTATCAAAAAATCCCTATAACACACACTTTCACACAAAAGCCAAGTCAGTTGAATCCAGAATATATATATCGAATATATATATTTCCACTTTCTTGCCTTTTGTGAACAAAACAATGTGCGTTGATATCTTAAGAAATAGTTGACCTTTTCCTTTTCTTTTGAAGAATATATATATCAAATATGTATGTATATATATATATATATATATATATATATATATACACACACACATACATATTCCTTTTAACTGATATCAAGTTTTGGTCGGTTTTCAAAGAATACATATATCAAATATATATTTCCTCTTTTAAAAACCTCATGAAATTTTTTTATTTAAAAAAAATATTTATTTTACTTTTACAAAAAGATACCATCTGTTTTGATTTTAAACTATTCAAGTTCAAAATTAAAATATTTAATTTAATAAAATAAAATAATCAAATTACCTTATTTTATTCAAAAACAGATATCAACAAACACCTTCCATTTAGTGATTAATAACATAATTAAATAATGTTATTATTTAACTTATTTAATCACCATTATTCATTAATCAAATAATCTCACAATTCAATTAATTCCCAAATAAATACATGTCACTTTCGTAACACAATTAATTGGACAATTCAATTAATTTACAGTGACCCTTGTTACCTAAATCGATCAGGCAATCAAGGGGACCTATTGGACACACAGTATTTTGAGCTTCAGTAATCCTCGGAATCATTAATTAAACCCTTTAATTAATATTCATTGATTATTAACTCCGGTGTTATTCCACTAAAAACCCAAAGATGCACTCTCTCAATTGCAGACACTTTTTCACTGACTGATACAACTCGGTGTCCATCAATATAGCTATTATGTATGGTGTGATCCTCCACAGCAGTTCATAATTAGAACTGGGTTATAATGTCTGTTATACCCCTCTAATTACATATGTCCTTTAAGTACCGTTGAATCTCTAATGGACAGTAAATCCTATTTCCTCACGGAATTAGGAGAGCGCTCATATTATCCAAGCCCTGAATCAACCTACCACCTACTTCAAGAAAGAGTGGATTCAACAATTGTGTACAAACCTTCCCATCCACAAGCCAAATCGTAATCCTAACATACAGAGTATATTGATCAGAAAATGCATCTGACCTCACCCATGGTGTATCAAAGACTACTATTTAACTTGAATAAGTCGATAAGACAATTTGAATTAAGATCACCCATATATAGCCATCATTAGTTGATATATATGAATCTCATCGGTAAACGGATCTTCGTGAGAGATTCATATAGATAATGACCCAGTCATCACATCATACAAGGTGCCTCCATTCCCATATCTCATATGAATGATTCTGGATAGAATCACCGTACATTACGGAATGGAGAGCAGCTATAGATTAACCATAAATAAAGTACCAAGCTTTATCTGCTATCTACGTACTCTTTAGATTGCACATCTGTTACTGTATCCATCTTTATATGACACTCATATACACAATTCGAGATTACATCCGGCAATCTTGGATGTTAAATATATGCACAAGTTATAAAATAAACAACACAACAAGAATGAATTGAACTGTTCCTTTTATTCATTTCATAAATCCATTTATAGATTTCATCTTTAGGGCATAAACCCCAATAGGTCAGAGAAACATAGAGGTGAATCTGCTAGGGCCCGATCAAAAGAAATCTAAATAAGGATGGGACCCTATAATTTAAACCAAAGTAGACGCACATGCGTTGGAGGTATGACCGAATGATGCGATTGTGGTGTCGGTTCGTGTAGGGCTTAAGGAAGTAAGAAGGGTACTGATCGACAATGGAAGCTCGACTGATATTCTAAGTGTGGAAGTGTTTGACCAACTCAGGTTGCATTGAAGAGACCTTTAACAACTTAAAGTCCCACTTACAGGCTTCAGAGGAGTAGAGGTAAGATCGCTAGGAACGGTGAAGTTGCCTATGGATGTCAGAATCTTTCCCTATACCAAGACAATATTACTGGATTTTATGGTCGTGGGTGTAGAAAATTGGCCATACAATACCTTATTGGGCCGACGTTTCTTGAATAACGCAAAAGCCGTGACTACCACCTATGCACTAATGGTGAAGTTCCCTACAGAAACATGAGTGGCAGTCATGAAAAGCTCACAAGAGTGGGTGAGAAAGGCAAATCTGGAAATGTATAGGGAGAAAGCAGAATCAGAGGTAACCAAGTGTACAACCTGAGAAGTATGAAGATCAGAAGATAGATGACATTAAGGTTAGAGCAGAAACTCTGACCTGGTTTAACCTGAACTCGAGGGAGACGCCTCTGGAAGATTGGAATATCCAGAAAGGTGAACCGACCGTAGAGGTTATAGTTGGTTAACACAGTCTCGAAAAGACTGTAAGGCTTTGGGCTCGGCTGACAAAACAGGTGCAAGAAGAGATAGTTAGATTGTTGAAAGAATATAAGGACATGTTTGCATGGAAACACGAGGATATACCAGAAATCGATTCAAAGATAATCACACACTATTTAGCAGTCGACCCCGACCGTAAGAAGTTTGTTTAGAAAAGAAAACAATTGGTCGTGAGTTGTTGATCTTCATGGATACATACTCAGGATATAACCAGATCTAGAAGTTTGAGCCTGACGAGGACAAAACGTCTTTTACCACCGACCAGAGGCTATATTGTTTCAAAGTCATGCACTTTGGTCTCAAAAATGCCGGGGCAACTTACCAGAGACTGGTGATTAAGATATTTGCTCGATAGATCGACAGAAACATGGAAGTATATGTGGACGAAATGCTGACAAAAAGTATAATGTCAGAAGAAAATGTAAGGGATCTCAGGGACACATTCGGAGTGCTACAAAGGTTCAGTATGAAGCTCAACCCAAAAAAGTGTCTTTGGAGTACATTCGTGGAGATTCCTGAGATTCTAAGTTCACCGGAGGGGAATTGAAGTTAACCTAGAAAAAATAAAGGCGTTGGAGGAAATGAGGTCTCCAAGAACATTAAAGAAAATCCAAAGGCTAACGAGGTGCTTGACATCTCTGAATTGATTCATAAGCAAGTCAACTGACAAATGTCTTTCCTTTTTAAGGCCATTAAGAAGGGTAAGAGAGTGGAATGGAATGCTAAGTGCGAACAATCCTTCAGAAAGATCAAGGAATATCTAGGAAAATCGTTGATTCTGTCTAAACCCCATGAAGAAGAAGTGTTTTATTTGTACCTATCAGTAACGTCTGTAGCAAAGGGTTCAGTGCTAGTCGGACTAGATTAAGGGGTACAAAAGCCAGTATATTATACAAGCAAAGTTTTGTTACCAGCTGAGACAAGATATTCACTAACCGAGCAGATGGCACTAGCTCTTGTGACTGCAATAGGGAAGCTAAGGCCATATTTTCAAGCCCACAAGATCGAGGTCTATACGGACTGTCCATTGAAGCAAATTCTATCAAAAACCGAAGTGTCCGAGAGATTGACTAAATGGGCCTTGGATTTGAGTGAGTTTGAGATAACATATCTGTCGAGGGCCATAATAAAAGGGCAAGTTGTGGCTGACATGATCACAGAATTCACCGAACCAAACTGGTGATCATGATATTGAGAAAGAATGATGAGTTCGAATGGAAACTACATGTAAATGGGTCGTCAAACATGCACGTAGTGGGGTAGGGATAGTCATATCTGCTAAAAAAGGTGATCAAGTAGAATGTGCTCTGCGGTTTCTTCAAAGCCACTAATAACATGGTTGAATAGTGTCGAGGCCCTTTTGGCAGGGCTCAGAGTTTGCACGGCTTTAGGGGCGGATGAGCTAGATTTATTCAGTGACTCGCAAGTGGTGGTAAACAAAATTTTGGATGAGTATCAAGACATGGATGACAACGTGGCAGCATATTTAAGGATAACCAAAACACTGTTTGGAAGACTCAAAACATACAGGACCTCCCAGATCCTGAGAGAGAAGAATGAAAAGGTAGACGCTTTGTCAAAATTGGCATAAGCTATTATCGGTGTACAACCAAAGACCATCCCATTCGTTCATCTTGAAAGGCCAAGCACCGAGGACCAAGAAGAGATATTGGAGATATGTGCAATTAAAGGAAAGCAGACCACTTGGATGACCCCGATCAGGGAATACCTAGACGATGGAACACTGCCAATAGAAGTAACTAAAGAAAAACGTCTCAGATACATAGCGACAAGGTACTCGATAGTCGGGGGAGAGTTGTACAGGAGAGGATTCTCGAAAGCCTTGTAGAGGGGTGTCTGCCCAGTGGAGGGCAGACGGATATTAGAAAGCATCCACATGGGATTATGTCGGAACCATTCAGGAGGTAAAAGCCTGGCACACAAAACTCTCAGACAAGGCTTCTACTGGAGGCCATATTCCAAGACGCTCAGGCGGTAGCGGATCAATGTAGGGTTTGCTAGAGGATAACTAATGACCTAAAGAGGCCTTACGAGCAGTTAAAGAGCATGTCATCACATTGGTCATTCGCCATGTGGGGGTTAGACTTGATCGGTCTGATGCCTGCTGCAACCAAAGGTGGGGCAAAACATGTTGTTGTGGTCGTAGATTACTTTACCAAATGGGTTGAGGTATAAGTTCTGGTGCATATAACCGAGGCCAATACGATGAGTTTCATCAAAAAGAATGTCATCTATCGGTTTGGAATCCCATACATAATTAAGGACAACGGAACTCAATTCGACAGTGACAATTTCTGAAACATGTGTCAGGATTTCGGTATAAAAAATTATTGTGTCATACCAGCTCACGCTCAGACCAACGGCCAGACAGAAGCAGTAAACAAGATAATCAAGCATACCCCGAAGGCAAAGCTGGACGCCAAGAAAAGGAACTGGGCAGACAAGTTGAATGAAATTTTATGGGCATACCGAGCAATGGAAAGGACTTCAATAGGGGAAACTGCTCATTCACTGGCATTCGGGACGAAGGCAGTGATCCCAGTTGAAGTAGTTCATAACTCACTCGGGGTATAACTCTTCCATCTCGAGTCAAACGATAGTATGCTGGAGCATAACTTGGATGAGATGGGGGAAAAAAGAGATATGTCAAAAGTAAGGACCGCGACCTATCAACAAAGGGTCGCTAAATACTATAACTCGCATGTCCGAATCAGAAGATTCCAACTTGGAGATCTAGTTCTGAGAAGGGTGTCACCCAACACAAGAGATAAGTCAGCTGGATTTTTGGCCGATAAATGGGATGGTCCATACAAGGTGGTTGGGTTGGCCGGACATGGGGCATACCGCCTTGCCCGACTAGGAGGAAACAAGTTACCCAGGCCATGCAATTCTCAATACCTAAAGATGTTCTACTCTTAGGGTCCCTCAGTTGCTCTTGTTTGTTTTTATTTCTGTAAAGATTGATTTTGCTTTGTCAGCTGATTATTTAATGTTTCCTTTTAGCATTCAATAAAAGCCTCTTTGAGGGAAAAGTTTCAGAAATCAAGAATAGTGTTCTAAAACTTTGCTTTCGTATACAAAAGAAATCTCGAGGCACATATAAATCGCTCAATATCGGTTAGGTGTGCCAAAAAGGCCTAGTGAGGGGGCCAAAAACTTATGTCGCAAAGACAGTGACACTCACGGAGACTAACTGGGTGCAATAAAGCACTGTTAGGGGGTCTTCAGGTCATAAGCGCCTATCAAGAGTTGAACGAGGGATAGGTATTTTTGCTTAAAAACAGGTGCAATTAAAGCACCTGCTAAGTAAATAAAATACAAGATGTCGTGTTGCAACGAATCTTAATCAACAGACTATTGGGAGACATCCCAATGACCTAGTTGACAGATAAAAGACAAAAGTCGATAAATTAGATACCTTGTAAATGGGTTATAAAAGAACACTTCTTGACATAAATGCATTAAGATGATCTGGGGGCTCAAGTAACCGATCGGTCAACCCGAATGGCTCCCCCCGACACTGCCTGTGTAGGGGCTACAAAAAACCTTGCAACACAAAATTGCCCGACTAAGGTCAGGACAACAGACTCAATATAGTTTGGGTTAAAAAACAGTCACGGTCAAACTAGAGGGACTGGGTTAGCAATAATGTATTCGATTTTGGTGGAAACAAAAGCTAAAAGGCAGCTGACCATGGAATGACTGTGAGCAATCGCATTATCATGGCACAGTTAGGTCAGCTAGCCCGATGAAAAATCCAAGCTAATTCACAGCAACAACCAAAGGTCATCTGAACCAGGTGAAAGGATGTGATCGCTACTGAAATAACTAACTTGGATGTGGCTCGACACGCACAGTTCAAGTTATTGAGCAGTTACAATTAGTCATAAATCATTCGGTTTTTTAGATAACAATTGTTCCCAGCTTAGGATCTAGGTTATCACTAACGTGCAACATGATGACCAACTCAAATCAATCCACTAGTTTATACAGAAACAGCAAAGAGAATAAATTTCATTTTATTTATAGAATGGGGGGATTACAAGACAACAACTACACAGATAAGAAATATGAATAAAAAAAGGTATAATGAAGAAAAAAAAGGGTCTTATGCATTTGGGGCATCCTTCGGGCCTAGAACTGCCAAGAAGATGATCACTACCACAGTCTTGGCCCAAGTCTCCAAAATCTGGACAAGTGATATCATCCTCAGACTCGTCGGCCATAAAGAAAGAATAATTTGTACCTAGTAAGGGACTAACATTAGCCCTTTTGGTTAAGTTACTGTTATTTTCGTTGGTGTGAAAAATCACCAGAGAAGACTTTGAAGGAAGCTCCAGGTGCATGGGATAAGGCTCCTTTCCAAGGGACCTGCAGTTGGCCCTCCATCTGATCCTCAGATTCCTTATGGCTTTCAAGGAATCATCTTTGTATTTCTTTATAGCCCTATACCATTTACGTCGAGCCTCCTATGAAGACCTCTCACTGACTCTGAAGAAATCCCAAGCGGTGGTCAGCCCTCTCTCAAATTCCCTCGGTATGATAATCAAAAGTTAAGGATCCTTTGTAGCGATCCACGTCTGGGACTTCAAGGGCCGACCTAGCCTCTTGAGAAAACACCTTCATACTAACTTGATGCTGCTTCAAGTCCTTGGCCAAGAGTTTATAGTGAATCCGAGCCTCCTCAGATGCCTGTTGCATTTCAAGCATGACTTACTGAGCAGAGGTAAGGGTGTCTTGCGTAAGCCAAGTAACCTCCTAGGATTTCTTCGATGCCGTCTCAGCCAGGATGGCCTTGGACCCAAGCTGAGCATACTGTAATTCTGCTTTGGTGACCATCTTCTCTAGCTCGGCATTCCTCATGGTGAGTTGCCTAAGATTTGCCTCAGATGTCGGAGCCCTACTATTGGCGTTGGCTATGGCTTTCTCAGGGCAAGCTTAGTTGCAGCATGGGCCTTTAGCTCCTCTTCGTACTGTTTAGCCTTAGAAGCACTGGCAGAAGAAGACTTGAGAGCATCATCTTTTTCAGCAAAAGCCTTCTTCAACTAAAATATCTAAGCAGCCTACCCCATTTGATCAGCCAAGGCTTGGGTCAGCTCCTCCACCACCTAAAAAAAAAAGAAAGGGTAAAAGTCAGAGAAATTGTAAAATTTGCTAGCAAAAGACTGTGCATAAGGCACTTACAAAAACCCTATTGATAAAAATCATGTGGAACCGTTCAGAGGCAGTGGCAGTTTTGGTTTTTCTTTAGTACCCATCGTCATTATACCCCTCAACTGCTGACATTAATCGAAGCATGAAGAGGGGATCAGCTCGAGAACTGCTTGAGCGAGGGGGATCAGAGAATCCAGAAACTGGAACATCTAGATCTGCAGATAGAATGGATCGGTCGTGGCCAGAGGCAGAAGCAGCCGGAGGCATCACTGGAAGAGTCGGGTCAACAACTTTCGTTGTCTTTGAGACCGTAACACCCTTATCAACCTAATAAGCAGTTATAAGAGCTTTAAAATTCTACCTCTTAGGAGCTTGACCTTCACTGACACCATCCTTAGGGAGGGATCTGAGCTGTATAATAAGGGGAATATCCCCAGACTGGGTTGTTTGAGCATCTTCATCCAATTTAACTGCAGCATCAGTCCATAACTCAACACCAGTCCTTGACTTCAGCAACGGTCCAAACATTTGCTTCTCCGTAATTTCAAATATGTCACCTTAATAAATTACCCCTCCGAGTTAAGATCCCCATCATCAGACTCAGAGTCAATGAAAATTATCTGCCACTTAACAGAAAACTCCACTGGAGCCTTTCACAGATGACGTGTTAGGGCTCCGTTGGGGAACGATCAGGTAGAATATGGGAAGGCAATAGACAAGTTGGAGGTATTGCTGTATTGGCGACCTTAGTTGATTCAGTTGAGGCAGAAGAAGGCATCGAAACTATCCGATCACCCCTTTTATTCGATCGTTGCTTCTTCAGAATTAACTCAGTTAGAGGGTCTACTGATCACCATCCTCTTCTTAATCTAAAACAATAGGGCAAACCTTCAGTTGAGATGGCAACAGATCAACATCACTTGGAGCCTCCGTCCTTCTACAGATGGCCTAGCGGTAAAATATCCCTCAACTTTCTTGGCTACCTTGTTGCTAGATACCTTGTCGTTAGATACCTTGTCATCAAGATCAGTCCTGTGAGATTTGCCCACACTTGGCTCCTTCCAACTTCAGTTGTCCCTGGTGGACTTATCTCGGCTCGATCTCTCTTTACTGGATCGTTCACATTTAGATCCCTCTATGGAGATTACACTCGACCGGACCTATCTCTAGACGACCCCTTACGATTGCTTTAGGGGAAGGGAGATCACAACTGCTTGCCATAGCCTGGACGACAAGAATTGTTAGAAAATCATGATCAGACTCGTATATGTGTTCCACCAAGTCATGTTCAGAAAGAGCAATGCCTTGAGCCACTTGATAAGTAACCGCTCTTCTGCTCACCCGATTAAGATTCTTAGCCTTTTCGGCTTGCTCACCAGCGACGATGTCCAATTCATATACTGATAAGAGAGACGTCACGGGAAATAATGAGGAAATGATATAAGCAATCACTAAGAAGTTCAGAGACAGAAACTTACAATGCCTGCATCAGACGGATATCTCAGGGAAGAGACCCAATTCAATCGACTCCTTCTCCTAGTATAAGTTGCGGCGGTCCCGGACCTCCCAAGGAGTCTGAGCAGCCTTGACGGCTGTGTCAGCCTGCTCATTGGTCATAACAGGTGCAGTATTGTTCTATAGCTTAGGGCTATAGAAATGCCTCGAGACACTGCTTCGATTTAACCAATAGAAAGGATCAACCACCAAGACCTCACCCCAATCTCCACTGACAAAAAATCAGTTGTTCTTCCAGTACTTGATGGAAGAAAGAAACCCCCAGATGAAACCTTTGTGGTCTTTATGTGTTGGAGAGGTAGGCTTTTCTTTGTAACTGTGGAGAATTCAACTGCTTGGTGACATCGAATGGAGATAGAAGGTCCATCCTGTATCAGACCAACCCAGAGTATAAAAGTTACGTATCTCCTAGGGGATCGGGGGGGTATTTTACCCCAATCTGCTTCTACAAATGCCATAAGCTGATTAACACCTGGTATGAGTTGAGGGGTGACACCCATATCTGCCAAGAATCGGGAAATTAAAAATTGTAAGTGGAAGTGACCCTAGAAGACAGCATGGCCCCATAAATCGTAACCTTACCAAGAGGAGGATTCCACGCTACGCGCTTGCCACTGTAGGTTAATTGCAATGTACGAGGGAGGTCGAATCGATCTCTAAATTTTACGAGTTCCTCGTCTGTTACCATATTTATCTCAAGGTTGAAGGCATAAGGATGGTCCGTTGTAAATCTTAGCATGCGAGCCCTCCATTCCCTCGGGACATCCTTCACCTTCAGTGTCTAGGAAACTCTCTTTAAATTGTTCGCTAGACGGGTGGTTTCTTTGGAAGAAGCTCTGGGAGTTTGCCTTGTTGTCTTCGACATATCCGAATACACACCAACATAAGTGAAACCAAAAGGGTTAGCAGAAGAAGGAATAAACACGGGACGGGCCATAGAATAATTTACATTCAGAGCGATAGGTTGAGATAATGGAGTATAAGTGTGGGAACGACCCTAAAGAATGGATTCAAGCCTAACAATACTCTCATTATCGCCAGCCTCAACGGCATGCATGAGAAGTTTGAAATATCGATAATGAAGAGTTGGATCCATACCTGGAATATAAGCGAATGTAATGGAAATGCAGAAGTTCAATAGCGAAGAAAAGCAAGAATCTGAAGATGATGAAAAGCAAGAATCTGAAGATGATGAAAAGCAAAGGTTTTCTGTGTAAAATCTCTATGAAGTTGTGAAGAAAATAAATGAAGGGTTTTCAGACTATATATAGGAGCAGATGAAATCATAAGAACACGCATACACACCACCAGACGTGAGTGGGAGTAGGTGTACACAGAACAAAAAACATGTGCCGTTTGAAATTTGAAAAAGTAGCTGGATGATTGCGTCAGCCGTAACAAGTGTGATTGACATTAACGTTCAGCTGTGAAATATTAAATGCACATTAATGAATGCCACAACATGAAAAAAAGAATAAATTAAACACACTTCGCCGAGTGGACTACATTTGAAAATGAGATACTCGGTCTTGTATGTTTAAGGGGTGTTATTATTGGAAAATTCTAGACTACGTGACACGTCAGTAAAAGACAAGGGTAGGGGTGCCACATCATTGGAAGGCAATCAGAACGAGTTAACCCAAGTTGACCTAAGAGCACTCGTCAACCCCCCAATCAAGACAACACAAACGATTGAGCTAAAATACTTGATCGGGGTTATCGAGATGGTCGGGATAAAGACTGTGATCGGGAAAATCATCGAACTGGGAAATACGGGTCATGTTAGGTTTAACGGATGGTTAGTTGCGTGACATGTGGACAACGTTCAGATTTAACGAAGTCACATCTCAAAGCACATAAAGAACGAATCCTACTTAAATAAGATGCCTAGAAGTATACTTTGATAAGGAAAAACACTTCCTTATAGATATCAGAGTCTAGATTAGACAAGAGATCCAATACAATCACAACATAATTAACGAGAGATAAGAAAGAATAGAAATACAACTCTAATAAGTTAGAGTTTCATTTAATTATGGGAACTCTCCTTGCTTGTATATAAAGAGTTAGGGTTCCATACAACTATAAATAAACCTTAATAAAACCCATAAAAGGGGTTAACGAAAAACCAACTAGGAAGAGGGTAAGAGAGATCGAGTGTGTAACCTTCTATCAACATAGTGAATTCTTTCTTGCCGCAACCGGCAACTGTGGACGTTTCCCCACACTATGGTTTTACCACGTAAAAACTCTGCGTCTTATTTATTTTCCATTGACTTTTGCTTACGATTGGTTATTATTCTGTATTAATTGTGTGACAGGAGGTTAATCAAAAAATCATTGTCAACAATGACTAATTCGGTTTCTCTTCTCTTCAGCAACATATGGTGATAGCATTGTCAAAATAAACCAAAATAATAGGTCGCTTTACACCAAAACGGTGTCGTTTCACTTATAGATTAAGGAAAACGTAACCTAAAGATCGCTTAGTTTTACTGCCAACTGGTCACCTTGACGTCACTTTCGTCTCTATCTTGGAAATACATGTCTAAGGTAAAAGCGATCACAAGACAACTTCATGTTGGATCACCCCAATGTCGCTATCGTCTCTGGTTTGGAACAACTAATTCGAGAAGATAGCGACCACAAGGCGACATCGTGTTGGTCGTGACTGCCTCAGTTTTGTTATATCTTTCTATCTCGCTTGACTTGTTCACTCTAAGTTATGAAGAATGTCAAACTTGTTTTTAACATACCAACAATTGAAGGAAATCACCCCAAAATAAGCGGTTCGAAGAACCATATGTGTTGGGTATAGACTAAAAAGTTGGTTACCTTACGTTCAACTTGTTTAGAGGTATTTATGTTCACTTGTTCACTGAACAGATTTAACTCGTTCAATCTACGTTGAACATGTTCACTTCGGTTTATGTAAACTTGTTCACCAAACTTGTTTAAGGTTCAGTTAAACGTTAAACATGTACAACCTTCGTTGATCTTGTTTGTGAATTTCAACGTTGACTTGTACATCGAACAAGTGAAACGTTCAAAGCAACGTTCGACTTGTTCCCTCTATGTTGAATTTGTTGATAACGTTTTTGACATATTTGTTCTCTGACCAACTTTAATGTTCTGACAAACGTTGAAATTGTTCACCCTACGTTGAATTTGTTCACGACGATTGTTACGTTAATTTGTTCAGTTAACAACATCGACGGCTAGGTCAACATTAAACTTGTTCACCCTACGTTATACTTGTTAATAACCATTTTTACATAAATTTGTTCAATGAACAAGTTTAATATTCTAGCTAACGTTAAACTTGTTCATAATGTGTTTTACACCAACTTGTTCAGAAAACAAGTTTAACTTTGGGTTTAACGCTTGACTTGTTCAAACTATGTTAAACTTGTTCATTAAGATCAACGTTCACTTGTTCACAAAACAAGTTTAATGTTATTATCAACGTTAAACTCGTTGCAACTACGATGAACTTGTTTATAGAGGTTGACGTTAACCTGTAGTCGAACAACTTTAACGTTAAACTTGTTTAATCAACAGAACTTGTTCATGAAGGTTTACAATGACTTGTTCATTGAATAAGTTTAACGTTTATATGAACGTAAAACTCGTTCGACCTACGTTGAACCTGTTCATGAAGATTTACATTGATTTGTTCAATGAACGAGTTTAACATTTTCAGATGAACGATAAACTCATTCAACCTACGTTGAACAAGTTCAAGAATATTTACGTTGACTTGTTCACGTAACGAGTTTACCGTACATTTGAACATTAAATATGTTCAACCTATGTTGCACTTGTTCTTAAAGATTTACATTAACTTGTTAACGGAACGAATTTAACGTTCATTTGAATGTAAAACCTGTTCTATATTCGTTGAACTTGTTCATAAAAAAATTGATTGACTTGTTTACTGACGTTAAACTTGTTCTACCTACCTTGAACTTGTTCTCCAAATTCAAAATTTTAAAACCTTTATTTTATTTTCTTTATTTAATATATTGAAATATATAATTTTTATGTTATTTTCAATAATTTTTTTTAAAAACAAATTTTTTTTTAATTAATATGTAATATAATATAAAATTTAAAAAAATTATTTGACCAACCGGTTGAAACCAGTGGCTAACTACGTATTTCTCTATTTTTTTTTTACCTTTTAGTGTGTTTGTATTGTACAACATATATGGGTGCTTTGCACCATCGCCAAGTCCTCTTAATAGATATACACTGTTGTGTTCACTGTGCAACACTTGCACACTCCACAACACACTTGCACAATTCAAAAAATACTAATCAGTGTATTTGTTTGAGTTGTGTTTTTGATATATATATATCTGATTGGGTTTTTCAAATAAAAAATATATCTAATATATCTTCTGTAATCTTTAAAAAAACTGATAACACCTATTGAATTTAAAATCTTTTTCTTTTTAAATATCTCATATCATTTTTTTTAAATAATTAAATAATTATTTTGAATTTAAACATTCTAAACTCAATTTTAAATATTTAATTTAATAAAATAAAATAATCTTATTATCTTATTCTATTTAAAATTAAATATAAACTAACACCCTTCATTTAGTGATTAATAACATAATTAAATAATCTCATTTTGTAATTTATTTAATCACCATTATTCATTAATTAAATAATCTCATTATTCATTTAATTCCTGAACAAATACTTGTCACTATCGTAACACTATTAATTGGACAATCCAATTAATTGACCGTGACCCTTATTACCTAAATCGATCAGGCTAGCAAGGGGACCTAATGGACCAATAGTATTTTGAGCTCCAATAATCATCAGAATCATTAATTAAACTCTTTAATTAATACTCCTTGATTATTAACTCCAGTTTTATTCCACTAAAAATCCAATGTTGTACTCGCTCAATTGCAAATGCTTTTACATAGACCGATACAACTTGGTATCCATCGATATAGCTTTTACATATGGTGTGATCCTCCACAGTAGTTCATAACTAAAGCTGGGTCATAATGTTCGTTATGCCCCTATAGTTTCATATATCCTTTAAGTACCGTTGATGGACAATAAATCCTATATTCTCATAGAATTAGGAGAGCGCTCATATTGTCCAAACCCCAGAATTAACCCTTAAGGGAACTACCATCTACTTCTCACAAGAAGGAGTGGATTCCACTATTGTGTACAAACCTTCCCAGCCACAAGTCAAACCATAATCCCAACATACGGAGCATATTGATCAGGAACTGCATCCGACCTTACCCATGGTATATCAAAGGCCACGATATAACTTAAAGGAGTCGATAAGACACTCATGATTAAGGTCACCCACATATATCCATCATTAGTTGATATATATGAATCTTATCGGTAAACAGATTTTGGTGAGAGATTCATATAGATCATTGCCCAATCCTATATTATCACATCATGTAAGGTGTCTCTATTCTCATATCTCCATATGAATGATCCAAGATAGGATCACCGTACACTACAGAATGGACTGCTGCTATAGATTAGCCACAAATAAAGTACACATCTTTATTTGCTATCTACAGACTCTTTAGATTGCACATTTCTTACTGTATTCATCTATATAAGACATTCACATACACAGTTTGAGATTAGATTCGGTAATCTTGGATGTTAAATATATGCACAAGTTATAAAATAAACAACACAACAAGAATGAATTGAACTTTTCCTTTTATTTAGTTCATAAATCCATTTACAAAATATATCTTTAGAGTATAAACCCCAACAATCTCCCACTTGCACTAAAGCGTGTGAGGCATGTTTCGTAACCCTAGCCCATCTAGGTGACCCGAAAACACTTTAGCCTTTAAGGTCTCTGTAAATGGATCAACATGATTATCTTGTGAGACTATCTTTCTGACGATCACATCTCCTCTCTGCATTATCTCTCTAATGAGATGATACTTTCTATCTATATGCTTCTCTCTCTTATGGCTTCTTAAGTCTTTGGAATTAGCCACAACACCATTGTTATCACAATAAAGTGTGATGGGCTTATCAAGATCTGAAACAACTTTCAGATCACTCAAGAACTTACGGAGCTAAACAACTTCTTTAGCAGATTCACAAGCAGCTACATATTCAGCTTCTATGGTGGAGTCATCAATGTAAGATTTCTTAATTCTTCTCTGCACAATGGCTCCACCACCTAGGGTGACTACTGATTTAGAAGTGGATTTCCAAGAATCCCTTTCTAACTGAAAATCTGAATTCGTGTATCCTAACGTGATCAAATCCTATCCAGAATACACTAGCATATAGCTTCTCGTTCTCCGAAGATACTTGAGATTTCTCTTAACAACAACCCAATGATCCAATCTTGAGTTAGACTGGTATCTGTTAACTACTCCCACTGCATAGTAGATGTCTGGTCTCGTGCATAACATAACATACATGAGACTACCTACTACCGACGCATAGGGTACACGACTCATATCCTCAACATTTTGAGGTGTATTAGAACACTGTTCCTTAAACAAGTGAACTCCATGCTTGGAAAATAAATTATCTTTCTTAGAGTTCTGCATCAAAAATAATGCAAGAATCTTGTCAATATATGATGCATGAGACAGTGCTATGAGTTTGTTCTTACGATCCCTTATCATTTGGATCCCTATAACATAACTTGCTATCCTAAATTTTTCATTTGGAATTGGCTAGCCAGCCAGCCCTTTACATCAGATAACACTCTCACATCATTCCCAATGAGTAAGATGTCATCTACGTATATGACTAAGAAAACTACTTTCTTGTCAATAATCCACTTGTAGACACAAGGCTCATCGACATTCTGCTTAAAGCCATAGGTTTTGATCACATCATCAAACCTGATGTTCTAAGATCTAGATACTTGCTTAAGTCCTTATATGGACCTTTACAGCTTGTAAACCATTTGCTCTTGATTTTGAGATAAGAATACTTCTGGTTGCATCATATAGATGTTCTCATCAAGATTGTCATTAAAAAATGCAGTCTTGACGTCCATCTACCGAATTTCATATTCAAAATAGGTAGCAATGGATAAGAGAAAGTCGTTTATAATCGACCCTCTCTTTCTAGATATAACTATTGGCCACTAACCTTACCTTGAATGTCTATACCTTCCAGTCTACTCATCTCCTTCTCTTGTAGATCCACTTACACTCTTACCCCATCCGGTAAGTGTACAAGATCCCAGACTGAGTTAGAGTACATGGCCTCAATCTCAAAATTTATGGCCTTAAGCCATTCCTTTTAATCAGGATCTTCCATTGCATTCTCAAATGTCACTGGATCATCCATACTCATTGTAGAGACAACACATTGTCCCTAATCTATACCTAAATAGCGTTCAGGTTGTCTTATAACCCTCTTACTTTGTCTAGTTGGTAGTGTATCCTAATTAGGAACCATCTGACTCTCAGATGTTTTTGGATTAACAACTCTTGTTGATGAAGCACTAGTCTCACCAGGCCCTAACTCATACAATACAATCTTAGAACGAGGTTGATGGTCACTAATATAATTGTCCTCAAGAAATACTTCGTTTGTCCATGCAAATACTTTGCTATCTTTGGGACTATAGAAGTGGCCACCACTGGTTTCCTTGGAGTATCAAACAAATAGGCAGACCATAGACTTGGAGTCTAGCTTTTCGCTTCTGTTCTTCAGCATGTGTGCTGGACATCCCCATATGCAAAAATGTTACAAACTAGCTTTACGTCCATTCCACAACTACATGGGAGTTTTAGGTACATATTTGGATGTCACTACATTCAAATGTATGTCGTTATTTGTAACGCATATCCCCAAAAGGAATTTGGTAATGATGAGAAACTAATCATAAATTTCACTATTTCCATCAGGGTTCTATTTTTCCTCTCTGCTATACCATTTTGCTGAGGTGTACCGGGAGTTATGAGTTAGGAAACTATCTCATGCTTGACCATGAAGTCTTCAAACTCTTGGTCAAGGTACTTACCTCCACGATCTGATCATAGTGACTTGATAGTCCTACCTAATTGATTCTCAACTTCAGCTGAGAATTCTTTAAATTTTTCAAAGTTTTCAACTTTTATTGCATCAGGTACACATATATGTATCTTGAGTAGTCATCTATTAAGGTGACATAATACTCATAGCCACCTCTAGATCTAACATTCATTGGTCTGCAGACATCTGTATGTATGAGCTCCAGTGGATCTATGGCTCTAAAACCTTTTTTAGTAAAAGGTCTCTTAGTCATCTTATCTTCTAAACAGGATTCGTAGATAGGTAAGGTGTCAAACTTTAACTCACTTAAAGGCCCGTTTTTTACTAGTTTATCTATCCAGTCAATGTTGATATGACCAAGCCTTAGATGCCAAAGATACGTGTCATTATCTGGAGAAATCTTATGTCGTTTAGTTTTTGGCTTTTCAACCTTAAACATTTTGGTGTTGAGCAAAGTAGTATGTATTAACGGTGTTAACACATACAAATTGTTTTCACTAATTCTTGAACAAATATTCAGACCATTTTTTCCAATAATAATAGACGTATTATTAAAATATACATAATATTTTTGGTCTAACAACTTAGAAATGGAAATCAAATTCCATGTAAATCAAGGAATATAAAATACATTGTCCAACAATATATAATTATTACAAAAACGTAATCTAATTACGCATACTGCTAGTGCCGACACGACATCCCCTGACCCCACACGTATTGAGAAGGCCCCCTTCTCTAACTGTGTCTAAGAATCAGTCCATTGTAAAGACGAATAAACGTGGTTAGTGGCCTCCAAATCAACTATCCAGGGTGAAGAATCATCTTCCACTAAACACGACTCAAGAACAAGTAAATCATATTTACCTTTCTTGGACTTCTTCTTGCTTTGGGCTTTCTTGGGTTTGGGCTTACCTTTCACCTTACCGATAGACCTATTCCTCTTCTTACTTTTGGAGGAAGATGGTTCGGCAACATTTGCCTCATTGGTCTTGCCCTTGCATTCCTTAGTCAAGGACTCAAAAGTAGTAAGCTCATTGAGCAACTGCGTGAGACTGAATCTTAACTTGTTCTTCTAGTAGTTGCTCTTAAACTGATTGAAACTCTTTGGAAGAGTCATCAATATGATGCTCACTTGACTGGGTTCATCAATGGCCTCGCCATTGACTTCTGTTATGTTAAAGTAGGACATCATGCTCAAGACATGTTCCTGAACTGATGTACCTTCCTTCATACGAGCGAGCATAGCTGAACGAATAGCTTCGTGTCGCTTTTGCTCGAAGTGCTACCCGAACATAGCTTGTAATGACTCAATGATTTCGAATGCTAAAATCATTGCTTCTTGCTTTGTGACAAGCATGTTTGTCATAGAAGCCAACAGATATGTTTGGGTTTTCTCATTAGATGAGACCCATCCCTCGTATGCCTCACGAATTCTTTGCAGGCATTGGCAGTAGGCGCTGGAGGACATTCCTCTATAAGCACAAACTTGAGGTCTTTGGTGACCAATATTGCATTGATATTAAGTTTCCACTTAATGTAGTTATCACCAGTTAATTTGTCGTTTGTGAGAATTTTTAGTAATGAAGAAGACATAATTGCTGAAATAAATAAAACATTCATTTAGTCATTTATTAAAACAAGTGCGAGCGCTTTGGCATAAATTTAAACAAATACATGAACATGTTTAACGAACTAAAAATACCCTAAAAACCAACTACTATGCCTTGGCAATCAAACATACAACAAAGAAGTGTCGCCTAAGGGTAAGTCAAGTCTTTGCATGTTGGACCAAGACATTCTCAATCAAATGATATTCTAGAATAACTCTTATTCCATATCATGAAACAATTGTTTATTCAGTCAGGTTTTTTTATTAACAAAACTTAATCAAAACCTTCGTGAGTATAACTCATCATTTCAAATCTCACGAGCTTAACTTGAGAATTGTCGCCTTAGGGTCGGTCAACCCCGAAATGCCCTCAGAAATCCCATCTGTTAAGAAGTCAACCTTGGCATCAATCTTTATGGAAACCCTCCTTAGGGAGGACGAAAGCAAAGCCGTCACGAGCCCTACTCGGATCTCACAGTGTTGAACTAATGATGGAGACTACGGGATACATATGTTATATATCCCTCTCCCACTCACTATTTTAAAATTAGGGTTTTCTATTATCCATTAATGCACTTAGACTTTACAGGATCAAAGAACTAACTTTAATCAAGTTAACTAACGTATTAACTAATTCATTATTAGAATCAAATTTTAATTAACTAATAAATTATTAATGATTTTTAACAATTACAAATCTAATCTATTAGTGAATAATCTAAGCCTTTGTAAACTATTTACTAAAGCCAGATTATTATGATAGTGTTTACCGAGTTTTAACTATTAAAAGTCTAACACTTTATACGGTTCATTTATTATTAGGTTATTAATCATGTTAATCCTAAGTACAATAAATGATCTTATTAATCTAACTTATTAAGCTCTTTAATAACTATATTAATATTAATGAGAATTACCAAGTTTTTTAACTATTAAAAAATGCATGTCTGACATATCAAATATATTTGTGTAGGCACATCTAATCTAAATGACAAACAAATGTATGACAATTCTTATATCATCACATAGTATAAAACATATATGAATTGACCGAGTACTGTCGATTATTTAACCTAAAAAAAACTGGAATCTAAAATTATAAAAATACCCCTAAGGCATTCCTTGGTCTTCTTGTAATTTTCGAGTCTTCCAGTCTCTTCGGGTCGCTCTGATTCATCTCATAAATCCGAAACATGAAATCCGTACGGAACGCACTAGGCAACACTTGCCAACAAAACCGTGCAAAACGATATGAACAGTGTTATGAATAGTACCACATGAGCAGTGCCCCAGTGAACAGTGTCCATGAACAGTACCCGTCACACTTGTTTTTTCAAGTCTTCGTTTATGCAATCATTTGAATTTACAATACAATAACAGTGGAAATAAAAAAAAAATTATACAACTCATAAACCCTTAATCCACAGTACCATAAGAAATTACGATCTACCATGTTTAAATTAAACAATTTAATTATAAACATTCATATAATCATATAGATGGTGCCTATACATTCATCTATACAAGAGCATCGAAAAAAATTTCATGTTCCGAAAAATTGTCTCTGATGCCAATTGTTGGAATCCCGTTCACTGGTAACACAACGGAAATAGGTTTAATTTTTTTTTTACAATCCATAATTGATCTAGGACCAATGAACTTAGGATCGTAATTAATTTCGAAACTAATACATATAATATGTAAACACGGGAAATTGAAATCAACATTAAGAAGAAGATAATAGAACCTTACCAACATTTGAAGGCTCCTTCACTTCATGCAATGCTCATTGTCTGAACCACTCAATCTTTCTCGCTAAATCCCAGATCTGGTAATTGCGTGTTGGCATATCACGGTCTCAGAAATTTGAATGGAGGCTGTAGAAAAAAATAAGAAACTCTTTCTTTTGTATCAATGCAAAACACTTACACAAAAATGTTTCTCTTTTTGGTGTCATTTCATGCATACACACTTGCACAATATCACACACATATGCGTCTAACACACATACACTTGCACAATATCACACACTTGCGTCTCACACACATGCATTGAAGCCAAAGTCAATTAGTTGATGCATGTGGGTTTGGTTTTCTTAATAGGTATATTTTGTTGTGTTCACTGTGCAACACATGCACACTCTAAGACATACACTTGCACAATTCAAAAAATACTAATCAATGTATTTGTTTGATTTGTGTTTTTGCTTTATATATATGATCGGTTTTTTTAAATAAAATATATATCTAATATATCTTTTATAATCTTTTGAAAAACTGATAACACATTTTAATTTTAAAATCTTTTTTTAAAAATATAATAAATAGTTATTTTGAAATTAAACATTTTAAATTCAATTTCAAATATTAAATTTAATAAAATAAAATAAGCACATTATCTTATTCTATTTAAAATCAAATATCAACTAACACCCTCCATTTAGTGCTTAATAACATAATTAAATAATCTCATTATTTAATTTATTTAATCACCATTATTCATTAATTAAATAATCTCATTATTCAATTAATTCCTAAATAAATACATTTTACTTTCGTAAGACTATTAATTGAACAATCCAATTAATTAACCGTGACCTTGTTACCTAAATCAATCGGGCTAGTAAGGAGACCTAATGGACCCACAGTATTTTGATCTCCAATAATCCTCAGAATAAGTAATTAAACTCTTTAATTTATATTCCTTGATTATAAAAGGAAAAGTTCAATTCATTCTTGTTGTCTTGTTTATTATATAACTTGTGCATTTATTTAACATCCAAGATTGTCGGATGTAATCTCAAATTGTGTATATGAGTGTCATATACAGATTGATACAGTAAGAGACGTGCAATCTAAAGAGTCCATAGATAGCAAATAAAGCTGGGTACTTTATTTGTGGTTAATCTATAATTGCGGTCCATTCCGTAATGTAAGATGATTCTATCCTGAATCATTCATAAGAGATATGGGAATGGAGACACCTTATATGATGTGATCATATAGGACTGGGCCATGATCTATATGAATCTCTCACCAAGATTCGTTTACCGATGAGATTTATATATATCAACTAATGATGGCTATATGTGGGTGATCTTAATCCTGAGTGTCTTATCGACTCCTTCAGGATAAATCGTAGTCTTTGATTACCATGGGTAAGGTCAGATGCATTTCCTGATCAATATACTCTGTATGTTGGGATTATAATTTGGCTTATGGCTGGGAAGGTTTGTACACAATAGTGGAATCCACTCCTTCTTATGAGAAATAGATGGTAATTTCCTTAAAGGTTGATTCGGGGCTTGGACAATAAGAGCGCTCTCCTAATTCCGTAAGGAAATAAGATTCATTGTCCATTAGATAATCAACGGTACTAAAAGGATATATGTAATTAAAGGGGTCTTTATGACCTAGCTCTAATTATGAACTATTGTGGAGGATCACACCATTTGCAATAGCTATATTGATGGACACTGAGTTGTATCGGTCTTTGTAAAAGCGTCTACAGTTGAGAGAGTGCAGCTTCGGGCTTTTAGTGGAATAACACCGGAGTTAATAATCAAGGAATATTAATTAATGATTCCGATGATTATTGATAATTTATTAGTTAATTAGAATTTGTTTCTAATTAGTTAATGCGCTAGATAACTTGATTAAAGTTAGTCGTTTAATCCTGTAGAATCTAGGTGCATTAACGGTTAATAGAAAACCCTAATTTTAAAACAGTGAATGGGAGAGGGATATATGATATATATATCCTGCGGTTTCCATCATTAGTTCAATAACGTGAGATCCGAGTGGGGCCTCGTGATGGCTTTGCTTTCGTCCTCCCTAAGGAGGGTTTCCACAAAGGTCAATACCAAGGTTGACTTCCTAACGGATAGGATTTCTGAGGGTATTTCGGGATTGACCGACCCTAAGGTGGCAATTCTCGAGTTAAGCTCGTGAGATCTGAAATGGTAGGTTACACTAACGAAGGTTTTGATTAAGTTTGTTAATTAAAAACCTGGCTGAATGAACGATGGTTGAATGATATGGAATAGGAGTTATTCTAGAATATCATTTGATTGAGAATGTCTCGGTCCAACATGCAAAGACTTGACTGACCCTAAGGCAGCACTTATTTGTGGTATGTTGGATTGCCGTGGTATAGCAACTAGTTTTATGGTAGTTCTAGTTCGTTAAACATGTTCATGCATCATGTTTAAATTTATGTCAAAGCAGTCACACTTGTTTTAAATAAATGACTGAATAAATTTTTTATTTATTTTCAGCAACAATGTCTTCTGTATTACTTCAAATTCTCGCAAACGACAAGTTAAATGTTGATAACTACACTAAGTGGAAACTTAACATTAATGCAATATTGGTCACCAAAGACCTCAAGTTTGTGCTTACGGAGGAATGTCCTACAGTGCCTGCTGCCAATGCTACACGAACTGTTCGTGAGACATACGAGCGATGTGTCTCATTTGATGAGAAGGCTCGAACATATCTGCTGGCTTCTATGACAGACATGCTTGTTACAAAGCATGAAGCAATGACTTTAACATTTGAAATCATGGAGTCATTACAAGCCTTGTTCGGGCAGCCCACAAGGCATCTAAGTGATCATGAATGCAAAACGCAAACAAGCACTCAACATAGAAAATGATTATCAACAAATTCTATTGACATGCAACTAGATAGCTAGATTATGCTTTCAAAGAACAATAAAAAATGTATCGAGGCAACTAAGAAACAAATCAATGAAATGAATATACCAATTGAAGTAGACCTAGTTCTTAGAAAATTAAATTAAATCTAGAAATAGTCAATCAAGCATAAGAACAATAGATTTCTAGAAACAATTTCATGTTTATCAAGTTTAGCACAAATCAATCAACTTATCACAAATCTAGCTAAACTTGAAAATCAAAACAACAAACCATAAAATGATATCAAAATCATCTTAGTCATGCATCTTAATCAAAAGACATCAATCAATAAGAAGATCTAAGAAGAAAACTAAGAAGAAGATGATTTTACCAACAAGGATGAAATTCACTAACTGAAGATCTGATCACAACAAAATATCTAGTTGTTCTTTGGTTCTGGAAATTCTTGGCGTTTGTATAACTCTTCAAGACACTCGAAATCAGTTTTTGAATCAAGTGATTCGGAGTTGAAATGAAGAAGTTATCACAAAAACAAAAATCAAAATGTTGAGAGAAAAATTCTGCACTTGTTTTTCAAATTCGTTTTTCTCAACTTGTTAATGAATGAGAGGGAATGTGAGGTTTAAAGAGAGAAAAATCAAATGAACGAATTGCCCCCATTCTTTAGTGCCTCACCGAGATGGCACATGGGCATCTCGGGGCAGAGAACCTTTGGGGCCGAGATGGCCACTCGCCATCTCGGGATGGTGCAGGGTGATGGCAAAAGCCATCGCACCTCATCCCTTGCGCTCCTCTCTCGTTCTTCCACCGTTCTTTGGTCTCCGAACTCCGAATTCAAATCTGTTTGAAGATTACAAACTAGGACTCACTCATGAACATGAACATATAAGATACTCAACCTATAAAATAATAATTTGACTCAATATATGAAGACAAAGATAATGCATGCAACATGAGTTGAAAGTGTAGTATCTTTTGACTTAGAACTCGAAATCAATAGTATGAGTAACTGAATTGACCGGAACTCAATCATTAATAATATAAGACTAAAATCAAGTTCAAGATCCATGGTATACAAACATATAAACAAACAAACACATTTCACATAAGAATGCAAACAACATAGAGATAGTCTCCAATCATGCATTTTCCAAAACATGTTACTTTCATACCAATGCATGGGCATTCAACTTCAAGTGTGTGAATGTGTTATACCAAATGATGCACTATGATGCGCTATGATGTAGGGACACAATTGTATGAATTGTGTGTGTGCACATATAATGATGCACAACTAAGTAGGGACATATATGAATGAATTGTGTGTGTGTGCGCTTATTCTTTGCAAGAGGAGGAAGAATCTTGATACCTTAGCATCCAAGTAAGCATATATCCTCTTGAAGACGAACTTTGCATACGAAGTCGCTTTCCATCTTTTAAGCCCAATCTAATCACGAACCACCTAAGCAACTAAGCAATACAAACAAAGAGCATTTTGTTATGGAATCAAGCAAACACAAATCTGAAACCTAACAATCTCCCCATTTGGCTATTCCATGATAAAACCTCAACCTCACCATAAAATGACCACTCATAGTTGATTGCATTATCACATCCTCACATTACAATGAGAACCCTAAACTAACATATCTTCAAGTCTTCATGAGTCTTCAAGATTCTCCTCTTTAATCTTCAAGGCACCTGTGAGACAAGCACAACCAAACAAACAAGAGATCTTCTACAAAGAAGATTGGTGAGATATATCCACAAAAATCAAACAAGAAATCATTTATCTCATATAAAAGTTCACTTTAAAGCATTACCTTTAGTTTCTTAACCTCAAAATACAAGAATTCTTTACTCCCCTTAAGAAAAGAACTCTCCCTCTTAATACAAGAATGTCAGTAATCCACAAAGAGGTACATTTCTTCCACACATGGTGAGGTATACATTTCTCCCCCCTTTTGTCAAGGAATAGTCAAAGAGACAAACAAGGGATAATCAAGGGAATTGAGTCAAATATATGAGATAAGTAATGTGCATTCTCAATGTTCAATTATGTCATGTTTTTATGAACATAAAATCATGTGAACTTATCATAAAAGAAAACAAAGTCTAGCATACTATGTTCCCCCTTGATAAGTGCTCTATCTAAGATTAAGATAGGATATTGTTCACAGTGATATCCACACAATCACACAATCATACAATTTTGAAGAAATTCAACAAAATAAGCTCCACAAACTATGCGAGATGCACCAAGATTTTCAATCTCTCTCATAATTCTTCTAAAATTGCTAGCAAATCAAATTCACTTGTAAGCAAAATAAGTGTTTGTGTGTGGATTTGCTTCAAACATATATAAAGGAGTAATTGGATCATCAACATGCAAACCATATCAACATCTATTCATCCTAAGCTTTTCCATAAAATGTCAAACCGATTATCATCTGAAATTTTTTGCTATTAAGATAATAGATTTCAACATATTAGCGTGTGTGTGCATGTGGCTCGTAATCCCATTTCTGTTTTTCAACCCGAGCAATCACAATTTTCAACTATACTCCTTTAAGCTTTCCTCCATTTCTTTTTAGGCTTTGAATCAAAGATTTTTTTTTTTATTGATTCTTTGCAACACTTCTTTGATTTTTTTTTAAACATAAAAATATACACTTAATGGCGGCTTTCACTCATCATAATGGCTTAGCCCTTTCCTACATTGGGTGGCTTCACAACAAAATTGTGTAGCCCTTTTCATGAAGGTGCTCGTTGAGTTCTATGTAGTTGCCGAAGCAAAATGGATATTAACCATAGGTCATCTTAAATGTACTAGTCAAAAGACTTCAAGGTGCATCCATAACTCACATATCTTCAAACTCAACTTACTCAAACTAAACATATGAGAGAAGCAAAGTGTGCACTTTTGAAAACCAATTTTTTTAAGGCTTAAAAGCACATGATCTAAAAGCAATACAAAGAGACTTACTTAAGATCTTTACTTCTCAATAGAGTAGCTTTCATTGAATATGAAGCTCATATTTTTCAAAAGTATGCCACTCATCAATCAAACAAGCATTTCACACATCATATATAAGATCATTGTTAACAAATCACTAAATGATCTTTAGAGAGCAAATGTCATCACGAACCATATGAAAGCTATACTAGTTCTCTAATATGACATTCTACATGATGCAATGCACACATAGAGTTGAAAAGATGAATCAAGAAAGTAAGTTTTAGAGTAGAGATATACCTTAGCAAGCTTTTTCATCAATGTAAAGTCATCGCCATTTTTATGAGCTCTCTTGGCTTGTTTGTGCTCATGACAACAAGTTGTTGGTGTGTCTTCCCAAGAGAATAAAGACTAAACATCTCAACTCAAACAAACATATAAAATGACTTTCTCCAAAAGTCTTAACAAATTACACCAAATAGATTTCAAAATTGGACTTCTCTAAAGTCAACCAACAAATTTTGACCATCATAGTGAAAGTATGAGAATATTAAGTCCATGTATTGACTAGAGACACCAAGTTTGAATAGTAAATTGAGCATATTACAAATTACTTAGTCAAGCATCAACTTAGAACTCTTATCAAACATGAACAAAAAATTATATTCTCATAGGTGCTACTCAATCAAGTATGAGAGCACTCACCTTTGACCATATTGGTCTTAGGTGAACCAACACAAATAACATCATGATCATTACTCATGGCAATATGAAATCTAGAAGATAAATCATCAACTATCTTCTTTATGAAAATATCACTCATTTTAAACTCATTGTTATTGCCACACACAAATATTTCATCAATAAAAGATATATGACCATCATGTTTTTTCACATTCTCATCCCTACAAATCTTCTTGACATTCTTCTTCACATGTTTATCATTATTATGCACAACATTCAAAGATTTATCAATATCAACATGTTTAGAAGAATGACTAGGAACCTTTTTCACATCATGATTTTTAATCCAAACTTTCCTAGTAAGTTTCTTTACATGATCATGACCAATATGCACATTTTTCAAAACATCAAAACCATTATCATGTTTAGAATCGTTCAAAGAAGATTTGTTCAACTCGCTAGCATGCATATTATTTCCTAGTTTGCATTGCCTAATATATTCATAACATCTAGGTCTAATGTGACCAATTACATTGCAATAATGAAAAACTGGAATAAATTTAGAAAAATTACCTTTTGAGTGTGCAGGCTTTGGTTGAGAAGTTGGTCGAGAAATTCCATAGCTCTTCTTGTCTTTATCTTTGGTTTTGGAAGAAATAGTAGTTGAGCCTTTTCTAATCCAAATTTTCTTAACACCATGCTTCTCATTACTACTAACAACATGCTTTGACTTATTCTTTGGCTTACAATCATGCAAATCGACTTTATTAGTCACATTTTCAAACAAGTCAAATAAAGCATTATCAACCTTTTTATGCTTAGTAGTATGAGGCACAACATGTGCTTTCACAAGCAAGTCATCAACAATATTTTTCTCAACATGGTTTTCCAAGGTCTTCCTAGGGTCTAGATCTAGATCCATACATGGATGATTGCCTAGGACCATTCATCAAAGACATATCATACAAATCATTCTCATATTTGCATTTACGAATGTATTCATAGCATTTAGGTCTTATATGTCCTACAATGTTACAAAAATGGAAAATAGGTACAAATTTGAGAGGGTTACCTTTAGCTTAAGCATTTGAAGTAGTATACCTTCTCACATTGTTACACCTTTGATGTCCATTCCTTGATGCTTTGTCTTTTGCATGAGAAAATGATGATTTTTATCTTTGACCTTGTTGAGAATATCCTTTGTTGGTCCTTGTTGATGTTGAGGCACCTCCGATTGCATCTATGGCTTCACCGTTAGAGAGAGTATCTACATTCACTTTACCACTTGCTTTGACAAAAGTAGAATTGTTAGATGAAGGTGTAACATTTTCATTCACATAACCTAATCCTCTTTTGTCACTAGGATGCTTACCAATTTTGATGAGAGTTTCTACTTTACTAGCACTAGATGACATCTTTCCTATCATCTTGTTAGCCTCATCAAGCTTATCACTAAGCATCTTCTCTTGACACTCATGCTTACTAATTTTGACTCTAATCACATTTTCAAGCCTTTGAGCACGATCAAGAGAATCATCTATTTGCTCAACTTCTTGTTTCAAAATTCCTAGTATTTCATTGCTATCTTTCAAGTTATTCTCTAGACTAAGGATTTTGTCTTTAAGCTCTTTATTCTCTTTTTGCTTATTCTCTCCTTCCATGATAAAAAACTTCATAGTAAAGTCTTCTTTCAAATCATCTAGCTCTTGAGCACTTTCTTCTATCTTTGAAAAATATTTTTCAATGGTTTCTTTATGCTCCTTAATGACTTCACTTTGCTTGCTTATCTTCTCCAAAGATATATTCTTCCTATTTTCAAGAGCTTTGATTATCACCACTGAATTGGCATTGATCAACTTCAACTTATTTTTCTCATCATTCTTCTTGACACTTTCACTAGTTAGTTGAAGGATCTTGTCATTTAAGCTTGTTTCATCATGATGTGAGGAGAATTCACTATCTTCATTACTTGAAGAGTATTCACTTTCCTCACTACTTGAGGATTCTTCACTACTATCCTCAAATCCTCCTTTATATATGGCCACATGAGCAACACAATTTCTAGAATATTCATGAATATCTGAGGACTCCTTTTCCTCTTCCACATCACTTATGGATCTAATGTAGGCTTTCATCATACTTTTCCAAAATGAGTAGTTACCACTATTTAAGAGTGGAAGCCTAGCACTAGAAGAACCTTCCGGTAACAAATCACCTATAGCATAAAAACAACAAACACTATAATATGGACCTATCTAATTACTTCTAGACACCAGTTCTGATACCAATTGTAAATTCCCTTAACCAATTATAGTGTAAAATCTAGAGGGAGGGTGAATAGGTATATGCTCAAATTTTAATCTTCTTTAAAAACTCAAGCAATCTTATACAACACTTAGTATAATATCCAAAATGATATATGACAAAGCAAATGTTCAAGCAACACAAATCAACTAAGTGAAGATATTAAAGATGCTAAAAATCAACACAAGATATTTACATGGTAAAACCTCCTAAGAGGAAACATCCACAAGTTGATACCACAACCACCGACAAAACCAAATCCACTATTTCAAATAAGAGTTACACACTCAAGCAATCAACACATGCTCTCCAAGCTATCACTCTTACTCTACCCTTGAACCTAATGATCTACTAAGCCGACTTCCTATCCAAGACCTCCTGTCTCTAGGAAGATTCCATCCTCATATATCCGGGTCCTCCTGACCCAAGGCAAGACTTCTTGCTCAACTATCCGAGTCCTCCCGACTCTAGTAAAAACTTTCTTGCTCAACAATTCTGAGGTCTCACACCTCTTGTCGAGACTTCCACTTGCTTAGCTATCCAAGTCCTCCCGACTCTAGCTAAGACTTTGAATTGCTCAAATCAAAGAATCACTCTAAGATATGAGACTTTCTACCTCTTCACAAGGCATCTAAGTGGTCATGAATGCAAAACGCAAACAAGCACTCAACATAGAAAATGATGATCAACAAACTCTATGGACATGCAACTTGATAGCTAGATTATGCTTTCAAAGAACAATCACAAATGTATCTAGGCAACCTAAGCATGTTATCAACTAAGAGCCAAATCAATGAAATGACTATACCAATTGATGTAGACCTAGTTCTTAGAAAATGAAATTAAATCTAGAAATAGTCAATCAAGCATAAGAACAAAAGATTTCTAGAAACAATTTCATGTTTATCAAGTTTAGCACAAATCAATCAAATTATCACAAATCTAGCTAAACTTGAAAATCAAAACAACAAACTACAAAATTATATCAAAATCATCTTAGTCATGCTTTTTAATCAAAAGACATCAATCAATAAGAAGATCTAAGAAGAAAACTAAGAAGAAGATGATTTTACCAACAAGGATGAAAATCACGAACTGAAGATCTGATCACAAAGAAATATCTAGACATATTTTGGTTATGGAAATTCTTGGGGTTTGTATAACTCTTCAAGACACTCGAAATCGGTTTTTGAATCAAGTGATTCGGAGTTGAAATGAAGAAGTTATCACAAAAACAAAAATCAAAATGTTGAGAGAAAAATTCTGCACTTGTTCTTCAAATTCGTTTTTCTCAACTTGTTAATGAATAAGAGGGAATGAGAGGTTTTAAAGAGAGAACAACAAAATGACCAAATTGCCCCCATTCTTTAGTGCCTCCCCAAGATGGCGCATGGGCATCTCGGGGCAGAGCACCTTTGGGGCCGAGATGGCCACACGCCATCTCGGGATGGTGCAAGGTGATGGCTTAAGCCATCGCACCTCATCCCTTGAGCTCCTCTCTCGTTCTTCGACAGTTATTTGGCCTCCGAACTTTGAATTTGAATCCGTTTGAAGATTACATACCGGGAATCCCTCACGGACATGGAAATATAAGATACTTAACCCAGAAAATAAGAACGATATACGAAGACGACGACAATGTATGCAACATGAGTTGAAAGTGTAGTATCTTTTGACTTAGAACTCGAAATCAATAGTATGAGTAACCGAAATGACCAGAAATCAATAATGAATAATATATGACTAAAATAAAGTTCAAGATCTATGTTATAAAAACATATAAATGAACAAACACATTTCACACAAGAATGCAAATTACATAGAGATAGTCTCCAATCATGCATTTTCCAAAACATGTTACTTTCATACCAATGCATGAGCATTCAACTTCAAGTGTGTGAATGTGTTATACCGAATGATATGCTACGATGCAGGGATAAAAATGTATGAATTGTGTGTGTGTGCGCATATAATGATGCACAACTAAGCAGGGACACATATGAATGAATTGTGTGTGTTTGCGCCTATTCCTTGTAAGAGGAGGAAAAATCTTGATACCTTAGCATCCAAGTAAGCATATATCCTTTTGAAGACGAACTTTGCATACGAAGTCGCTTTCCATCTTTGAAGCCCGATATAATCACGAACCACCTAAGCAACTAAGGAATACAAACAAAGAGCGTTTTGTTATGGAATCAAGCCAACACAAATCTAAAACCTAACATAACAGGCTTTAATTGGAGAGCCTGAATGCATGCAAGTTGTTGAGAAGGTGTTGATTACCTCGCCCTGCTTCTGCAGGGTCGTAAAGTACCTTAACCTAGAGGACCTCGATACCTCGCTACGTAGACCCGGATTTGGATCCCTGCTTGAAGGCTAGAAGGTGGAAAATTCTTCTTTGGTCCCTAGCCAAATTTTACTATTAACAATATATATATGTATATATATATATATATATCATCTCTTTTAAATTCAATGTATACTTGTCCATATTGAATTATTAATTTCTTCTTTTGGGATTTAATTTTTGTTCTCAACAATTAAAGGTCATAGTGGTGGAGGGGCTTGAACCCAACAAATTACAAGAGATGTTGAATTCCATTAAAAAAAGTAAAATAATAAATAAATAAACATATGTTGAAGAAAAAGCAAGACCCATTTTATATTAATTTATCCACTCAAAAAAAAAAACTCACTCAAATTATCTCTAAAGTCATAAACTTTTTTTTTTTAAAGATATAAATATTTTATATTGATTTATTAAATAGTTTTTTTTTAAATCAATATTTATGGATTCATTTGAACAAATTTGTTTAATTATTTTTTAATTTTTAATTTTTTATAGTTTGTATGATATATTTTAAATTGTACTCAATTTTCTTTTCTTAAATTTTATTTTCTAAAAGAAATCAATTGGACAAGGGTAACAATATAATTTTAATTTTTCTGTAAGGGTTGACCGTTAAAAATCTGGTCAAAATGACCAAATTGATGGATTTTTAAAAACACAGGGACCACGACAACGTAATATTGAAAGACAATTAAAAAAGTCATTAAGGGCCAAACTATAAGGACCAAAATGAAAATATCCCAAAAATAGGTTGGTGGCTAAAAAAAATAAACCGATAATTTTTTTGCCTCTTTATGAATTTACCGACACACACACACACACACACACACACACACACACACACACATATATATATATATATATATATATATAGTCGGCCTTAGGTTAGGCCCACGAGACAACTGCCCCTTGCCAAAATTTCAATTTGAAAAAAAAACCATTGTGATTTCGTGAATATAAGGCCAGAGGCCCACATAAGTTCTTTAAATAAAAACAGCCATCAATTAAAATTAAAGGCCTACCGTTATATGACTTAAAGGCACACTGTTTACGTATTTTTTTTTCGTTTTAAAAGAAAGGCCCACCAAAAACACAATTACAATTATTACAATTGACAACAAAACATCAAACCCTAGTGTTAATGGAAAATTTACTCGAAGTGAGAAATTTCAGCTAACACCCTCAAGACCGCTACCACAGAGGTGGCGGTCGAGGTAGGTATCTCGTACCTAACTTGTTCGAACAAAGATGGGTGTTTAAATGTGAATACAATGAAAACGGGAATATAGCTTTTTATTATATATCATGCATGCCATAAAAAAATCTCTTAAACACTCTCAACTGCTCGGAGATATGGTAGGGTGGCAACCTCATGCCTAAAATACAACGATGGTCATGTTCTGATTCTAGAATTTAGGCCGGATTCAAATGTCCCTTCATTTTTTTTTCTTGTTTTGTTGTCTTCATCGTTCACCTTCGGTGTATTTATACATGGTTCAAATAGGTTAAACTAGTGAATCTTCCACCGTGATCTTCTGAATCCGTTCCCCCCTTATCGGGCGAAACCTTTTATTTGAAAGTCATTGACTTAAAATTAATAAACGAATTCTAGAATATATTTGGCGGAGATAAGTTTGTTTCCTCTTTGGACTCAATCACTTGCTATGTAGTAGATATGATTTTGTGAGTATTCATGGCGTGATTCTTCATGGAGGTCGTCGAGCATGGTGTTTGCTATTTCATAGGGTGTGGAAGATCAATGCCTCGGTTTCGGTTCTAGGAGCTTGTTCAAACCTTTCTAGGTCTCTTGGACCTAAGGATGGCCTTGCGGGCATCCTTTGGTGGTAGTAGGACTCCGGTGGGCTTCTGGAGAGGTTACAAGGTGATTCCGAGTTCGGAGAGGCTGCTTCATCACGCGTCGGGCTTTACTTGAACTCTTTTTATGGTGTAAGGAGTTTGATCCGATCGTGTCAGGTTCCTCCTTAGATGGTTCCCAAGCTTGATGACCTTTCCCCACTTTTACGGGGTGGTTTCGAAAATCGACCACAGGACTCGGGGTTCCAGGGTAGGTGATCTCGGGTTTGGATTCGGGTTTGGAGAGTGGAAAATTTCTCTTTGGTCCCTAGCCAAATTTGGCTATTAACAGAAGTCCCCTATGACTTTAACACTAGTGATTGAGTTAGAGTTGGAGTCAAATTTCTTATTTTGATTCGGAAATTTTCCCTCCAACCTTGCTACCAGAATCTTGATGGAAATCTCCTCATTAAATGCAAAAGTGATGTGGCAAACAGAAGACGGTGCGCTTCTCAAAATTATCTAGCTTCCTTACGTCAACTCTCTGGTTTCGAGGTAATCCCGACCTAGGATTTCACCGACATCACTGCTTCATTTACCTCTATTTAAACTCGGCTACTTCGTAGCCCTCATCACGCCTTCTATTTTTTCAGATTTCAAATTTTCTCTGAGAAAGCCTCCCTTCAACGTCCCTCTCTTCTTTTTCATCGAACTCAAAAATTCTTTCTACCATGTCGAAAAACAGTCGTGATTCCATCGATTCTATTGTCGATGGTGAGGAAGTTTCCAATCTCAACCTCGGGAAGAGAACATGATAGAACTTTGACAATGATGACTCTCCACCTAACCCACAAAGACATTGGTCGAACAGAAATGTAGCTATCGAAACCGGGTTTTCCAACAATCCTGATACCCCCTTGAATTTAGTCAATGAGGATTCTGATGGTGAATGCAAGGATGCTGCTACCGGGAGGGGTTAGGTTACAGTTACTAGTCCTTCCCTAGAGAAGCTTCTCCCCACTGAATTCAGGGTTATCCCGAACTCTACCACTGACCCAAACTCGCTCGATCGTCTGCCTGTCAAAGTATGGCATCCCCGATAATGTTTCTATCTCAGTTTCTCATAGAAAATTTGACTTCTTCAATCCTACCAAAAGCGTGCTCCTAATTCATGTAGCGGCCCTCGAGAATGGGGTCAGGCTTCCCCTCCATCCTACTTTACGACGGGCTCTCAATGCCCAACACCTATCTCCCCTCTAGTTGATGATGGCTACTGAAGGCATTTGATTGGATTTCTCGTGCTATGGAGGGAGCAATGCGAGCTTGGTAAGGTCATTAGAGAGCCCAGAACGGAGGAGCTGGCATACCATTTTCAATTTGGAAGCCTGCCCGGAGCTCCCCGAGGTCAGTTCTATGCGAAGGCTAAGAACAAACTTTATTTTATCCTTCCCGGTGCTTTGAGGAAGCATCCTGCCAGGAAGGAGGAGTGGATCCTGGTGGAGGGTGATTGGGGAAGATCAAAATTTATTGGCAAGCATGAGTTCACGGTTCCTACCGCTTTCAAAAATAAACAATCGTGGGGCCGGGATTCCTTCCCTGCCGAGTCTAAGGTTGTACTGAAGACTATCCTCACTAAGAACTACTTGAACCTGAAGTTCCCAATTGCCGACCTCTTCGATTCTCACCGAGTAAATAGTTATCTTTGAATTTCTGATGCTACTCCTGGTAAGTAACACTGAACCATCCTGTTTTGTTTTGTTGATTAGCTTGATTCTGACGGCTCACTTCTCCATTTTTTTTAACAGCTTTTGTTGTTGCTCTAGCTTCTCGCGAGGTCCACCAAGCTTGTACCCTTCCTCCTCATTGTAGGGAAAAACGGTTTAGAAACGCAACGGAAGCGTGAGAAAAATGAAATTAGGGTTTGCGTATAAATAAAAATGCTCTCTTTTATGCAACGAGAACCTTAACCCTAGATTAATTGATGTATATAAAAGTATCGTACCTTTTTCGCGTGACTATTGAACAATCGCTGAATTGACTCCTCAAGATCTTCCAATCCAATCAAGAACGTGAATCACCTAGGAGTGTGGGCTCCTTTTCTTTAAATTGTATTCCTGAGGATGGAGACAAATCAAATATCTTTTCTTTGTTTGTTACAAATATCCTCCAAGAGAAAAATCCAAGAACGTCCGGTCACTTGTGAATTATCAATCAATTTGATTATAACTCGCTTGAACCTTGATTCGATGTTGTAAACAAAACCCTTTTAATGTAAAGGATATTAGTATACTATCGAATACAAAAACATTCCCCTTTTTTCTCTACTTGGTCAAATTCACACACTATTGCTTAGAGATGATTGAATTTTGTCTAGAGTAAAATCAGATTTTTCTCCCTCTAAATTCCTATGATGGCCGAAACTTTCTCTTAGAAAAATAAGCTTGGCCGAAATCACCTCTCTTTGCCTTAGGGCTGGCCGAATTCATCATGCTCATATATATAGGATCATAAATCCTATCCTAAGAAGGATTCACTTGGTTGGCAAGAATCATTTCCTTAGGTGGATTTATTTGGTAGTTAGAATCCTTATCTAAAAGGAAATCTATCCTATCCCATATTGAACATGTGATGACCTAATTTCCCCACTTTAATGTAGATTAGGAGAGTTTATCTTTTCCTAAGAAGGATTACTTGATTGACAAGAATCCTATCCTTAGGTAGATTAACTTGGTGGTTATGAATCCTTTTCAAATAAGAATTCTACCACTAAGTAGTTTTACTTGGTGACCAAGAATCCTTTTCCAAAAAGAATTATTTCCTACACCAAGACTCCTAATCCAATTCAATAGTGTATTTGTAACCATATTAAAGATTTCCTAATTTTATTAGATAAATAACTCCTTTTATTTATCTACTTATCAAATATAGTCTTTAACATTAACTATACTACCAACAATAGTATAATTTTAGGAGACCATCTCCTACTAGGAAAAGATTTTGACTTTCAATTAAATAATTAATTAATCAACAAATTAATTAATTCCCATTTAATTAAATAAAAAAATAAAAATAATATATTAAAGCTATTATTAATAGCCTTTGCCGCCCATACCTAAATATAAAGGCCATATATTATTTTTCTTATTTTATTTAAATCCATTGGACCTTAATAAAAAGTCCACATGTGAACTAGACTTATTCTTACAAAAAGAAACAAGTTCACATGCCTTATTACAATTCTAGATGGACCCCTAAATTGGTCCGGTAGAATATATCAAGTGATCCATGCAAGTTCGTGTGGATTGGGGATCTTGGCGGGCTATCTAAATTTAAGCTCCAATAGACACAACCCAATCAAAATCAACAAATGATTCACTTAGGTTCGATCTATTTAATTTTAGTTCATTCCACTAAAGAACTAAAATTGAACTCTTAAATAAAGATAGAATAATTTGATGTTACTCATTCGTACCCTAGACAACCTTATTGGAGAAAGTGATTCCTTGTGAAGAATACCAGTATTGGCCAAGAGTTCATAGACCGCCTATAGCTCTCCAAGTTACCATATTTACTCATATGACCACATTTTGAACTTGGATATTTTGATTTGTCCAGAAGCCATGTTTCAATAGACACTATTGAAAACTTAACGTTAAGATTTAATATCCAATACCCCAAAACATCCATATGATGGTATTCTACTCTCATTCAATAAATGGAGCCACGATGTCCATATTTATATAAATGAAGTCCTCTATCGATTAACAAATGAATACCACCAAACTATCGAGGATAGACTATGCTATATAATCGTACTCATTGATAGCTTAAATGATAACACTTGCAACCATAAGTCTATCATTTATCTCAGGATTGAGATAGACTCTCTGATTTTCTTCAAATGAAAACTTTTATCCATTGACGGTTCTAGATAAAGTATTTCATTTTGATCATATTCAATGCACCAAGTGCACTAGATTCTTTTGCCCAAAGGCACCTTTTATCTTAAGTTGTGAATATTATTCAAGACTAACTAAAGAATTGTGTCTACCTCATACATATCTAGATGTATGAACAATTCTTCTTTTCTCATAGTCTCTTGACCTTATGATTATTTACTTTTGACAATTATAATAATTAAAATATAAATGGTATAATATTTGTTAAACTAGAAATCACTTTATTCATATGAAAAGATTGTTAATTACAATATTACACTCTTGCTATCGAGCATAATCCTAACACTCATGTCAGATTACCCCGGGAACCCCTCTTGGCCGCTTTGGAGAAAGAGGGGTATGCTGATCCAACTGAGGTTTTTCCAGTTCCTACTTTGTCTTCTTCCCAAGCTAATTCCAAGTTGGCTATTATTGCGTCACGGGCTTCCAGGGCTCTAAATCAAGGAAGGCCCATTTCCCAGGCTGCTAATGCCACCACCACTACCCTTCCATTGGCAGCTCCTATTACTGCTGCTGCTGCTCTTTTGGTCACCTTGCCCGATGCCTCTGCCAATCCATCTATACTTTAATCTCTTCAAGCTTCGGTGGATCCTGAGGCTGGCGTTCCAGAGGTTCCCCACACCCGCTCCCACTATCATTCAAGCTCGATGAGGCAGGACAAGGTTTTGGAGCGATTCTTCACGTCTTGCCCTGGTAACGGACTCTCTAGGATGACCTTTATGCCCGTGGACATCTTGCTTACCAATGGGTCCTCTCTTCTGGCTGAGGTAACTATCTTCCTCTATATCTTTCATGTGACTTTGGACACTGAACGTTTTCTAACCTTGGCTTTTCTCCCTATAGGCTTTCAAATTTAATGTGGCGGTGGGCCACTAGGAAGCCTCCCTTCGTGACTGGGCCACACAAGCTGAGACTGAAGCCAAGAGGGCCATGGGGCTACTTGCACAAGCTCAAACTTTGGTACAGGAGATGACTTCTAGCTAGAAGAGAATAGAGGTAGAACTGACTGAGTTTCAATGTGACAATGAAAAGACTAAGCGGTCCTTTGACCAAGAGATCCTAATATCTAAAAGGCATGCTAGGCAGAGGGACTTCTAGAAAGCAGAAGCCGAAATGTTGTATGTCGAGATCCAGGATCTTCACACTTAAACAGTGAAGCTATAAACCGAGGTTGATGCTTTCTTTAGCGAGGGATACTTATATGCCTCCTTCCAGGTCACCGAAGCCCTCCCTCTTACTTTTGACCTCTCTAGTATCACAGGCAGGGACAGGGAGGAAATCATGACCAGGGCTACAAAGATGTCTTGCCCCGAGGGCTGGATCTGGGAAGCAAGCAGTCATGACAGATCCTCCACTTCTTCCTCCTGTCTTACCAGTCTCAGGTCACAGGGAAACCTCTAGCGAGGTTTGGCCTGCACAGCCCGAGGGGGACCTGCCAGAAGCCTGGGAGAAGGTCCATAATCGTCCTGAAGAGCCATATAAAGAAGAATTGGAGGTTGAGCAGAGCATGATAGAGTCTCTGGTAAGCGTTCTCGATGCGTTCATCCCTCTTATGGTTTTGACGGTGGTTAATGAGGTTCTAGAGGAGAACCCAACTGAGCAGCATGCAATGGAGGATCCTCTGGAAAAGAGGGTAGCAGGTGAGGGCGGCCATGCCGAGCAACCACTTGAGGAAGGGACAGCAGGAGAGAACCAGGATGAAGCTGGAGCATGATACAGTCTGTTCACAACTTGATTTTACTGCCCGGAAAGGGGGGTAGGCACCCCGCTTTACTTATAATATGTCTAGTTAGCTTTTCCTTCACTATTCTTTTATCTTCTGTAGCCTAAAATTGGGGTTTAGGCTTCCTACTTGATAACTATAGCCATTCTAAGGGATAGGCTCCTGCATCATTAATGAAGACTGGCTTTAGATTTCATTCGTACTTGCTTCAATGGATTTTGACTTGACTGACATCTTCTTGCTTCATTCTTGATCTCGATCTAGATGTGACATCTGGAATAACTTGACTTAATCGAATTTGGTGAAAATAATGATATCTTAAATTTGTGTAAGCGTGAAAGTAGACAGTTAGCTCAAGCTCTCAGCTCTCAGCTCTCAGCTCTCAGTAAAAACTTATAGCTCAATGACTCTAGTAAGTAGTCCCCTTGTATGATTTTAGGCTAGTTTTCATCGATCACAATAAGCAATCATATGCATATGGAGGATTAGTAACCATTAATAACTTGGACATTGGAGTTTAGGTAGGAGAACTTTCCAAGCTCAGGTCTCTCTAGGGGTTTATAAACCGATAGAGGCATCAGGAGGGCTATCTAGCTATTTCCTGGTCTCGAGATCTGGATGACAACTATACCCTTACACTCAGACCCCTCTTAGGGTGGTAGCCCGACCAAGGCATCAGACAGGCTATCTAGCTATTTTCTAGTCTCGAGATCTGAATGGCAACTATGCTTTTACACTCAGACCCTTTTTAGCGGGGGGTGGTGCCTGGCCGAGGCATCAAGGGTGGCGAGAGGGCTTCCACGGCTAATCCCTAGTCTTTGAGGTTGCTATGACGAACTTAACTGTGTAGACCCTAATTGGATACAGAGATATTAATGTAGAATATAATCGAAGATGGAGAAAGCAGACTTTATTGATTAAAAAATGAAGTACATTATTGTTGGGGATTTTATTGAAAACGAAATAGAGGTAGACTACTCACGAATCCCCTGTTTAGGGGTACTACTTCCTCAGGTGATTTGTATTCCAGGTGTGATCGATGAGTCGGCCATCCATATCCTCGAGCTTGTATGCCTCGTTGTGGACCATTACCTTTACCAAGTAATGCCCTTCCCAGTTGGGTCATAGGACCCCATTTGACCTCTTTCTGGTATTCGAGGTCACTTTCCTAATAACCAGATCCCCTTCATTAAAGTTTCAAGCTCTTACCTTCTTGTTAAAGTACCTAACGAACTGCTTCAACCCCGAAGGTTTAGGAATAGGGTGTTTCTCTGGTGGCTGTTCTTTTTATAGTCCGGCAAGCCTAAAGAACCTTGGGAAGCTCTTCGACTCATCTACCCTTTCTCTGCTGTAATTTCTTTAACTGCTTCATGATGATCTTATTGGTGGATTCCACCAGCCCATCAGTTTGAGGGTGGGCTACTGAAGTAAACCTAAGGTTAATTCCTAAGCCTTCATAAAAGTCCTTGAATTGGCCGTTATCAAACTGCTTACCTAGGTCGGCTACAATGATAAAAGGGGTTCTGAATCTGTAGTCTATATTGTTTTTGATAAACCTTGTCATATTCTCTTCCGATATCTGGGAGAGCGGTTCAGCTTCGATCCACCCTATAAAATAGTCGATCGCCATAATAGCATGCTTGGCTTGTCTATGAGTGGTGGGAAGTGGCCCGATCAGGTCGATTTCCCATATAGCAAAGGGGTAAGGCGAGCTAAGAGATAACAAACGCTCTGATGGGAGATAACTCAAGTTCGAGGTCTTCTGGCATGGCTCATAGGATTGTACAAAGTTCTTAGCATCTTGATGAATAGTTGACCAATAATACCCCATGCGGAGTACCTGATATGCAAGAGCTTCCCCACTAGTATGGTTCCCGCATTCCTTGGAGTGAACCTCTCTCTGTACCAATTTGGCATCATCGGGATATAAGCACCGAAGTGGAGGAAGAGACCTGCCCCTCTTGTAGAGGTATCCATCTACTAGGCAATATTGGATAAAGAGCCTCTTAATTCTTCTGGCTTATTCGGGCTCCTTGGGAAGCTTTCCTTCTTGGAGATAAACCACTATTGGATCCATCCAACATGGCTGATGATCTAGGGTATAAATCTTCTTACCTGCTGTTGTGCTTGGGTGGGAGATCACTTGGAGGGGAACTCCCTATGGTAAGGCTTGGCCACCATTCATGGCTATCTTGACTAGGACATCTGCTCGATAATTCTGTTGTCGAGGCATCTACTTGATCTTGAATCCCTTAAATTTACTGTTAAGCAGTTGAACTAGTTTTAAGTAGGCGATCATGTTATCTCTTTTTGCTTGATAAACCCCAGAAACCTAATTGACTTTGAGTAATGAGTCACTTTTGACCTGTAGGTAATCAACCCCGAGCTGGACGGTTGCCTTCAATCCGGCTAGAAGGGCTTCATACTCCGCCTCATTTTTTGTGGCCTTAAATTCAAATCTGAAATAGTGGCAATACTCAGTCCCCTATAGGTCTACTAGCACTATGCCAACTCCTCCCCAGGCTTTCCCGAATGCTCCATCTCTGTAGAGGGTTCAAAACTTGCACCCCAACAGCCAACTGTTTAACCCTGTAATCTTCTTAGGAGTTGTAGTTGCCAGTGCGAAGGTCGTTTGGCCTGAGGGCACTAAGAACTCTGCCACAAAGTCCGCTAAAGCCTAGGCTTTGATTGTGGTACTGGGTTTATAATTTAAATCAAATTTAGTGAGTTTATGGCCCACAAGACCAGTCTTCCAGATACGTCTGTCCTTTGTAAAAATTGATGGAGAGTTTGGTCTGTCACTTCCGCTATTGAGTGAGCCTGAAAGTAGTGACAATGCTTCCTTACCGAAGTAACCAGAGCATAGGCGAGCTTCTCTAGAAGAGTATAAGTTTTCTCCTGCTTTGTTAGAGCGTGACTTACGTAGTAGATAGATCGCTGGACCCTATCTTCACATTCTTTGACTAAAGCCCCACTAACTGCAGTTTCTGAAACAACCAAGTAGATTTGCAGCTTCTCTCCCAGACTTAGCTTGACTAGCAATTGAGGGTTCGTCAGATAGCTCTTTAACGCTTGAAAGGCTCGTTCGCTCTCCTGCTCCCGTTTCATGTTTCTTCCCTACTTGATAGCTTTGAAGAAAGGGAGACATTTATCGGTGGAACGAGAAATGAACCTGTTGAGCGTTGCTACCTATCCGGTCAAGACTTGTACCTGCTTAAGTGATATGAGGGATTCTAGGTCCAAGATAGCCTTAATCTTTTATGGGTTAACCTCTATGCCTCTCTCATGAACCATGAAGCCCATAAACTTCCCCGCGGTTACCCCGAAAGCACATTTGGAGGGGTTCAAAGTCATCTGGGTTTCCCTTAGGATCATGAAAGTTCTCGGAAGGTCGTCCTGATGTCTTTTTACGGATTGTGATTTCGTGATCATGAAGTCGATGTACATCTCTATCGACTTTCCAATCTCGGGTCTAAACAGTCGATTAATTAGCCGTTGGTATATATCCCCCACGTTCCTAATACCAAACAGCATCACTTTATAATAGTACATACCTTGTCCGGTAATGAAATTGGTCTTATCTTGGCCGACATGATGCATCTTAATCTGGTACTATCCTAAGAATGCATCCATGAAGCTTAGAAGCTTGTTTCAGGATATGGAGCCAACCAACTGATCGATCTTTGGTGAAGAAAAATTGTCTTTTAAACATGCCCGGTTGAGGTCGGTGTAGTCAACGCATATACGCCACTTTCCATTTGCCTTCATGACCATGACCACATTGACGATCCATTCGGGGTAACGTGCCTCTTAGATGAAGCCTGTCCTAACTAACTTATCTACTTCCTCCTAAACCGTATTGTTTCTTTTGGTGTTAAAGTGACATCTTTTCTGCTTGACAGTCTTGAAGGTCAGATCCACAGCTCATCGGTGAGCCGTCAATGGCATTAGGATTTCAGGCATCTCATCGTGACTCCAAGCGAAGATGTTGTTGAATTCTTTGAGGAGCCTAGTCAGACCCTCTATCACTCTTGGTTCTAAGGTAGCTCCGACCTTGATGACCTTCGAAGGATCGTCCATCCGGATAGGTGTCTCTTCTAGTTTGTCCACAAGATGCTTGCTGGCCCATTCCCTACTATGTTCTTCTACATCTTGTATCACAGAGTCATTCTCTGGGTGATCTGCGGTCTCTATATCTTCCAAGGTCATCTCGGGTGTTACCTCAACCTAGATCATTATAATCTGTACAAACTGTTTTGCTAGAGCTGTCAGGTTGGCAGACACTGCATAGCACTTCCTGGCTGCTTGCTGGTCACCACGTACCTCCCCCACCTTGTCTCCTACCGGAAACTTAAGGACGTTGTGGTAAATGGACATGACCGCCCCTTCAAGGATGATAAGAAAGGTCTTCCCAGTATCGCATTGTAAGCCGGTGGGGTATCTACCACCACAAAGTCTGTCATAACATTTTGCTAAAGATGTGATGTTCAAGCAATTACTGGGAGGTTTTTGACCCCACGGGTATGATCGAGTCCTTGGTGAATCAATATAGTGAGGTAGTATAGCTATTGTCACACCATTGTTTCAAATTCAGCTTCTCCAAGGTATTTTTAAAGAGGATGTCGACACTGCTGCCTGTGTAAACAAGCATGCTGTGGACCATGCAGTTGGCAATCTGTATTGTGATCCCTATGGGATCGTCATGAGGCGACACGGTGTTATAGACATCCGCCTTGGTGAAAATAATCTGTGTTAATTGGGAGGGGTCAACAATCCTATGGTTGACCTTGAAGATACCTCGCCCTTCATCTACACGAGGGATCTTCCTCGCATGGTTTTTCCTAGAGTTACTAGAGGTACCAACCAAAGTGGGCCCTCGGCTGATATTATGTATCACCTGGATTTGCTGCATCGGATCCGTCTGCTCCCCATTTCTTTTCTCGGCATGCTCATGGATCTCAGCCAGTACTTTCCTTCCAGTCTGAATATTATCTCTAACCTGCTGCAAGAACACTATTAAACATCATCCTCTTATCAAAGCCTCGGTCTGATTACGCAAGTTATAGCACTCTGAAGTGTTAGGACCCACGTCTTCATAGAAGTCACAGTAATTGTATCAGTTCCTCCTATTGATGGAGGCTTTCATAGGTGCGGGCTTATGTAGTAGCTCCTTATCCTGAATGGCCAGATAAATTATTTCAAAGAATGCATGTAAGGGGTGTAGTGATCATATCCTCTCTCATCTGGCGTTACAGGGGCTACTGTTCTGGGAAGAGGTGAAGCCCACGGAAAGGTTCACCTTACTGGGTACCTTTCTTGCTTGGGTTGTGAAACGAGGAAGTGGTATGTCGACCTATTGGGAGGTTTGTACTAATTTTTTCTGAGCTGGCTCAGGTCTGGGAGTTTCCTTCTTCTGACGCTTTATCGTTCTCATATTGTCAATCTCCATCTTAACCTTGAGTTGCTCGTCGACTTCGGCTTGCTCTAGAGCCCAATCATAGACCTCTTGGTAGGTCTTTAGAGGTCACTTGGCAAATGATTAGAAAAGCTTACCTGTCCACAATTACCGTCTGAAACTGGTAAGGGTCTATTTCTCAGTGAAGACTCCCATTTGAATAACCTTTTTGTGGAACCACTCCACATAAGTCCGGAGGGTTTCTTCTATTTCCTGAATCACGTATTGCAGGTGGGTGGGATCCTTTGATCTGGGTTTGACACCTTGGAATTGTGAGTAGAAATCCGTTGATAGCTTCGTGAAGGAGTCCACACTTTCAGCAGGTATCTTTTTAAACCAGGACTTGGCATAGTCTGTCAGAGTGGTAGGGAACATGCGGCACATTACGACCCTGGTTGTATTCTGGACTTCCATCTGTTGGACGAAGCTCTCTAAGTGGCTCAAAGGGTTATCTGTGCTAGAGAACTTGTCTGATGGCATCTTAAACTTCTGTGGAAGCTCCGCCTCCCGAATCTTTCTGGTAAGATAATGGTTTATCTCACTCAAGGGGTCCTTCTTGACCTTCTTACCTTTCCTTCTTTTTAACTGCTGGATCTCCTTCTGCATTTTAGCCAGCTGATCCCTCATACGCTTATTTCCGTGCTTCTTAGAGTCGACCTCAGAGCTCTCATTATCAGATTCCCCCGATGAGCTGGACACTTCCATTTTGTCATCTTCAGGGGTGGGTTCTGCTTGCATAGCTTGCTGGCTACCACCGGCTTCAGCTCGAGGTTCCTTTCCAAAAGTCACCGGTATAGAGAGGCTTTGAGGTGCTCTCGGTGGAACGTCAGCTGCTGACTTGACCTGCTTGGGTTGATAGTAGGTCGGCCTATCTTAGACTGGGGGCATGGACCCCAGCCTGTCCCTGATAGAAGTTATGTGTCTTGTCCTATTATGGGCATGAACCGGTGGAGGGGGTCCCAACAGATCAAAGGCAGGTTGCCTGACAACATATTTTCTTGCCTCTTCTCGGGTACCAAGATCTGCAGACTGAGAAGCAATTCCCTATGCAGCTAGACGATGGCAGACATTCTCCACGATGGTCGCAGCATACAAGTTGATCATAGTTTGGTTCATTGCTTGAAGGGTTGGAGCCCGCTCCATGTCTGACTGATACGAGGCTGGCTTGTGATGCTTGGATTTCCTTCCCTTTTTCTGCCTTTTCTTGGTCGAGGGGCCAGATTGATATTTTGAGCTTTCAGGCTATCCCTTGGAGGAGTGAAGCCTCATAATTATTGGAAAACAATAAACCTGTGAATTTAAAAATGGTGGTGTGGGTTTCCCAAAGACGGCGCTAGAAAGTGTCAACAGAAAATTTACTCGAGGTGAGAAATTTCAGCTAAGACCCTCAAGACCACTACTACGGAGGTGGCAGTCGGGATAGGTATCTCATAACTAACTAGTTCGAACAAAGATGGGTGTTTAAATGTGAATACAATGAAAACAGGAATATAGCTCTTTATTAAATATCATGCATGCCATACAAAAATCTCTCAAACACTCTCAACTTCATGGGGATAAGGTAGGGTGGCAACCTCATGCCTATCGAATAATAGAATACAATGATGGCTATGTTCTGATTCAAGAATTTAGGCCGGAGTCAAATCTCTCTTCCTCTTTTTGTTTTCTTGTTTTGTTGTTGTCTTCGTCGTTCACCTTCGATGTATTTATACATGGTTCGAATAGGTTAAACTAGTGAATCTTCCACCGTGATCCTCTGAATCCGTTCCCCCCTTATCAGGTGGGACCTTTTATTTGAAAATCATTGACTTCGAATTATTAAACGGATTCGAGAATATTTTTGGCAGAGATAAGTTTGTTTCCTTTTTGGATTCAATCACTTGTCATACAGTAGATATGATTTCGTGAGTATTCATGACGTGATTCTTCATTGAGGTCGTCAAGCACGGTGTTCGCTGTTTCATAGGGCGTGGTAGATCTATGCATCTGTCACGGTTCTAGGAGCTTGGTCAAACCTTTCTAGGTCTCTTGGAGCTGAGGATGGCCTTATGGGCATCCTTTGGTGGTAGCAAGACTTAGGTGGGCTTCTTGGGAGGTTGCAAGGTGATCCTGAGTTCGAGGAGGCTGGTTTGTCATGTGTCGGGCTTTACCTGAATTCTCTTTTTGGTGTAAGGAGTTCGATCCGATCATGTCAGGTTCCTCCAAGGATGGTTCCCAAGCTCTACGACCTTTCCCCGCTTTTACGGGGTGGTTTCGAAAATCGACCCCATGACCCAGGGTTCCAGGGTAGGTGATCTCGGACTTGAATTCGGGTTGGGAGAGTGGAAAATTTCTCTTTAGTCTCTAGGCAAATTTTGCTATTACACCTAGACATTCAAAACAAATTGAAATCAAATTTAGGGTTCTTGAGAACTCTCTTGATAAGAAAATTTAGACACGAATTCTCAAAAATTGTGTAATGAGTTGAAGTCGTTGTCGTTTTGAAGTCAATTGAATCTAACATTTTTTTTCCTCTTTTTGTTCGCAAAACCTCTTTTAATTTTTGTTTTCTATACTATTAGGAGTTAGAGTTTAAATTTTGACATAGAGTTCGAATTTTATGTCAGAATTGATAGCGTATTTGTTTTTTTTTCCTTTTGAATTGAATGGAAAGATCGAAAGAGTAGAAATAAATTTTTTATTTCAATGATGTTTCATTTGTTATTTTATTGTGTTATTGTCTTGATTTTGAGTTACTATATTGATTTTTATAAGTATTTACTAGTGAGAAAAAAATCAAGTAAACATGTGGACGGTCGAAGGCCTCATTTTACATTTTGCCTCAGGTCCCCAAAATCTTATGACTGGCCCTATATATATATATATAGGAAAAAAAAAATCCTCAGTGCACACTAACAAATAAATATCAGTGTCTTATATGTGGACCATTAGATTCAATTGCTTTGACCCAGTCTGTATGCACTTGTTAGTGTTTATCCATAATCTATGGCCTACATGTAATGCACTGATATATTTTACATTAGTGCACACTGAGGAGAAAAGGACTGTTTAAATATATATATATATATATATATATATATATATATATATATATATATATATATATATATATACGTATGTATGTATGTATGTATGTATATATTGTTAGATTTTGGCATATATTCTTAAGTTAACTCAATGTTAACCAAACGAGACAAAACTGATATGGAACTTCTTGGAAACGTGGAAAAATGGTTGGAAGTTGCAGATGGTGTTTAAGAGAGGTTTGAAGACCAAAAAAGTATTGAAGAAACGGATTCCGAAAAGAAACGTGGTATGGACTGCAGTGCATACAAGGCGTATAAACCGCGGCACATGGAGTGGTTGATTGTAGGAGATCAAGCACAGTTTAGACCGCGACATAGGCATAGGCTTGAGGCGTAGACCATGGTTTACTTAGCAGTCTTTTCTAGAAGTATTCCATTGTGTAGGAAATAGGGTACACACCGTGATCCAGACTGTGAAGACGAAGTATTTTGCTGAGAACAAGAATGTTGTACGGAAAAGGAAAGTATTTTCTTCTAGGAAGTTCTTGTGCTTGAAGGAAAAAGAATACTCTTTGCTTGGAATAAGAAGACTTGTGCATAAAAGGAAACATCTTTTGTTAAAAAAAAAGTCTTATACGTTTAGGAGTATGATTTCCTTTTATCTTAAACCCTCTAATATAAATAGAACCTTGTAACTAGGTTATTTTGTGTGGAGTTAATATAAACACCATGTAACATCAGAGAGTAGTGAGATCCGTGTGAGATACCCATAGGAATATCCAGGGAGGGATCTAAGGGAATATCAGTGGATCAAGTTAGAGATCCATTGGCGATATTCACAGGAGACCTAGGAGATATTAAAGGGTTCTTGATGAGGATCTTATGAGCGTTTTGAACTGAGAGTCATTATGTAAAGCTTAGATGTGAGCTTGGAGACTTGGTAAGGCTCTGGGGTATGGGGTTGAGGTGTGAGAGAGAACCCTGGAGTATATGGTTGTAACAATTTATCATATAGTGGAACTTTCTCCGTCGTCTTTAGGTTCGTGATTTTTTCCTGGTTTATAGTTTTCCACGTATATCTTGTGTTGTGATTTTTGGTTCTCTCATCTTATTTTTCAGCTATAGGTGTTAACTGCTCTTAGTTGTGGATAAATATTAGGCATGTTGTTTCCTCGTTCATCGGTTCAAATTCCCAACAACTGGTATTAGAGCCCAATGGTTTGGCGGTGTTGTTTTCAAGTCTTTACGCGAGATCATGTAAAGGACTTGGTGGTATTGGGATGATGATTAATGGTTTCCTAGTATGGTTTAGCAAATGAGATACGTCTTAAAAGCGGTTTCGAACTCAATGAGGTTTGATAAAAATAAGAATTCAATGGAGGAGAAGTTTGGCTTGTGGTGGCAGGTACAAGTCATGGAGATCCAATCTGGGTTACACAAGGCATTGATTGAATATAATATATATATATATATATATGTATGTATTTATGTATATAAACCTCTTGAACGCAACAAAAAAAACTGTGATTTGGCGTGGGGCTTATCCGACAAAGCACTCCCCGTACTAACAACATGTCTTTCTCAGGATTGGTTGATACAAATACACGTGTTCCCTTTTGGCAAGTTTCTCCACTAGCAAATGGAAGAGGATATGTTGCTGCTAGTGGTCCATAATTGTGCACAAGGCATTGGTTAGAAAGTGATGCAAGGTATATGGTGGACAAGGATGTCGATGACTAACAAACTCCCTAGTAATATGAAGTGAGAAGTTGCACCACATTTTTATTAGGTTATTTTTAACATGGTACCAGAAATTCTAACACAAAAAAATAATCTTAGGATGATTCGTTCCTAAGTGGTTATATCTTGTGGCGAGGTATATTGATTCTTGATGTGGAGAGTTGTGGTTGTAGACAAAGGTCTTGAGAATTCAAGCCAAATGGGAGAATTGTTGGCTCATATTCTCAAGTGAACCCAATGTTAACCAGCGAGAATCAACTGATTGAAACTTCCTAAGAACGTGGAAAACATTTGGAAGTTAAATATGGTGTTTGAGGGAGGTTTGAAGACTGAAGAAGAATTGAAGAAACGGATTTCGAAAGGAAACTTGGCGTGGACCGTGGTGCATGGACTGTGGCATAGGGAGCAGTCGATTCTATGAGATCAAACGTAGTGCAAATCGTGACATTGGTAAGAAGTTTAGACCGTGATTTATTGAGCGATCGTTTCAAGAAGTATTTCACGGTGTAGAAAGCGGGGTGCATACCGTTACCCAGACTGCAGAGACGACATATTTTGCTGAGATCGGGAATGTTAAGCGAAAAGGAAAGTTTTTTCTTTTGGAAAGTTCTTGGGATTGAAGGAAAATTAATACTCTTTGTGTGGAGTACGAAGACTTGGGCATAAAAGGAAAACAGTCTTTTATGAAACAAGAAAGTCTTGTAAGTTTAGGAGTGGAATTTATTTTTATCTTAAATCCTCTATAACTTGTATAAATAGAACCTTGTAACTAGGTTATTTTGTGAGGAGTCAACAGAAACACCATGTAACATCAGAGAGTAGTGAGATCTGGGTGAGTGACCCATGAGAATATCTGGGGAAGGGATCTAAAGGAATATCAGTGGATCAAGTTAGAGATCCGTTGGTGATAGGGGAGTCATAGGTTCTTGGTGAGGATCTTGTGAGCGTTGTGAGCTGAGAGTCATGATGTAAAGCTCAGTTGTGAGCTTGGGGACTTGATAAGGCTCTTTGGTTTGGAGTTGAGGTGTAAAGCTCAGTGCGTTGCATATGGACCACTAATTATAGAGAAACTTTGACAAGTGCATACACTTTGAGTTAAAGTATATAAATCTAATGGTCCATATCCAAACACTGATGAATTTATATCAGTGCGTACTGACTTTATATATATATATATATGTAACATCATCAGTAATATATATTGCAAAATTGATCAATTTTTATCTTGTGATTGATAATGAATTAAAGCATTCATGTTTGTTAATATAAAATATTATCATGTTATGCAATCTAAATAATTAACCTAAACTTCAACTTAAATAATGTGGTAAGTGATTTGTCATCACCACACACAACATGAGATGATGTAAATAATGAAAAAACCACTTACCACATTATCTGGGTTTAAATTTAAACTAAATTTTTTAATTGTTTGAGATTAGTATATCTATAATAGGCATATATTTTTCTAGGAAATCTCCATCCGAATTCGTCTGTCAATAAAAACAGGTCATAATTCTCGGCTTTTGCATTTTATTTTTTTTCTTATTAAAGAATTATGATGTCAAATTGGCTTTGCTAATTTCATTATTAATCCATAGATTTATTGTTGAAAACAAACATTTATCGCTTAAGAAGAAAAAACAAAAAGGGGGGGAATTTATGCATAAGTGATATTTTGAATCGAAACTTGCTAACGCTATATGTCAAACCATCAAATCATAATATTATAGTCAAGTTACCAAGTTCAATTATTTGTAGGCTTACCGATGCTCTCTCTTTAATATTGTTTGAAAGTGATATTTTGTAACGATACTAACACTAATTAACAACCAAGCTTTAAAATAATTGATGATTCATAATATCACTCTCAGTTGCAAAATCAAAATCTGAATTGGCCCTTCAATCTCTCTAAGTAATCAAGCAACTATTGGCCTTTTTGCTAGCTAGTTATAAATAATCAGACATGTTGTATGGTTGTACTTGTACCACACTTGTAAATTAAAGCTTTTTTATAAAATCTAGCTAATTATGTTTAAATCACTCATGTTGTACGGTTGTACCACACTTGTAGTTGTAAATAAAAGCTTTTTATAAAATTATGATGACGACTTGGCACCTAATAGTTGTACGGTTGTAAGTTGTAACAAACTCTTGGAAACTACGTCATGTCACAACACTTCTTAACATATATAAAAATAAGGAAAAACGTTTAGGATGGAACCCTAGCCGCCGTTGAGAAAATTAAAGGAACCCTAGCTGCCGCTGCCCATCTTTCGGCAGTCGCCGACTTCGCCTGCATCACCAACCGTTGAACGCCAGTCGTTAAATCTTAGTCACCGCAGATCCGAGAACGATCGACCTGTCGCAAGATCCAGTTCTGTCGTCGACACGTCCCAGTTCTGTAGCCGACTTCACCAGTTGAACTTCAGTCGCCAGTCCGCCGTAGATCCACGATGGATCGAAGACTCTGCTCCGTCGCTCGATCCAGATCTGTGGCTGACCTCGCTCACACCCCGTCAATCTACTGTCACGTCGTCCGGTCGCCGCTGCCACATGTTTGTCCGGTTGCCGCTGCCATCCGCTCACCTAGCTAGTTCCCGATCTCGTTCTCTTTGCTGGGAAGAAATTTGAGTTATAAATCTTGAATAATTTTTTAATTATCTTTATTGTTGTTGAAACTTACGGCCGTTATGGAGGTATCAGATCTATTTCAAGAACTTGAATCGTGAACTAGAGACCCTTCAATCCAAAAAGACTTTCACACGAATGGACTTTCGAATCCCAAGCCAGTAATGAAATCTTATGCCCAAGCAATCTCATCCGCTATTGCCCTAGTGTCTTCGACTCCAAAGAAAAAAGGTGATTATATTGCAATCAAAGTCAACCCAAAAGCTTATGAAGAACGGTTGAAACTTTGTAGTTACTCTCTTATTGGTTGAGTCGTTTTGTCAAAGGGAGCGGAACCATGGAAGGTATTGGCTCTTAAAGAAAAACTTCAATCTTTTTGGAAATTGAACTCTCAATGGCGTCTTATCTCTCTTAGGCAGGGATTCTTCCAGATTCTTTTGAATTCTGAGGAAGATAGAGCAAAAGTTTAGGGCATCAGACCTCTGCATTTGAAACCTGGAATTCTAAGGCTTCAGCCATGGACTCAAAATTTTAATCCCAACACACAGCGCACAAAGAAATGCCCAAATATGGGTACGGTTTTATGATCTACCTTGGGAGTCTTGGCACCCCCAAATCCTTTCAGACATGGCACGAGGGATCGGAATCCCTCTCAAATTCGATAGAGCTACCCTAGAGGGTGATTATGGCCATTGCCCGCATGCTGATTGATATTGATCTTTCCAAACCTTTGCCTGATTCCATTATGATAGAGGTAGGGGATGATTGTTTGTTTCCGACTCTTTTCTTTGAGAATGTACCAAGTTTTTGCTCAGTTTGTTGCTCTGTTGGTCATTCGGCCGCTTCATGTCACCATGCGACTAGATTTATAGGGAATATCACTGCTAAGCCAAATGATAAGATTCCGGAAAGAGGAAGATCCAAAATTAGACAAGAGTATAAACCGAAACACAAGTCAAGAGATGTCCCGATCTCTCGAGTCTTTGAGACTATCAAATCGGGTATTGATGTCATTGTGACCAAATCTGTTACCTCTCCTCCAAATAAGACAACTTAGATCTGACAACCTCTTCTAGTTCACTTAGGCCAATCATTCCCAATGGACATGGGGAGGCCTTGAAAAATGATGCTTATTTGGATGATTCCACAGACTCATTACACACTGAGCATGTGGATTTAGATCCCACGTCATATCCTGTTGTTGTTGATATGGAGGCCTCAATTAATCCTCCCAGGGTAGAACCACATTTGCACAATCTTGAGTGAAACAAATATTATGGTGTGTAATATTAATCTAGAGGGGGGGGGGGGTGAATAGATTTTAACAAATTTTGCCCAATTTTTTTTAATGGTCAATTAGACAAAAATACCCCTAACTAGTCACAATAATATCACAAGTGTAATAAGTGCGGAAATAATAAAGACACTCGAGATATACGTAGAAACCCTCCAAATGGGAAAAACCACGGGCTATTAAGTGCGCCACACTCGAACAACGAATCCACTGATGATAAAGGCGTTACAACCTACTCCCGGTAAATAACCCACTACCACTCCCTAATCCCAGTATTAAGTGGACCGAGTCCAATTTGCTTACGCTTGAAGCAACCTACTCCCGGATGCAACGCAAGACTTACTGCTCTTCAATGAAGAGATAAACACCCTATGTGAATATATGATGATATTCAAACAACAAACAAGGCTAGGGTACCTTATATGCTTATCTAGGATTATGTGATGGCAATTTATGCAATCCTAGATATCAAGAGCTAAATAACATGTTCAAAAAGCTTAGCTAAATATAGATCAAACAATCATATGAAGCTATCACAAAAGCCATATCAATAAATGTTGTCATCAAGCATGGCAAGGACTATAATGCAATCACTTAATGCAATTAATGAGTCCTAATCAACAATGTCTAAATGCAATGCATAGAGACTTAGCAAGAAGGGCAAATATGTCTAAAATTTAAGCTATCAACAAACAAACCCAATCATGCAAGGGAACTCATAAATATATGCAATGAATGAAGTCCTAACATTTAATCAACTAATAATTGCAATAAAAGCATCATCTTGAAAAACATGAGCAAATGACAAAGATGAGATTTTTGTTCAACTTACCAAGTCAATCAAAAATGAAGAATGAATCACACAAGAATGTTTATGGCCTAGCTTTTAGGCAAAAATGACCTAATCAATTAAGCTATCAAAATACAAACCCAATCATGTCATCATTAAACAAAAATATGCATTCAAAAATGATTTCTATAAATCCTTTGCAATAAAAACGAACTTTTGGAGTCTAAGAACAATAATCAAAGATAAAAGTTTGTTCTTACTTACCAAGTCATGAATGATGAAGACCCATGCCTAAAGATGCTCAATAATGCATGAAGGATGATGGGTTTTGGGTTTGGAGAGTTAAAGAATAACTCTTTGAGCTTCTCTCTTAAAGGAAATACTTTCTCACTCTAAAAAATTGTTTGGAAGCTCTGAAAAACGAGTGAGGAAGAAGATGACACATAAATATGAGCCTTATAACAAAACTACCTCGTTTTGAAAAAAGCCCAAAATTTACTCAGTGTGCTGGTGAGCTGCGCTGGTCGACAAGTGCCACACCAGCACACACCTACTGTCCAAGGGGTGCTGGTGAGGTGCGCTTATGCACCTGTGTAGCCGCGACAGCACAAAAGCTCGAGATTCGAGCGACCCAAAACATGACCAAATGACTTCCAAACCTTTCGTATAATATATCGTTGAAAAGGAATGGAAGTATAATTTCTACTCCAATTTATAAAACTTGATTTGGATGTCTTTAGAAAACGTTATGGTCATTTAAGTGACCAAAGGTCAAAAACGGATAACAACAGAGATGCCCTGTTTTTGTGGTCACTTTGGAGATTTCAAAACCAATACAAACGGTCATGAAATATTACGAATAATATACCTTTGGAAAGGTATGGGTGTTTAGTTTATACAAAAAATTTCAAAACTCATTTTGAATCATTTTATAAAAAGATATGGTCACAAGACCATACAAAGGTCAGTTTTAAAAAATATTTAAATCATTGAAATCCACTTTTTGGAACTAGACACCTTACTCCACATAACCAAACCAAGAGAAGAATACGACCTTTTCAAATAGTCACTCAATGCGCTAAGACAAGCACACCATCGTGCAAGTGCAAACAACACACAAAACCACACTATGAATGCACATAGACAACAATGAAGCACACATACATAACAAATCAAATGCAAGTAAGTGTGTGTGTGAGCAACACATAATGCATGTCAATACAAATGCAAAGATGTGATCAATATAAACATGCAAGAAGAGTTATCAAAACATGAATGCACACTCATATAAACACACAACATATATGAATAAGAAATATGCATGAGTTGTGAGTGTGTGCAACTATATCTCTTCAAAGCAAGTAAGCACAAGAAATATACCTTTGGTGCTTCTTCTCTTGAGGTCTTGAGAGCCTAAGCTACCCTTACATAAAACCCAAAAAATGTGGTTTGTTCATGAAATAAGCCAATCAATAAGGGAGGACTTTACAATCTCCCCCTTTGGTTATTTCGTGACAAAACCAGCACTCACATTGATCCTCACAAAACAAAATAAAACACCGGGAAGATATTATACATTACAAGGAGATATATATAAAAAAACTTCAAATCTTCAATCTCTTGTAGAACTATCAACCCTACACACAAGGTAACAACAAGTACACTTTCCAAACCAAGTGCATGTGAAATGATCAATTGAATATAAAACAAAAGTAATTGCATTCAAGAATATGAGTATGACATCGTGAAATGCTCATGCAATGCTCCCCCTATATGTAATCTCCCGCTCAAATTCAACACATGCTACTCTCCTAACATCATAATGCTAGGTCAATGCTACTCCCCCTTTTTGTCATGATATAGGCAAAGGAGAAGTCCCCAACCGGGTCACTCAAGGCAAAGAAAGAAAAGAGCATACAAGCTTGTTGCATAATTATATAAGCCACATTTATGTAACTCTATAATAGGAGAGAAACAAGGAGATTTATTTGAAGAAAATGTGCGAATCAAAAATGCTTTGCATACAAGACATGTTGCATTCAAGTCCAAAAACAATGGTAGTTGGCAAAGAAAATTACAAAGGTTTCCAATATAATTCAAACCAATTCCACCATTTGTCATGAGAGAAGCAAGGATATAGAGATTAATAGATTCATGTTTGAAATGGCACTATATCCAACTTTATAAGCTAAACATGGCATGAGCAGCTTTGCACCTTATTTGATTTTTTCGGGAGGATACCCATATGATAGAAGACATGTTCAACCAATATAGAAAGAGAGACATTGATGCAACATTTAAGTCTCACTAGCTTCTTTTCACACAATATTTTGCATTTAACAAATGCAATCAAAAATTCATGCTTTATCATTTTTCATTAGCATGTCATTTAAGAATCATCATGTCATGGAGATAATTATAGGTCATTCAACATGTACTTCCTATGTAAGTCTCCTAGTCCAAAAATGCATGTTTGAACATAAATATGACATGGATTGTAATCAAAGCAAAGTTCACACTTATTTAAGAAAATACAATATACTCAAGTAAACAATAAAGAGGCATAAACATATTTAAGAAAAATTGCATGCAACAAGTATACAATAGCTCTCTTTGCTTGAGTTCCCCATATGGGGTCAAAGACCACAACTCATCACTCCATGTGACAAATCCCAATCAATCTACTAAATCCATTAGACCTAGTTAAGCTTATGGGTGAAAACTTAGCACAATGACAAGCGGGTTCATCTTTTTTAATCCACTTAGGTGACACATTGTCATTCCTAGTGGTCAAGACCATCATATTACGCCTAGGATCATTAACACTAGCTTTCTTAGGCACATGCATATTGGCTCTACCCCTTTTTCTTTCAATAATGCTCTTAGTTCTACACATGTTAATGTACTTGAAGCAATTTGGTCTAATATGACCATCAACACCATAAAAATGACATGAAGGAATAAAATGATGGGTAATACCATTCCTTTGTGAGGACAAAGGTGCTTTCCCATTTCTTTGAGCTTTCCTTTGATGTTGTATTGATTCTCTTCTCCCTTGTTGTTTGGTAATGTGTAAGGACTCGAACATATGATCATGGTGAGCCTTGATGTAATGTTAGGGTAGCAACCGAGTATGAAACACAAGTATAAACTTGCCTGTTTTAAGATGACTCGGTTAATAATAAAGAGCCAGTTTAATGAGATACTTGGCAATTAAAGTTATTTGGGTAACTACCGATTTAATAAGATACTCGGTTAAGTTACCCGAACATCGAAGAGTCAGTTTAATAAGATACTTGACAATTAAAGTTATTCGGATAACTACCGGTTTAATAAGATACTCGGTTAAGTTACCTGAACACTGAAGAGCCAGTTTAATAAGATACTTGGCAATTAAAGTTATTCAGGTAACTATCGGTTTAATAAGATACTCGGTTAAGTTACCCGAACATTGAAGAGCCAGTTTAATAAGATACTTGGCATGAAGATTACAAGAGCCAGTTTAATAAGATACTTGGCATTATTCGGGTGACAACCGGTTTAATAAGATATGCGAACATCAGAGTTAGCCAGTTTAATAAGATACTCGGTTAATTACGCGAAACATCAGTTAGCCAGTTTAATAAGATACTCAGCAACCATAGGCAAGTTGAAATTTCGAGAGCAATAAAATCAAAACACCAGATTCAGAAAAGCTACTCGGAATTTTATTAATCTTTTAAAAAGAATTATTACAGTTCTTTACAAAGAATTAAAAAGACTACAAAAATCGGATCTGCAAAAATCAGGATTGTGAGGATTTGGAGCCCTTACCAATACTCGGGTCTGGCACCATTTCGTATTCGTGGAGCAGACTTTCGTTAGAAGGCCAACCAATTGTGTCTACTGAGTCATCCATCCATTGGCTGTAATCTTCTTCTGGAATCGGCCCGACATCAGGCTCCACACCCTTCACTACCGACTCTTGACTGGCATAGAAGGTCGAGAGAGAGTGTTCGGATGGAATCTCTAAATGCATAGGATGGGACTCTTTGCCTCGGCTATGGCAGTAAGCTCTTCATTCCTTCATCTGAGTTTGAAGAGACTCTAAGGACCGATTCATATGATGTTTAATTCATAAATCCCAATTGGTATGGGCCTTCTCAGTTGCCCGATTCTTGACTTTAAAGAATTCGCCAGCTGAAACCAGCCCTCGTTGAAATTCCCGAAGGAGAAGAGCATCATAGGCAGGGGATCTCTTGAAATGATCTACCCATTGTACTTCAAGTTCCAGCCTGGCCTCCCGGGATAAGGATTCGATTGTCAATACTTGGCGCTCCAGATCTTCAATTTTCTGTTCATACACCGAATTAGACTGCTCCTCTTCCTGTTCGACATTGAGCATAGATTCATGGGCAGAAGACAATAAGTTCTAAAGTGATGTTGCTTTCTCTTCTGCCGAAGAAGCTCTTTCTCGGCCTCCATTTGCTTTGCCAGACAGTGGTCGGCAAAAATTTGTACAGAACCAACATCCTGTTGGTAAGCCGTTTCGACCCGAGCTCGGTTATCCTCACTTTTCCTTAGCTGAGCCTCCAGATGCCTTATTCGATTAGCTTGATGAAGCTGGGTCTAAACTAGCTAAGCAAATTCGGCCACCATCTATAAAGGAATACAATTAGAAATTTGCAAACAAGAAAAAAATTAAAGGAGTTAAGGGTAGCTTACATAAGATGCGCCATTAAAAATATTTTGAAGACGTTCGGTCAGGGAGCCATCCGAAAACTGCTCCAACAGTCTTCCCCGATGAAAGCCAGACCAGATGACATCTCCCATAGTATATCCTGAGGAGAAGGATACGAAGGAACCCCCGAGGGTTCAACCCCTAGATTTTTAACCTCAGGAGGAGGGGAACCCTTGTTCGGCTCTGAAGCCCCCGCATCCGCCGATACTCCAACATCAGCACTCAGGTAAGCCTCAGCTACAATATCTTCATCGTCAGAGTCGATAAAAGTGACCACCCGAGGAACCTTGAGGGGACGAGTTGGAGAGCTGATTGCCTTCCGTTTCTCACCCCGAGAATGGTGGAAACTGAGATCAGCTGCGGGATCCTCCAGAGTATCATCCCGAAGGTTTCAATAAATTCAGGACCTATAGGTACCTGTCCCATGGAAGAATTACCTCCATCACCAACGTCAGTCTGCTCAGCAGGTTCCTCATAGATACCTTCACTTTGCCTTTACCGATCGATAGGTAACTGAGTATCGATCGGGCCACTCGGACAGCTAGTCTCCCCAACCGTCAGTTGAAAAACGTCCTCAGGGAGGTCTTCAGGAATCGGCTCTTCAGCGGTATCATTCTCTTCTTTAGACTCTGGTGGGGCGATACCTTCGCCACCTTGACGAGCCGCCTCTTTCTGACTCGCCTGAATAATTGACTTCACTTGGCTAGCCTGAAGATCGCAGACGACGCCTGTATCAAACACTAGAAGAAGAGTGACGCCGTAGCAGAGCATGGATCTGTAGATTGCCACCATACCCGGGGGTGGGTTCCACACAGCTCTATCACCCGCTGGAATCAGAGTGACCGAGTTAGGCAGATCTAATCGTAAACGATACTTTCCAATCTCATCAGCCCCGACCACATTCGGCTCCGAGTCATACCCACTAGGGCAGTCAACAGAAAAAGAAAGAAGAGACGCCCTGAACTCCTCTTCAACATCATTTTCATTGACAATCTGCTCCCTGATCAAAATATTGCCCGAGTTGTGCTTAAGGACTTCGCTTCTGATTTGATGTTTTCCCATTCTTCGAAAAGGTATCCTGTGATCAGAAATATCAGAATCTGAACTAGATGAAGAACTCGATACAGGGTTGAAAGTGACGTCAGGGTGAAGCCCAGAAACATCAACCTCTAAAAATGGAGGTTCATCTATAGGGATATCTCCCAGTAATCGTCTAATACAAGAAACTAACTGGAACTCCCCACGTTCTAATACATCAAGAGCGACATTAAAAAGACGATGACGGGAAGATGACTCCATAGGAAACTAACCTTAAATAAAGAATTGATAAGATCTTCAACGGAGAGTCACAACTATCTGTAAAAAATCTGGGTTAAAGAAAAGTTATTTCTGTTGCAAATTTTTCCAAATAAACCAGCACAACCTAAGACGAAGAATTTAAAGAGGAAACATCACGAAACCCTAGGTTTCAAGGGGGGAAATAATGATGACAAGGTTCGATGAGGTAGGTGGTGCATGGAAAGAAGCATAGGTCATTTCTCACAAATAATATCAAAAAACGAAGAGGCAAGAGACACATGTCAGAAGGAGAACTGGCTTTCGCCGTCAGTACTCCAAAACGTCGCCATCATTAGAGATCTAACTTAAGGAGGCAAATCAAATTTACAGGGTCGCCATTAAAACACGTCATTATGACAAGATATTTACTCGGACACTGAAAAGATATTGATAACTAATTAAAATACTATTGCCCAAACAAACCTTGTTCAACAAAAATATTTTAATGGGGTATTGTTATATGTAAATTTTATCGGATGAACACGTCATCAAACAAAGAGGATAAATTGCCAGGTGGACATCCAAATAGGCATTTAGAAAATATCCTACAAGACAGTGCCGAAGAAGAGAAAACCCGAGTAAGCAGATGTTGAATGAAACCTACCCAGGATCAGTTAACAACACTCGGGAATGGTTAAATAACGCTTCCACTCGGGCTCAAACGGCGCTACTCGGGACCAGCAGGTATTACTCTTATTTGGGATAAATATGAAGAAAACCGAATAAGAAGCTTAGTGCTTAGTTCACACGGATTAGGTCATTAAATACACGAAGATTTCCATCAGGAAGGAATCCCAAAGAGAACAGAATACTGAGCTGGAAGAGTTCCCACTCAGGCAACAACTTTATTTCTTTAAAAAGAATACGTTCTTATATAAGGAAAAAAGTCCAAATTGGACTGCCTACTAGAATCCCATCCGACTTCAATACAAGACTCCGAAACAGGAAAGAAGATAATCAACCTCAAGCAAGTAAATAATTGTAATTAAATACAAAGATCCATTACTTGTACAAGGCAGATTAGGGCTCTATAAACATATAAATAGACCCATAATCTCGCCAAAGAGAGGATATAGACAGCAAGCAATAGAAAAATACAGAGAGAAGAAAGAGAGATCGAGAGCTTGTAAACATCATATTTTCATAGTGGATTTTGGCTTGGTTGATCCTTCAACCATCCGTGGACGTTTCTCCGGTCATCGGAGTTTTACCACGTAAAACTTGTGTCTTGATTACTTTCTCTAATCTCTTTCTCTTTGAATTGATAGCCGAAATCCAATCCTTGTTTGTTTTTCTGATACAATCCAGAAATCAACGTCAACATATATGTCTAACCTCTACCATCTCAACACTGACTAGTTCATAGTCTTATAATTAATTATGATGTTCCTTCCAAAAAAAAAAAGTATGATGTGATTTATTATTAATTACACCTTTATTTGTCACAAGCTTGAAATTAAAATTCTACAGTATAGAATCCATAATCTTCAGGAAAACAACCATTCAAGTTTACCCGTGAATAGTCATCATGATCCTAATCGATAAAATTCATCTCTAACAAAACTCTATTTAGAGCTACTCTGCAGCATGCACTATTTGGTATTAAATGGTGCTCCACCGTTTTGTTGTTTCCAACAAAAGCTTTTGATGTTCATCACTTCATCTACCATGGTGCACACTTAATACTGAATAGTGAATCTTTTTTTATTTTAAGCTACATCATTTTTTAAAATTCTCAATTCAACCATTCTATACATAATTATAATAATATTTATTCTAAAAAATATATTATTGAAAAAATATCGTTAAGATCTTTAAAATGACATCAATATTAATTATACGAAAGAAATTAATTAATATTATATAAATTAGCTAATAGAAATTAATTAATAATGTATAAATATTTATTTAGATATTCTTTAAAATACTCTCTACACCAATTTGGTGTATAATGCATTAGAGTGTAGTATTTTTTGGTATAAGTATATTTCATAGAGATGCTATTTTAACATAAAAATAATTTAAAATATGATGCAAAACATTGGAGTTGCTCTTAGAGTCTTGGAGTCTTTGCTTTTGTTTGAAAGAATCTAGATGTGAGATTGACAAATTCATAATATAAATTGAAAATATAGAAATCCAACATAAAAATTGAATAACTACATTTATTCCCCAGATAATTAATTCTTAATCAAAAGCACAACATTATGTTGATTTCTTCAAATTTTACTTATAATCTAAATGAAGAATTAGCACCTAACAACGAATCTTTGAACAAACAAAATATAACCAATATGCGAAAATAAACTTAGTCTGACACTTACATATATCTATATTTTCTAAACGACCATTAATTGACATTTTCCAAACAAATTCTCCAGCTGGGTACTTTCATGAAAGATAAGGTCATACTAAGTGGGCACCTACTAATCCCTTTAATTTGTTTATAGAAGAAAGGATGTGAGATTTGATATAGACTATTTCATAGTATTAATCCAGGTTGTTTTGAGGATTATTAAAATAAGAGTATGCATGTCATCGATCTCTAAATCATTGTATAAAGGGCGGCAACAATGTTTGCAATCCAACACACACAACAAAGAGCTCCAAATGACAACCATAGACAGCCGAGGCAATGGCCTCTTTTAGTTTCTGCTATGGCGTTTTTACTCTTAGCCACCGCTGCAGCCACCAACAACGAGCCCACATATGAATCCCCACCAACTCCTCATTACCCAGAAATCTACTACACAACACCACCTTACGCCTATAAGTCTCCGCCACCACCAAAAAAGTCTCCTCCTCCACATTACTACTATTACAAGTCTCCTCCACCACCAAAGAAGTCTCCTCCACCATACTACTACAACTCACCTCCACCACCAAAGCACCCTCCACCACCACCATACTACTACAAGTTTCTGCCACCGCCTAAGAAGTCTTCTCCTCCACCATACTACTACGACTCACCTCCACCACCTTACTATTACAAGTCTCTACCACCACCGAAGAAGTCTTCTTCTCCACATTAGTCTCCACCACCACCTAAGCACCCTCCCCCAACGCATTAGTACTACAATTCATCCCCACCGCCTTCTCAATCACCTCCTCCTCCTTATTTTTATTTATATATAAAAAATTTAAATATTAAATAATTCATAAATTATAGTATTAAAGTATTAAAATAAACATAACTATTGAGTCAATTATTTTGTATTGTATTTTGGATTTTATAATGTATTTTTATTATGTTTTTATTATTTTTTTGATTGAAAATTTGAAATTTAAAACTAAAAAGGAAATGAAATGGGGGAAATGGGTTTTGGGGGTGCGGGTGGGGGAACCTCCCCCCAAATGGATTTTGGGGAAGGTGGTGGGATGAGGTTTGAGGAATGGGGGTGGGGGGGTGGGGTGGGTGGGGGTAGCCTCCCCCACCCCATTGGACCCATACACTCATCCCTACTTGAGATCTCTCTAATATTTGCTATTTTACTCCACACACAATAGTCTAGCTATTATGGTTTATTTATATGATTTACAGAGAGTTTAAGATAAAAGGAAATTCTACTCCTAAACGTACACGAATTACTTGTTCCACATAAATACTATTTCATATTTATGACAAGTCTTCTCGTTTATAAGAAATCCTTTACTTTTAAGTACAGAACTTTCCTATTCTTCATGAAGACAAACTCTTTTTCCTTTTTCGATAAGCACATTAACTTTTAAAAGAGAACATTTCCTATTTTCACACAACATTCTTGATTTGGGCAAATTTCGCCATTACTGCTGTTAGGGTCGCGGTTTGCAACTAGCACCCTACATTGTGTAAAACCGCTGATGTCCACCGCTCAGAATATAGCGGCTGGTGTCTTTGCCTCTGTCGCAGTCTACACCGTGTTGATCTCATTGGAGCTGACTTTTCTCTATGCTGCAGCCTGTGTGCTTTGTCCATAATGCGGTCCACGCCGTGATTCTTTCCAGATTTCATTTCTTTAGTTCTTTCAATCTTCAAGCCTCAATCAAACACGATATCCTACTTCCAAATGTATCCCACGTCTCTAGAAAGTCTTCACGTTTGTTGAATCCCATTTGGTAACCATTGGGAATACGAGCCATATCCAGCAATCCTTATTTATGGTGAGAATTCCCAACAAAACTTTTATCCATAGCTACAATTCTCTTTATTGGGAGAATCAATATACCCACCACAAGGTATAACCACTTAGGAACACCCATCCTAAGATTTCACTGATACATGTCAAAATTTACCTTGTTGAAAATTGTGGTGCAACTCCTCATGTTAGGTTCCTAGGGAGTTCATTCAACCATCGACATCCTTGTCCACCACACACCTTGCATCACCTCCTAACCAATGCCCATGTGTAATTATGGACCCGCTATCAGTAACACATATTCTTTCATGGCAACTAGCAGTCATGCCATGAGGATGTTTATGCTTCTTTAGAGGGCCTCATTGTAGTCGAACTCAAGAGAGGTGATTACCGGATCCCCCTCTTTAGAGCCTTTAACTGCACTTGTTTTATTTTTTCAACAATCCTTCCTTATATGTCTAGACTATCCACATCCCTAGCAAAAGTGACTTTCTTTTTAGAGCCTTACTTCTTCCTGTCAACCAAAAAGTAGAGTTATCAGAAGATTTACCTTTACTTTTTATCCTTTGTTCCTCAGAGATTAGTTTATTTGTTACATCTCCAAAACATATGGTTGAACTCCCATGCATAAATATTGACTTCATCTGTGCATAGGACGGTGGAAGGGACTAGATTAGTCTTACTCATTTGTCTTCTTCATCAATCTTAACTCCAATCAACTCTAATTCGAAAACTATTCCAATGAGCACTCCTGGATGATCGGAAACCTTCGTACCTTCAGTTATCTGTAGCATGTGAAACTACTCTTTTAGGTAGAATCGGTTGCAGGCGGTCTTTGCTTGATACAATTCATCAAGCATGTCTTTAAGTTCTTTCGTTGAATATGTTCCATGAATATTTGTAAGATCACTCTTGCCTAGGCTCAATCGTATCGCACTTGCAGCCCTTTCTTCCAAACCTCCCAGTCATCATCACTCATCATAGGTTTTCTAGAACTAGTATCAGTCATTTCTTTGCTAGAATCTCTAGAGCCTTCAGGGTTTGCAGGGGTTGACTTGCCCTTCAATATCTTGTGTAAACCATATTGAATTAGCAAATCATTGACATGAACTTTCCATAAGCCAAAGTTAATCTTTTCGTTGAACTTCTTAACCTCGAATCTTATCATCTCTCCCATAACAGTTTGTTAAGACCATTATCAAGCAACTAGGGCTTTTACACCAATTGTTAAAGAATAAACGTCACTATGCAGAAGCATTGCTGAATAAAACATAAACAAACAATAGAAAAAAAAATACGAAGGAAAATAAATCCAAAACCAAAACATACAAGGAAACCCAAATCTAGAAAAAACCATGAGCGTCAGAACGACAAGAGATCAATCCACTATGAATAAAATTGTTACAACTTCACTCAAGATTTTCTCTCTAATACCCCAAACCCAATTACACCCACTGCTCTCTTGAGATCTCCCTAATATTTGCTATTTTGCTCCACACACAATAGCCTAGCTATTATGGTCTATTTATATGAATTACATAAAGTTTAAGATACAAGAAAATCTTACTCCTAAACGTACAAGAATTACTTGTTCCATATAAACACTATTTCCTATTTATGACAAGTCTTCTTGTTTAAAAGAAATCCTTTACTTTTAAGTACAAGACTTTCCTATTTTTCATGAAGACAAATTCTTTTTCCTTTTCCGTTCAACACAAGAACTTTTAGAAGAGAGCCTTTCCTATTTTCATGCAACATTCCTGATCTGGGAAAATTTCACCATTATCGTTATTAGGGTTGCGGTTTGCAACCCATGCCCTACACTGCGTAAAGCCACTAATGTCCACCGCTCAGAATACCGCGGTTGGTGTATTTTCCTCTGCCGCAATCTACACCACATTAATCTCACCGGAGCTGACCGCTCCCTATGCCGAGCTCTATGTGTTTTGTCCACACCGTAGTCTACGTCGTGATTCCTTCAAGAATTTGTTTATTTTGTTCTTTCAGTCTTCAAGTCTCCCTCAAACACGATATCTTGCTCCAAAAGTATCCCACGTCTCCAGGAAGTCTCCGCATTTATTGAATCTCATTTAGTAACTGTAAAGTTCTCATTTATTGATTGGCTTATTTCGTGAACAAACCACATATTGGGGTTTTATGTAAGGGTAGCTTAGGCTCTCAAGACCTTAAGAGAATAAGCACCAAAAGTTATATTTCTTGTGCTTACTTGCTTTGAAGAGATATAGTTGTACACACTCACAACTTATGCATACTTCTTATTCGTATATGTTGTGTGTTTATATGAGTGTGCATTCATGTTTTGATAACTCTTCTTGCATGTTTATATTGATCACATCTTTGCATTTGTATTGACATGCATTATGTGTTGCTCACACACACACTTACTTGCATTTGATTTGTTATGCATGTGTGCTTCATTGTTGTCTATGTGCATTCATAGTGTGGTTTTGTGTGTTGTTCGCACTTGCACGATGGTGTGCTTGTCTTAGCGCATTGAGTGACCGTTTGAGAAGGTCGTATTCTTCTCTTGGTTTGGTTATGTGGAGTAAGGTGTCTAGTTTCAAAATATGGATTTCAAAGATTTAAATGTTTTTTAAAACTGACCTTTGTATGGTCTCGTGGCAATAACTTTTTATAAAATGCCTCAAAATATGTTTTTGAAAAGTTCTGTACAAAATAGACACCCATACCTTTCCAATGGTATTATATTTGTAATATTTCATGACCGTTTCGATTGGTTTTGAAATCTCCAAAGTGATCACAAAAACAGGGTCTGTTTCTGACCTTTGGTCACTCAAATGACCATAAAATTTTCTACAGAATTCCAAATCTTTTTTTATAAATTTTATTAGAAATTAGACTTCCATACCTTTCCAATGGTATATTATACAAAAGTTTTGGATATCGTTTGGTCATGTTTTGGGTTGCTCGAATCTCAAGCTGTTGTGCTGTCAAGGCTGTGCCGGTGCACAAGAGCACCTCACCAGCGCCACTTGGACAGTAGGTATGCGCTGGTGTGGCGCTTGTCAACCAGCGCACTTAGTGAATTTTGGGTATTTTTCAAAATGATGTAGCTTTGTTCTAGGGCTCATATTTACATGCCATCTTCTTCCTCACTCGTTTTTCAGAGCTTAAAAACCATTTTTTTGTGTGAGAAAGTATTTGCTTTGAGAGAGAAGCTCCAAGAGTTATTCTTTAACTCTCCAAACCCAAAACCCATCATCCTTCATGCATTATTGACTATCTTTAGATATGGGTCTTCATTATTCATGACTTGGTAAGTAAGAACAAACTTTTATCTTTGATTATTGTTCTTAAACTCCAAGAGTTCATTTTTATTGCATAGGATTTATAGAAATCAATTTTGAATGCATATTTTTGTTGAATGATGACATGATTGGGTTTGTATTTTGATAGCTTAATTGATTAGGTCATTTTTGCCTAAAAGCTAGGTCATAAACATTCTTGTGTGATTCATTGTTGACTAGGTTGATAGATTGTTCATTAATCAACTTGTTAAGCTTTTGAATGTTTATGTGATGTTTTTGTGACAATTAGTTTGTTAGAAAATCTCTACACAACTAATTGAGTTTGTTATTGATAGACATTGGTCTAAGACTTGCATTTATTGTGTGGCTAAATGTTTGTCTCAATCACATGAATATATACTAAGTATATGTTGAATACATTGTAAGCATATTTGTTGATTCATTGTGATTGTTTGTGATAGCTAGGAATATTGTTATTGATAACTTCTAGCTAAATCTCAATGCTTTGCGTTTAGATATTGTTTAGGACTCATTGATTGCATTTAGTGATTGCATTATAGTCCTTACCATGCTTAATGACAACATGTGTTGATTTGGATTTTATGATAGCTTCATAGGATTGCTTGTTCTATGTTCAGCTAAGCTTTATGACATGTCATTTAGCTCTTGATATCTAGGATTGCATTTATTGTCATCTCATAATCCTAGATAAGCATATAAGGTACCCTAGCCTTGTTTGTTGTTTGAATATCATCATATATTCACATAGGGTGTTTATCTCTTCATTGAAGAGAAGTAAGTCTTGCGTTGCATTCGGGAGTAGGTTGCTTCAAGCGTTAGCAAATTTGACTAGGTCCACTTAATACGGGATTAGGTAGTGGTAGTGGGTTATATACCGGGAGTAGGTTGTAAAGCCTCTATCATCAGTGGATTAGTTGCTCGAGTGTGGCGCACTTAACAGCCCGTGGTTTTTCCCATTTGGAGGGTTTCCACGTATATCTCAAGTGTCTTTATTATTTTCGCATTTATTACACTTGTGATATTATTGTGACTAGTTAGGGGTATTTTTGTCTAATTGACCATTAACGAAAATTGGGTAAAATTTGATTAAAATCTATTCACCCCCTCTAGATTAATATTATACACACCATAATATTTGTTTCAGTAACCATTAGGAATACGAGCCATATCCAACACAAGCATCCACCACCTCATGGATACTACATTTACAAGTTGCCCACCTTCAAAAGGCTACTCAACGTATAGTCAGTTTATAAATACATTTACGAAGAATTACAAAGTTCATCTTTTTTTTTACTATAACAACTAAGTTCGTCTTGATGTTATTTATTATTTGATTCACTTTTTTTTTTTCGAAATAATAAGGGCTTGGAATGGTGAATCATTTGAATTCACATTTTATTGTACCATTTTAATCAATTGGAATCAATTAGTTGAGTTTTTATAACTATTATGCTGCTCCTAGATTCCGGAATTAATTTTTTATCGGTGGCTCTTGTTGCCAAATTATGATTAATCAAATTATTTCAAAATTTTATTGTTTACAAGTATACAAATCAATAGAAAATATAACTAACTAAGCACATATATTGTCCACCGAAGATTATATTATTTCCAAATTTTTTTTTTCACAAGAATAAAAAAAAAAGATTCCTAAAATTCCCTCTAATTAAATCCACTATTCTAGTAAGTAGTCGGGTGGAGACCTAGCACCTAGCGCTTAAACAGATTAGTCGGTGATTAATCGGTTGGTGAATTTAAACCTTTTTTTTATTATTTTCCTTCATAAAAATCCAATCACAAATAAATTCCAATTACAAATCCAAATAAAATTCTTTCCAAATCCACAAATACCAGATTTCATAATAGTTTGATTTGACTTAAGGATTTATTTAGTTTTCATTCTTGATATGAAAAGACAAATGACATCTTACATAGTTAGAAGGAACATATAAAAATGGTGCCAAGAGTTCTAAAAATAAAAATGATAATAAAGTACACATGTAAGCTAAAACAGAGAAAAGTAAACAAGCAAATGAAAAAGGAGTAATGCTAGATATCACTCAACATGAAGCTAGTTCGAACCAAACCAGCGAACCGAAACTGAATCATAAACACCGGAACTGGAGCCCTTTTTCTGGTTCTGGTTCTGGTTCTAAGTTTTAAAAAACCACCTGGTTCAAACCGGACTGGAACCGTCGGTTCCAATATTTTTTTTAAAAAAAGTCATGGAACCAGCTTTGCTTGCTTTTCACAAACCCAGATCTCTACGATTCCAACAATTTTTGGTTCCACACTTCTACCCTTACGACGAAGAAGAAAGTAGAAGACAAAGAAAGAAGAAAGTAGAAGACAAAGAAAGACCTTCACGTGTGATGATCGATCAAAACCAGTCAAGTTCAAGTTGAGAAAGACAAAGAAAGGAGAACAAGAAGAAAGAAGAAAGAAGAAAGAAGAAAGAAAAAGAAATAAGATGATGATGATCGATCCATCTAGGTTGATTTGGGTTTGATTTGGAAGAGAGAGAGTGATGAAGATGAGAATATCTGGGGTTGAGAGAAAAAGATGAAGATCTCTGATCTGAGTGTTTTTTTTTTAATAAAAAAATTATGAACCGAACTGTCGGTACTCCCAAACCGGAACTTCTAAGGTCGGTTCCAATTTCTCTTTCCTCTCAACCAAAATATGTCGGTTCTGAATTGGAACTGAACCAGAACCGGAACCAGCTTCATGTCTAGATATCACACTTAAAATCACAACTCCTCCACCACAACACATATGACAACTAAGGTGTTAACTGGTGAGTGGATACATAGATAAGTGAGATAAATCATTATTAATGTGTATCCACTCACCAATTGACACATCAACTCTCACATGTGTTGTGATGGAAAAGTTGTGATTTTAAGTGTGATATCTAGCATTACTCTGAAAAATGTGATAAAATAAGCACCACATATACATAGTACGGTCATGTGCTGGTCTACCACATATAAATGACGCACACACAATTCATAAATACACATACAATCCAACCTCTCACTGACTCTTCTCTTTTTCTTTCTTCTTCTTCTTCTTCTTCTTCTTCTTCTTCGTTTCTTTGACTCATTCAAAAATGGAAGAAACAAACCCAACATTTTGCTTTCTCTAAATCCTTGTATGTACATATAAATCTTTCTCTCCCTCTCACTGTTACGAGTGAGCGGAGATGGCACAGCTGCAACAACTAGCGGTGATCCTGGAAGGAAGTCTGGCTAGATTTAAGAGTGTGGCGATCAGGTTGATCGGTGATGGTGGAGGAATTAGTAATCGAGAGAAGAAATCGAAATGGCTGATAGAGTTGTGGCACAAAATGGTATTCTGTGTGCAATAGGCAATCTAGTTTAGGTTTGTAGCATTGAAGAATTGAAAACGAGGTTTTTTTTTTCTTTAAAAAAAGGCTAAGTGGGGTCAATGGCTTTGACCTCGCCTAACCGACTAGCTGATTAGTCGATGCCTTGCACGATTAGTCGGAGACCATGGAATGTGGCCGATTTTGGCCTTTTTGCCTTACTACCCCATTGACTAGCTGAATTGAAGCGATTACTCGGCCTAGGCGGTCGATTTCTAGAACACTGATTAAATCAAAACTAAATCTTAATTGGAAAATTTTAACGAATGAAAGTTGACTTTTGAATATTTTAAATAAAATTGAAAATTAAAGAAAGTTATTAAAATTATTAAAACAAAAGGTTCACGGTAAGGTGAAGTCTAACTATAAATAGGCAAAGCACTAAAGCATCCGATTTCACTAAAGCCAATCGTACTTAACTTCCTTAGCCAGTTAATTCCAGTAAATTTCCCATATTGAAAATATTCAATCACTACTATAAAAATGTTGAAAGACATTGTTGTTTTACATCGGTTTGTTGAAAGACATTGTTTCTTTACATCGGTTTTTAGCAACCGATTTAACAAAAAACTTTTAGACATCGGTTCATAAAAAACTGATGTCTTAAATATGGCGGTTTGTAATGACAACGGATTTTGGGAAAACCTATTAAAAAAAAAACCTTTAGACATCAGTTCATAAAAAAACTGATGTCTTAAATATTGTGGTTTGTAATGACAACGGTTTTTAGGAAAACCGATATAAAAAAAAACGTTTAGACATCGGGTCGTATATAACTGATGTTTTAAATATTACGATTTGAAATGATAACGGTTTTTGAGAAAACTGATATGGATTTATTTTACAGTAAAATATAGTTTCTCTTAAAACCGATCTCTTAAATACTTAAAAAGTATAATATTTGTTGGATAAGTAAAATTTTACGTAATTTAATTTTAAAAATTCAAAAGTTTTTAGAAAAAATATTTATTTTGTACTCTCTTGTTTCATACTAAGAGATTCGTTAATAAATCAATTACCCATATAAATTAGGAATTTGAGTCTTACATTTGTTCACTAAATTGCAAGATGTATGTAGAGAAATATATCCCATATAGTGAGAGTTGTGTATTTCAAATCATGCTTATTACAATTGATGTCACTAGTCTCCTATAGAGTATAGTCTTATAACTCGACTATATATATTTTAAAAAATATAATTTTATTAAATATTTCAGTAAATAATTTTTATTATATGTATATAGTAGAAATTAGAACGTTGATTAGTTGAGTAAATTTAAATTTATCAATCATGTTTTATTTTATTTCTAACAACTCATATAGGTTATATTTTAAAAATATAATTTTATTAAATATTTCAATAAATATATTTTAATATATTTTAATATATGTATGTAGTAGAAATTAAAATGTTGATTAGTTGAGTAAATTTAAATTTATCAATCAAGTTTTATTTTATTTCTAACAACTCATATAGGTTATATTTAAATATTAGGCAATTGTTAACAAATCAAATCTTATAGTTAAACGGTAAAGGCTTATCCCATATTGCGGACGGTAGGATTAATTTTCATAATACATCGGTTTTATATATAACCGATGTGTTTTAAAATCATTTACATCAGTTAGTCAAACTTGGTCAAACTTAACCGTTGACCAAGTTTGATAGTCAAAATTAAGGGTATTTTCATCAATTAATGCCTATTTTTTAAAATAAATAAAAGATTTAAAACAAAATAAAAAAACGAAAACATGTTTGTGGAGATACATTTATATATAAAAAGAGCATATTTTTTTATTAAAAAATAGATAGATTGATCTACACTCCGTATGATGGAGATCAAATAACAAAAAAATATATATCAATAATTAACAAAAAAAAAGAGTAAAACTTAGGAAGATATCCGGAATTTTCCAGATTTACCATTGTTGCTCTCACCACGATCTCCAGCAGCACCTTCGAATCCAACTTCTTCGACTGCCTCCATTTGCATAACTCCAATCATCTCTTTATTTTTCTCTCCTTCCTCCACTTCTCTCTTTCTAACGAAGACCAAGCCTTTCACATCGACGGCCTGTCGTGTTCATTTTATATATCTTTCTTTATAAAATGAAAAAAATTGATTGTTTTATTTATTTATTTTTACTTATTTGGGTTGTTTAGTGGAAATAGGTCGGATAGTGTAAGGCTCATTGATGTGCAAGAGAACATGGCTAGTTAGGTCATCTCCATCGCAAAAACTCATTTTGGTGCAACTTTCACACTATTTAGCTTTTCCTTCTCTAATCCATTACACCAAATGTTACACTAAAGAAAATATTCATTTCTTTCCCTTTTTCTTTATTATTTCTTCACAAATAACATTTCATCCCATAATTAATATAATATTGCAATAAGTTAAAAAATTATGAAAACGTTAAAAATATAAATTGAATGAGTTACAATATTGCATTTATTATTAAAATAACTTGAAATTTATATTTCATAAAATAAAAAATAAAAAACATAAAAATAAAAGTAGACATTGATCATCATTTAATTATCTGAATTAGTATATTCATCCCACAAATGATCAATTAATGCATTTCAGAGTGCAATATGAGCCTTTTTGTCCTTTATTTTTCTATATCGAGTTCTTAAAATCAGATATTTTCATCTACCATCATCTCAACTTCAGAAGTTGGTGCTTCCATATGATCCTCACTTGTTGTATCAACATCACACCCATCCTTGATTATCATATTGTGCATAATAATGCAACCAGTCATTATATCATGTCAAACATGTTTATACCAAAAATGTGTCAGTCCTACCATAATTGCAAACCGTGATTGAAAAACTTCAAATGCATGTTCTATGTCTTTTCTACTTCTTCTTGTTTCATTGCAAAAATTCTTTTTCGACCGCGTGGATCGTGAATAGTTTATACAAACATAGACCATTTTGGGTATATACCATCAGCTAAATAATAACTCATATTATATTATTTTTCTCGAATGACATAATGAGCTGGATGAGCAATACCTTGATCGAGGTTGGCAAAAAGATGGGATGCCTCCATCATATTAACATTATTGTTGGTACCGGACAAACCAATATAGACATGTCATATCCACAGATCATAATCAGTTATAACCTCTAGAATAATAGTTGGGGTCCACTATGACCTGTATATTGTCATACCCAAGCCATTGGATAATTTTTCCACCTCCAGTGCATACAATCTAGACTACCCAGCATTTCTTAAAAATCACGATCTTTACCAATTCAGAGTATTTTGACAATGTCAGTAGCGTTAGGTGATCTTAGGTACTCCTCCGCAAATACATCCAAAACAGCACAACAAAATCTCTTCAAACCTTCAATTGATGTAGACTCTTCTATTTTAATATTCTCGTCTGTAGCTCTACTGATAGACCATATACCAACATCCGAAATACTACTGTTATTTTTTGAAGAGCGGACAAACCTAGTCTACTCACACTATCTCTTTATTGCACAAAGTAGTTGTCACAACTTCTACCCATTTAAAAGCGTTGATGGAACATTTGATCATTATATTGTGGGTTCTTGACAAAATAATCGTTGAACAAACTACGATCGGCACTTTTCCGGTCTCGAATGATCACTATACTACCATGAATTATACACTAATTTTTTTTTTTTATAAATGTTAATATAAATAATAATTAAATTAAAACAAAATCATTAAATAATAAAAAAGACCAAATTGGAATAAATTTAATTCATTAAGGGTAAAACGGTGATTAAACAAAACCATTAAATTAAGGATAAAATCAGAATGAATTTTAATAAAAAGGGTCAAACCGTGATTAAGTGAAAGTTAAGGGATGAAAAAATGTGCTTTTTTTGCGCCAGGGATTGCACGACACTATTCCCTAAAGGAAAATGGCACTAAAGATGTAGCTAGGTTAGAGCTTGTTTTTGCTCTAAATTAGAGCAAGGTTGGAGATTCTCTTAGTAGAACTTATTTCTTTCTGTTTGACAACTGAGTAAGTGTAGAAAAATGGGAAAAATTTGAATCTTGAAAATTTTGAATTTTTACCGGGTTATTTTTTTTTTTCCAAATAATTGAAGAAGAAGATACAATTGTTGGATAAGACTTGTAGATTTTGTTTTGGGATTGATTTGTGATTTTGTTTGTGGAATTGATTTTGGACCTCGGTTTTTTTTTCCAGATTATTGAAGAAGAAGATATGATTGTTGGATGAGATTTGTGATTCTGTTTTCAAAATTGATTTTCGATCTCGAATTTGTTTTCCAGATTATTGAAGAAGAAGATACGATTGTTGGATGAGATTTGTGATTTTGTTTTTGGAATTGATTTGCTTTTTTTTATTTTAGAATTAATTGGACCACTATCCATTTTTAAAAAAAATCAATTTTTTTTAAAATTGAGTTCGACCATCGATTTAAATTGGATGGTGGAGATCCATCGAAAAAGGTGCTTTTTTAATTTAAAAAGAATAAGATTTTTATTGGCATTTTGGTATTTTCACAGTCAATCTTGGTCAACGTTAAATTATAACTAAGTTTGACTAACGACAAGAGACGTGAGTGTCAATTAACGATAAAATTGTTTCCGGGTGTAAAAGATTAAACCTCAGAGGAGTTTGGTGTAATTGGTTCTAATTATAAAGATCTAATTAGTATAAATTATAATTTGAGCATTTTTAATGATAATATATACAAAAAATAAAATTAGTTTTAATTGCATTATTCATTAGGAAAAAATAATTTATTTCGACCCCAACATTCCTCCACAATACGATATTTTCAACCACGACAATCAATGATAATAACTCATTTTTGACCACACTGTCCCTTGATAATGCATTATTACCAAGGGCAACGATTATTGTAAATGATCTCATAATCTAGGTTTCATAACATTTATGATTCCTCCATCTCCAATGACTTTTTGCCCTTGAAAATAAGTTATTTCTAAGGTTTGGTCAGGAAAAGGTTATTTCTCACAATATTTTTTTCCAATGAAGGCCAACGACATTTTCCCGTCAAAAGTATGCATTTTCTATGATATTTTTAACTTGTTTAACGGTTTTTGGACCTCGGAGAAGACTTTATTTGTTGTAGACTTGTTGTGTTTGTAGAAGTCTTCTTTAAGTGGCCCTAATAAGCCTCTAGCAAATCAAGTCAAAGTGATCCAAAATAGGAAACTCAATCGTACCTTTGGATTCTTAATCCAATCTTTACATAAAGTGATTGGGATCATCTAATAATTAAAATAAAATTTGAATTGTGCCTCTATTAACCGTCAAAAATACCCAAAGTATTCTTTTCAAGACATGCAACCCATAATGAATGATTCCTCTTATCCCACGTAGAAATTTGGGACTAATCTTCAGTAAAATCGACATAACTTTTTATATAGACATATGGAATAGCAAGTCGTAAAATTCTCTGGAAATTTTGTTGGAAAATTTACGATAAACTTACGGTTTGAGAGCGATATTTGAGTATGATCGGTTTCATGAAAATGAAAGATCAATGTATATTTGGATTCTCTTTCATGAGAGCTTTGAAGTGGTATACTCAAACTCACAAATCGATTAATTGGTGAATGAGAAATTGAGTCTCAAAGTGAGCCCATTGTGTAAGGGAAAAAGAGCATCCCACATTGGTTGGGTAAAACACTTATATGTAGTATATAAGTAAGTATGTGATAGTAGCTTGTCAACATGTGTGGTATAGAAGCTCTCTTTCGTGCACACAGGGGGGGAAGGAGTCAGAATCAAAGACCTCAAACCTTCGATTGCACGACTCGTGTGTGGGCGCGACCTGCGTACACGAATACCGTGAGAGTACGACCAAAATTTTGGTACTATTTTGAATTTAAATGAATGATAAGGAAGAATGGTAATATCAATTTCTACACTTTTAGAAAAACATATTCTTGCAATCATGAAACTTGGAGAATAATTCCCTCTCTCTTTTTTGGTTTTCTTTTTCTTTTTTGCTTGGTAAGTTCAAACCTAATTTGAGTTCGCTAAAAATGGTTGTGCTTCGCACTTCCACTTTGAATCATTGTATCCTGGGAGACAATCGCTATACACATACGATGTTATATACATCGAAATTGTCTTAAGGACACTGTGTGAAACACGGGCCTCGATTCCCTAACCTTTGTTTCTGTTTGTTATTTTCTGCAGATTCGAACCAGATTATTTTGCGTTTTACAAACAACAATCTTAAGACAATTTCTCGTTTTCCCCTTCTATACTTCTCTAAAAACGTTTTCTACAAAAACAACTTTCTGGTTTTGGTTTCTGGTACAGATCCTAACAAACTTGAAACTTCATTGGTTAAGGTTTAAAAATAAATTTGTGGAAATTTGGCCAGTTTTCAGACACTGATTTCAATTAAATAACTATATTCTGTGGAAATTTGGTCTGTTTTTAGACACTGATTTTAATTAAATAACTTTAATCTGTGGAAATTGGGTCTACTTTAAGACACTGATTTCAATTAATTTTAAAAAATGTTTTTTTTTGGGTAAATCGGGTATATTAATAGGCACTGATTTTGAATTCGATTGCCCTTTCAACTGGGTAACCGGGTCTGCAATATCAGACACTGATTGTGATTTCCATTGTGAAATCTTATTTGATGCCACTTGATATATATGCTATTATTTCTGTAATTCTAAAACAATTTTGTTTTGTTTCAGATATTATAGCAAATAAGTCCAACATGAACTCGAGTGTTCCACTGGAGACTGCGAATGTTAATCCAAGTGTGGGATTAGACAATTCGGCTGTGAACTCCTTGCTTGTGGGTGAAGTGCCTATTGTTTTGCCAAGTTTGGCCATAACTCCTCCGGCCATCAACTCATCCGTGAGAAATATACCTGATCTGGTGATGAGCCAGTATGTGAGTCAAGGGAATGTTCCGATGGCAAATCCCTATATGAATTCGGTTCCGTTACCGATGAATCACATGGAGAATCCTGACAAGTTCAGTGGACCGAATTTCTATTGTTGGCAGCAAAAGATGTTGTTTTATTTGACCACACTGAACCTTGCTAGGTTCTTGACTGAAGAAGCTTCTAAAGCCAATAGTGGTGAAGAGCGAGATGTTCAGGTATGGAATGCTATAGAAGCATAGAACCATTCAGATTTCTTGTGCCGTAATTACACACTGAACGAGTTGTTAGATTCGTTGTATAACGTATATTCTTCAACAAAAACAACCAAAGAACTGTGGGAGTCATTAGATCGGAAATACGAAACTGAGGATGCTGGATCCAAAAAGTTTATTATGAGCTAGTTTCTTGAATACAAGATGGGGGGACTCCAAATCAGTTATGAGTCAAGTCCAAGAGATTCAGATGATTCTGTATGAGATTCATACCGAAGGGATGACCCTAAGTGAAACCTTCTATGTGGCGGCAATCATTGAGAAGTTGCCTCTTTCATGGAAACTTTCAAGAACTATCTCAAACACAAGCGAAAGGATATGAAGATCGAGTATCTCATTCTCAAGCTTCATATTGAAGAAGAACACAGAAAGTCTGAGAAGAAGGATGTTAGTCTGACCAAAACATAGACTATTGTCATGGAACATGGTCAAAGTTCTAAACTTAAGAAGAACAAGCATGAAAAAGGATCCAAATTGGGTCCAAAGGGAGGAGTCTCCAAGAAGCGAAAATTCCAAAGGAAGTGCTTCAACTGTAACAAACTGGGTCACAAATCTTCTGTTGCTAAAGAAGAAGAAGAAGAACCACGAGGCAAACGTGGTTAATGGAATTTCAAAGGAGATCTTAGAGATCAATCTCGCTGTAGTTATGACAGAAGCAAACTTGGTCGGGTCAAACCCAATGGAGTGATGGTTAGACACGGGGCCACATGCCATATATGCTCTAACAGGGAGATGTTCGATGCATTTGAAGAAATAAAGAATGAAGACAAGTTGTATATCAGCAACATCAAACGTGAAGGGACGTGGTCAAGTCATTCTTTTTGGGATTATGCCCGATAGCAAGAGTATAATAATGTATTTGACAATCTTTTCATATTAATAAAGTGATAGGATTAAATGACTAACTTTAATCAAGTTATCTAGCGCATTAACTAATTAGAAACAAATTCTAATTAAATAATAAATTATTAATGATTTTTAACAATTAAAAATCTAATTTATTAGAGAATAATCTCAGCCTTTAAAAACTTTTTACTAAGGTCAGATTATTATGATAGTGTTTACCAAGTTTTATTTAAGTGATCAATCATATTAATCCTAATTACAATAAATGACCCTATTAATCTAACTTATTAAACTCTTTAATAACTAGATTAATATTAATGAGAATTACCAAGTTTTCTAACCATTAAAAAAATAATCTCATTATTCATAGCCATTTATGTATATTACCCATTTTAATCACATTAAAAAAAATACATAAAGTATCAAGCTATGATACATGTATGACATATCAAATATATTTGTGTAGGCACATCTAATCTAAATGGCATACGTATGCATGACAATACTTTTATCATCACATAATATAAAGTATACATGAATTGACAGAGTACTATGGATTATTTAACCTAAAAAATTAGAATCTAAAATTACAAAAAATTCCCCAAGGCATTCCTCGGTCTTCTTGAAACTTCAGAAATCTTCCAGGCTCTCCAAGTCACTCGGATTCATCTCATAATCCAAAACGGGAAATCTGCACGGAACGCACATGGCAACACTTGCCAACGGAACTGTGCAAGATATGAATAGTACCTCGGTGAACAGTGTCCATAAACAGTACCTGCTGTGAACAGTACCCTCGGTGAACAGTGTCTATAAACAGTAACCACAGTGAACAGTGTCTATGAACATTATCTGTCGTGAACAGTACCCCCGTGAACAGTGTCTATGAACAGAACATGCCGTGAACAGTGTCCGGTGAACAGTACCGCCGTCGTGCGCGTTTCCAGTTCTTCGTTTACAGGTTACAATTTTTTTTTATTTACAATACAATAACAGTAAAAAAATATTATACAACCCGTAAACCCTAAATCCATAGTACTATAAAAAATTACGATCAACTATGTTTAAATTAAATAATTTAATTATAAATATTCATACAATCATATAGATGGTGCCTACACATTCATACATACAGGAGCATCGAAAAACAATTTCCTGTTTCAAAAAAAAAATTGGCTCTGATACCAATTGTTGGAATCCCGTTCTTCAGTTACGCAGTGGAAGTACGGTTTTAAAATTTTATACAGATCATAATCTGTACCTGGGACTAGTGAACTTGGGATCATAATTATTTTTCGAAACTAATAAATACAATAAATAAACGCAGGAAATTGTAATCAATATAATTAGAAAAAGAAAATCTTACCAACGTTTGGAGGCTCCCTCACTTTACGGTATGCTCTTATCTGAACCACTCGATCTTCCTCGCTATATCCCGAAACTGGTAACTGCGTGAGGGCGCGATTCGATCTCAGGAACTTGATTGGAGGATGTAGAGAGAAACCTTGAAAAAACTCTTTCTTCAATATCAGTACACAACACTTGGACAATATCACACATATGCATCTCAAGCACATAAAGCTAAAATCAATTAGTTGATGCGTGTATCAGCTAATTGATCTCACGCAAACCCTTAGAAAAAGCTTTTTGAATTGATGATTTGTTGATGGTGTGGCGTGAACCATCTATTTGCATCATATGCAAATTCCATTTATTATAAGTGTTGTTGAACGTGTACCAATTTGCATCACATGCAAATTCTATTTTGTTGTTTCTCTTTTTATTATTGATTCAAGCACACACGTGTTTGTATCCTATACAAACAATGATATATGTCCATTGTTTTATCTTCTTTTTAAATATAAAAAATATTATATATATATATATATATATATATATATATTGATAAAACTAATCAATTTAAATCTTTTAAGATATCTCATATCTTTAAAGATATTAATTAATTTGTTTTGAATTCAAACTCTTTAAATTCAAAAAATGAATATCTAATTTAATAAAAATAAATTAATCAAAATATTTTATATTTAAAAATTAAATATCAATCAACATCCTCCGACTAATGATTAATTAAGCAATTAAAAAATCTAATTATTTAATTTACATAATCATTAATATTCATTAAATAAATAATCTCATTATTCAATTAATTCCCGAATTAAATACGTGTCACTTTCGTAACACAATCAATTGGACAATCCAATTAATTAAATGTGACCCATGCTACCTAAATAGATCGGGCTAGCAAGGGGACCTAATGGACCCACAGTATTTTGAGCTCCAATAAACCTCGGAATCATTAATTAAACCCTTTAATTAATATTCCTTGATTATTAACTCTAGTGTTATTCTACTAAAAACCCAAAGCTGTACTCTCTCAATTGTAGACGTTCTTACACAGACTTATACAACTCGGTGTCCATCGATATAGTTATTACATATGGTGTGATCCTCCACAATAGTTCATAATTAGAGTTGGGTCATAATGTCCGTTATACCCCTCTAATTACATATATCCTTTAAGTACCATTGATTCTTTAATGAACATTAAATCCTATTTCCTCACGGAATTAGGAGAGCACTCATATTGTCAAAGCCCCGAATCAACCCTTAAGGAAACTACCATCTTCTTCTCATAAGAAGGAGTGGATTCCACTATTATGTACAAACCTTCCTAGCCACAAGCCAAACCGCAATCCCAACATGGGAGTATATTGATCAGGAAATGCATATGACCTCACCCATGGTATATCAAAGACCACGATTTAAACTGAAAGAGTCGATAAGACACTCAGAATTAAGATCAACCACATATAGCCATCATTAGTTGATATATATGAATCTCATCGGTAAACAAATATTGGTGAGAGATTCATATAGATCATGGCCCAGTCCTATATGATCACATCATACAAGGTGCCTTCATTCCCATATCTCATATGAATTATTCATGATAGAATCACCGTACATTACAGAATGTGACGCAACTATATATTAACCACAAATAAAGTACCCAGCTTATTTTGCTATCTATAGACTCTTTAGATTGCACGTCTCTTATTGTATCCATCTGTATATGACACTCATATACACAGTTCGAGATAACATCCGGCAATCTTGGATGTTAAATATATGCACAAGTTATAAAATAAACAACACAACAAGAATGAATTGAACTTTTCCTTCTATTTATTTCATAAATCCATTTACAAATTACATCTTTAAGGCATAAACCCCAATAATAATGTGTTGGTTGGAGATGCCCTAAGAGCATCCCCAAAAGACTCTTCAAATAAGATATTTATTGAAACCAAACAAGTCACGTCAGCAGATTTAGCTCCAACAGACTCTTCAAATGAGATTCTTCAAATAAGATTTTCATTCTCTCTTCAATTTTGAAGAACAACTTCTCCATCTTCAATTATTATTATATTATTTTTATATCATATCATCATTAATATTTAATATCTATATCTTTTTTACCTTTTTAATTAAATTCAATTAATATATAACAAATTTGAATTTATAGATTTTATCATCATAAAAATTATATCATTAGAAATACCTCATCTAGATTTTTAAAATGAGATTAATATTGAATATTTAATAATAACATTTTAATAATCTAGAAGATTATTCAAATGATTTTTATATTCACCAAAAAGTTATTACAATTGTTGGTGGAGAGGGAGGAATTTGAGTGTTTTTATTAAAATAATATAAATTTATTTCTAATTGAAGAGTTTTTTGGAAGAGTTTTTTTTTTCACTTCTCAAATTGCCACATAGGTAAGCAAACAAACATTTGAAGAGTGAAAGTAGAAGAGTCTTTTGGAGATGCTTTAATGGCATAAGTTGTAGGCGATGTCATGGTACAACAAAAGTGAACATTAAATTTAGGTAAGAAAAGACTAACCATTTTCTTGTACCATTCATGAGTCAAGTAGAGTTAACATCCGTGAATTGATGTCGAGAAAAATTGCACACACACAAATCTAATTACAAACACAAATAATAGAAAGCAATAAGAAGAAAGAGACATCAAAGATTTTACGTGGTTTAACAATTTACCTACGTCCACGGAGCGCACCACACTTAATCCACTTTTTCTCAGAGTTAATTACAATCTCTCTGACTCTCTTTCAGTCTATCTACAATTGCTCTCTCTCTCTCTCAATTTTTCTTACACACTACACACTTTACATAATGGTAATATTTATATAGGAGCACTAGGGTTAGCCAAATCCAATTGGAATCTATTTCCTTTTCCAATTACTTCTAGGCTCAAGATTTCCTATTTCTCATGAAATCTGTCACGATCGCTGTCTAGACCGCTGTGTAGGTATGTGTCTGCGTTGCGGTCCTCAACACTTGACACCACTACAGAACATCACTCCATAGGCGGCGGTGTGTGCACTATGTCCATGCCGCGGTCTGCATAATTTGTCATGCCTGGACACCACCTCTGTGTGTGCCGCGGTCCGAGCTCCTGTCTACGTCGTGGTCTTCGTTGCACCACATGCTGGAACTCGTTTCTCTACTAGTTTCTGGCTTCACATATCCCAACATGAATAACGAGCACAGAAGATGGGAATACCAGAAGGCATTAAACCCAGTAAGCTTCTTAAAGAGTTTGGGCAGGTTGCGCTAATTTCACCTTAATCGTGAGGTAGCTAACGTAAAGGCCATTTCCATTAAAACAACCATCACAATCCTAGTCATTCCTTCCACTAACTTCACAAAATACTGTAGCTTTCGGGTTGATTCTTAAAAAATGACTATATTGGCTTATACTTGTCTACACTTGCATTAAGAAGTCGAGGAAAATTGCAAGATAAATGAGCTATGGTTTGCATCCCAACTCTAATCGAGATTCCAATTGCTATAACCTGAAAAGATCAATATACGAAACAATTGTTTTAGTTTCCATTTTGATGCCTTCGGATAAATTTTGTACAATTTATCAAATATCAGATTTTTCTATTACCTTGTGGAAATTGAGATTGTCATCAAATGGAACAACAACACCTAGTTTTGTTTTGTTCTAAAGTCAGGTGATTGTGTTTCGACAGACCGATAGCAAAATCAGAGCCATATTGAATTTCAAAGTCTCGGCAGCTCCCTTAGACATACAAACACAATGTCCCATCACTTCATATGCAGCTCTATGTCGATACTGCACATACTTGTATGCAAATAAGCCTACCATCACCCCGATCCACAATGCCATTACCCAAACTCTTTGCCAATTATCTAGCAAGAAGTACATGGTGCTATGACAAAATCTCCTTATTGGCTTGTCAAACTGTGTGGGCTTCAGCTTCTGGCTCAACATTTTACTCAGGTTTCAGCTCTCTCCTCCTTTAACTGATTGACTTGGTGCTTGTAACAAAAGCAATTCCAGACTGTCTATCTAAATTTCCAATCACTAACAAGATCACCACCAAATGAATTTTTCGAAAAATCAATCTCATTATTCCAATAGATTCTTGAGATTATTCAATTATGAGTTATTTACCATGATGTATCCTTGATGTTCTGGATCTTGTTCTTCTTGATAAAAGACGTATATTCCTCTGATTGTTTTTGGATGTTGGAGAGTTTGTTTGCAGAAGCATTGAGACTTATAATCTGTTGATGTATGTTATCATTTTTTTGTCAGAATCACTAGAACTTCTGACAAGCACATGCTAGATGAGTCAAACTATTTACTAAATATAATGAATTTTGTTTAAAAGAATTTATAAAAAACAAAATTAAACTTCTGGGCAAGTGGTTATATGATTCAAAAAGCCATACCTCTCTGACTTCCTCTTCTGTGATTCTGCCATCTGCATCTTTATCAACCTGCATGATATTCCCCACTTGATTAATTAACCTTACAATAACAAAAATGATTCACAATTTAATACTTTATTATTTATTTGCATAAATAAAACCATTACTTACATGTCAAAGAAAGTTTGAAGCATGTTGTCGAAACTTTGGTTAGATATCTTATCCCAGAACTCTCTAAGCAAGTACTTTTTGATAGAATCGCCTTCAATGTTGTGTCTTCTAGTAAGCATATCAAACAACTCCACTGCAAACTCCTTATTCATCCCTGCCATTTCAACTATCCAAACACATCTTTCACAACCAGAAAACATATTAAAACAGTGATTTTGAGGTTTGATTATGTTGTTATATGATTTATACCTATGCATTCGCCAAAACAAGCTCGGGGCAGAACCCCATCAGTGAAAGTAGTTAGTTGATTAAAGTGCTTGACAACAGCATCCCAACTAGCAGCACTGTAAACACTGAAAGTGTTTGATTTATGTAACTATGTGTTTGTGAAAAATCCTAAAAGAAAGAGTATAAATGATAAGCTTTGAGAGACTCCGTCAATGGAGTTTTTGTAAGGATATTTTCTATTGATGACCATCAATCTGATTACAAACAGTCTTCCCTTTTTATACAAGTAAATTAATCATACGAAATGAATGTTTTTACAATTAGAAAACTAACAACTATTCTGTAACTAATTTTGCCACATCAGCAATAGTCTCTAACAAACTTTGCCACATCAACAACATTCTCTAACTAACTAACTCTGGTCTGTTAACACTGATAATTCATATTATTAGCTGATGAGGAATGATGCTGATCAAGAGCAATTGTGCTCTATTTTTGAAGCTCTGCATATTGTGCTCACTATTGATTACTCTTTGTCTGATATCTTAACAAGCCTGTTGGATGCATAGAAAAATGTCTATTCTTATCATCCACCACAAACCGAAGTGTGGTGAATCAACCAGCTTCAGTTTGGTGCAAAGAGAACGAAACGAAACCTTGCTCGAGTAAATCTCTTCGTAAATATGTTAGCAAGCTGATGTTTAGTAGGAACAAACCTGATATCAATCTCTCTAGACTCAACTTTTTCTCAAATGAAGTGTGTATCAATATCAATATGCTTGGTGCGTTGATGGTATACAGGGTTTTGTGCCAAAGAGATTGAACTAATGTTGTCACACTATAGAATAGAACCCTGAGAAACAGAAATTTGAAGTTCACTGAGCAATGATCTAAGCCATAACAAATCAGTTATTACCTATGCCATAGATCTATATTCTGCCTCTGTGCTAGATCGAGCAACAACACGTTGCTTCTTGGAACTCCATGATACCAAATTCCCATCAAGCAGCACACAACTCCCGCTTGTGGAACATCGGTCATCAATACAACTGGCCCAATCGGCATCAGCATATGCCTCTAAGGATAGAGTGGAAACAGGCCTAAAATGAATGTCAAGATATGGTGTCCCTTTCAAATATCGAAGAACTCTCTTACAAGCTTGCCAATGCACCATTGTGGGAGCTACTAGAAACTGGCTCAGCTTGTTGACAATAAAAGAGATATCAGGTCTTGTATTTGTAAGGTATTGAAAATCACCAATGGTGCTTCTATAAAGTGTAGGATCACTAAATGCTACTCCATTTGTAAGAGATAACTTTGTATCAACAGAAATGGGTGTGTCACAAGCATTTGAGTCAGCCATGTTTGTACGCTTAAGAAGATCAAAAATATATTTTGCTTGAGTGAGATACAAGCCAGTTCCATCTCTATATGCTTCAAACCCGAGGAAGTAAATCACAGGTCCAAGATACTTTAAGGCAAAGGTGTTATGAAGAGTTGAGATAAGCTTCTTGATCATACAGTGATTGCTTCCAGTGATAAGTATATCATCCACATATACAAGTACAAATAAGGAATCCTTTCCTAATAACTTTGTAAATAAGAAGGTATCTGATGTTGAATTCAAGAAGCCCCATGACATAAGAGCAGACTTAAGTTTGTGAAACCAACTCCTAGGTGCTTGCTTAAGACCGTACAAGGACTTATTCAACCTGCAAACATGATTAGGCCTAGAGCTATCAATAAAACCTTCAAGCTGTGACATATACACCAACTAAGATAAGTCACCATTTAGGAAGATATTATTAATGTCCACCTGTTCAATTTGCCAACCAAAAGAAACAACAATTGAAAAGATAACCTGAATTGTAGATGCCTTAATAATAGGACTAAATGTATCTATGAATTCTAGTCCAACCACATTCATTTCAGGTTGAAAAGGAACTAGAGACCATGTATTGTTGGACATAAGAGCATCATACTCCTCTTTCATTGTTGTAACCCATTTTGGATCCATTAATGCCATTTTAGCAGACGTAGGATCAGTGTTAGCTAAAAAACAACTGACATTGTAGACTTTTGGTTTAAAGATTCCATTTTTGGACCTCGTCACCATTGGATGACTATAAGAAACAACTTGATTTTGATGCAAGTCATGAGCTGTATCTGAGATCAACATGTTACTTGACCCATGTTGAATTGAATAAGAAGTGTTGGACACAATAAAGTGATTTATATCAGTTGAAAAAGGAACTTGTGATTGAGACTCAACACTAGCAGTTGTAGACTCAACATTATGAGCTGGAGAATGAGACAAAACTCCTGGTGACCGAGATGAATGTGGCATTTGAGAACATGTAACTGGTATTGAATTAGATGACCTGACACACTGATTTCTTCTTAAGAAAATCTGATTTGGAGATATTTTTGATAGCATGTGTTGCATTGTGGACAAAGGCATGGTTTGAGTAGAATGGGAAACTATCTCAGAATTATTTACTTGAAACAAAGATGTGTAAGAAAACTTTAATTCATTGAATTCCACATGCCTAGAAATATAGACATGACCAGAGGGATGCAAACATTTATATCCCTTGTGCAATGAACTATACCCTATAAATAAACACTTAGTTGAGTGAAAGTTAAACTTCGTTTTGGAGTAATCTCTCATAAAAGGAAAACAGTTGCAACCAAAGGTCTTGAAGAAGTTGTAATTTGGTTTCTTGTTATACAACTTCTCAAAAGGTGATATAAAATGAAAAACTTCTAGAGGCATGTTGTTGATAAGAAAAACAGTTGTGATGAATGCTTCATACCAGAATTTTAGTGGCATATTGGCATGAGCTATGAGTGTCAAACCAGTCTAAACTATATGTCTGTGCTTCCTTTCAACTACTTCATTCTGCTGATGAGTATAAGGACAAGAGTACCTAACTTGAATACCATGTGAAGTAAGATAAGAATTAAATGTAATGTATTCTCCTCTCATATCAGTGTCTATGCTCTTAATTTTCCCGTCAAACAACAACTCTACATTTCTTTGAAACTTGACAAACACACTAAAAGCTTCAAATCTCAGTTTCAAAGGATACACCCATGTGAACCGTTAGAAAGCATCTACAAAGGAGATATAGTAACGAAAACCTTTAGTAGATAACATAGGGGTTGGTCTCCATATGTCAGAATAAACCAATTCAAGAGGAGCCTTTGCTATGATTTCATTTCTTGAAAAAGGAACCCTATGTAGTTTTCCAAGTTTGCAAGAATCACAAAAATGTGGAGCATGAAACCTTTTATTAAAATGAATCTTATGCAACATTTTTGTAAGAATCAAAGATGATGGATGTCTCAATTTAGCATGTCATACACTAGCATTAACAGCAGCAAAGGCAAACAAGTTTGCTTCTTGTGGCTTGGTATCGAACACATCACTAAGACATGTCTTATTATCAAATGACAAATAACTAGACAAAACCTTTAAGTCTTCATCTTTCCCAATTTTGAAACCTTCGTGGTGCACTCCACTGGAGTCAACAAGCTTTAAGCAATAGAGTCCATTCCTAAGAACTCCTTGAAGTAAGATTTTCATCGTTTTGAGATCCTTGATAACACATTTATCATCAAATAATTCAGCAATTGCTTTGTTATCAAACGTAAACTTAGAAATACTTAGTAGGTTTTTAGTGATCTATGGAACATGTAACACATTCTTAAGAAGTAATTTCCTATGAGGTTGTGTATGTGAATTAACTAAAGTATCACCAATATGTGCTATTTTGAGCTGATTTCCATTACCAACCACAAGCTTATTATTACCTCTGTAGTTGGTCCTTAAAGAAAGGTTGTTCATGTATGATGTAATGTGATTTGTTGCTCCACTGTCTATGTACCATGCAGGATCATTAACTGAGTCTGGTTTTGCTAGGTAGGCTGAGTTTTGATGAGAATTCACTTGATTTTCAGCTGCATTATTGTTCAAGTTGCCATGAGGAGATGGTCCAACTAGCAACTGACCATTATAACCCTTAGACTGATTGAAATTCTAAGATTGATTGAAAAAGGCTTGAGCATGGTTTTAATGTTGCTGAGGTGGTTGAAAACCTTGATCAAATCTGTGATAGCATTTGAAAGCACTGTGTCCAGGTTTATTGCATACTTGACAATGAATTTGACCTCTACCTCCAGTCTTGTAAAACCTTCCACTTCCACGTTGACCACCAACTCTATTTCCTTGTCCATCTTTCTGGCCTCTTCTATCTTGTGCACTATTATTAGCATAGTTTGCTAAAACTTGATTTACACTAATTTGTGCTGATGAATTAAGATGTTCAAGCCTTTGTTCATGCATCATTAACACTAATTGTGCATCTTAAAAACTCATAAATCTTTGTTGTGTTGTTATAACTGCTACAATAGCATCAAAGTCATGTCCAACTCCATTCACTAAGCACATCACAAGCTCACAATCTTTAACTTCTTCACTAGCTGCCATTAATGAATCTCCAATGTTCTTAATTTTTCCAGCAAAATCACTAACTGAATCTGAGTCTTTCTTTAGTGATTGAAGTTGATTTCTAAGTTAAATTGTTCTTGCCATAGATTGTTATGTAATCAATCATTCTAATCGATTCCAAACTACGAATAAACTTTGACAACCAATCATTTGGCCTAAAACACAATCACTAATAGTTGAATTAATCCAACCTAGTAACAGTTTATCAACTCTTTTCCAGTTAATAAATTCCTTGCTCATACGTTTTTCAACCAACTTTTCTCCAGAATCATCTATCACTTCAACATTTACATGCATGTTTGGAGGACGATTTAATCCACAAAGATAGTCTTCTAGATCTAAATCTTGAACAATAGGTAATACCTGAGCTTTTCAGAGTAGATAATTCGACTTACACAATTTTATTGGAAGATTGAAGTTGAGACTCTTCGTGAGTTTTGTAAACTCTATTGTTGAAGCAACTGATTGAGAGTCCTGACATTGATTTAAGTTTGGCAACTGTGAATCCATGTCTTCTTGTGAATTTCGATTATTGTTTGGAAATTGTGAAGAAAGACCACCTTGAAAACTTTGATTCTGATCAAAGATAGGAGATTGGGATCGATTTATCATGACGTTAATCCAATTGCTCTGATACCATGTAAACACTGAAAGTGTTTGATTTATGTAATTTGTGAAAAATCCTAAAAGAAAGAGTAGAAACGAGAAGCTTTGAGAGCCTCCTTCAATGTAGTTTTTGTAAAGATATTTTCTATTGATGATCATCAATCTGATTATAGAGAGTCTTCCCTTTTTATACAAGTAAATTTAATCATACGAAATGCATGTTTTTACAATTAAAAAACTAACAACTATTCTGTAACTAATTTTGCTACATCAGTAGCAGTCCCTAACAAACTTTGCCACATCAGCAATAGCCTTTAACTAACTAACTCTGGTCTATTAACACTGATGATACATATTATCAGCTGATGATGAATGATGCTGGTCAAGAGCAATTGTGCTCTGTTTTTAAAGCTCTGCATATTGTGCTTACTCTTGATTACTCTTTGTCTGATAGCTTAACAAGCTCGTTGGATGCATAACAAAGTGTCTATTCTTATTACCATCAGTCTTGCTTATGAACTTGAGTCCTTTCAAAGCATGCGCCATCGTAGAAGGCTTCTTTGAGTAGGAAGCCAATCACTCAAGTTCTTGAGAGACTTGCTTGATTCTAGAAGAATCACTTCTCACCACTGAAGCCCCAAAAGAAGTGGACTTCAAAGCCAGCTCCGGATTCTCTTGGATATCATCAGGAACGTCGAAGGTGATCTCAATACAAGGGTCCTAATCATTATCATGCGATGATGAGGTGGAGTCAGGTGGGATGTTCAAACCACTTCTGTGAGGCACCTTTTGGCTGTCTACCATTTCTATGGTGATAGTACTATTTCTCTTTGTTTTTTTTTCCTCGGGTTTGCATGTTGGTGTTTCCTTGTAAAGGTTGACATATCATACATGGGATTTAATGTTTTCTTTCAAATATTGAATGCATACTCTATGAATTCAATGTTTGATTGATGATTCAAAATTCAATACCTTTCTTACTTCCTCTTGTGTGAATCTGCCATCTGCATCTTTAACTCCATCAGTCTTGTTTATAAACTCACGTTGTTTTAAAGCATAAGGTGGTGTATGAGGGTCCTCTGAGAAAATGATCAAGTGCCTCAATTCTTGATAGGCCAGATTGATTCGGCCATAAAAAGTTCTAACCAATGACGACCTAGAAGAAGCCTCCAAACCTCCGACAAGCACACCCAAATCTGGATCTTCTTAGAGATCAGTTTTGATACAGCGGATGGCCATATAATCATCACCAACGTAATGTTCCTGATCATCATGTGATGAAGATGAGGCCGAGTCAGGTGAACTATTCAACCTGGCTCCTTTTCTTCCAACTTTTTTGTATAACACAGCTCTACTATGCTGGTCATCATCAGTAAATATTGTTGCTCTTCCATCTTCTACTCCCATGTTCTGCAATTGAATTTTATTTTCCAAACAAAAACACAAAGAATTGAATCAACCAAACCCAGAAATCCAACTCTGTAACTATTGTATGATCAAAAGGTTGATATAAAGTTTCTCTTGATATCTTATCCAATTTTTGTCCGAATAATATTATAAAGTTCTGACAGATAAATGGTGGGAGAATACAAAAAAGTGAATAACTTTTGGTGATATTACATTAATTCAAGGGAAAGTATCGTTTTCGACCCCCAGCCTTTGCTCTATTATTAAGACGAGGACATGGTTTGATCATATTGCCCGGTCTCCCCACTCAAATGGAAAGAATGTATTATATGCCCCTTATGTTATCTTTGCTCCATATAATTACCATTTTACCCTCAAAATATTCATTAAATAAAAAATATATTAAAAAACATAAAATAAATAAAATAAAAAACTGTTAAAAAAGATGGATCTCCATCGTCCATCTTTGAGATGGACGGTGGAGATATTGTTTTATTTTTTATTTAAACTTAACAAAAAAAAATCAAAGAATTCTTTTAGAAAAAAAAAGATATAGATAGTGGATCTCTAGATCATATTCATCTTCACCAAGCACAACAATATTCATTTTCAATCTTCATCACACCATCCACATTTCTCATCATCACATCAATTCAAATTCATCAACACCAAACCCATTCAAATTCATCTCCAGCCTAGAAACCAAGCACACACACCATCACCATAACCGGTTCACAACCAATCACTACCCCTGAACTAAACAAAACACCCACTGCCACACCAGTTTATCAAACAATTAAAAAAAAGCATTCCTTATCTTCTCTCTCTGACAATCACACAAACATCAACCTCTCAAACACCACCACCATCGAAGAAGAAAATCGAACTTGAAAACAAACCCATCTTTAAAAAAACACCCTACTCTACCAGATCAAAACCGAAAACCCATAAATACAATCCATAAACCACCCAAAAAAAACCCATAAATCGTCGGGGATAGAAACAGATAAGAGAAAGAGAGTCGTGCGAATGTGGATCTGCTTGGGTTTTTTGGATGCACGATTATTCATGTATCAAACAAATTGGGTCGATGGTCGGTAAACAACCAGACACGGAGAAGAGTGAGCATTGAACTGGGTTAGGTCTAGAATCGAGTTCTACCGGATATGAAGAGACCGGAAATGACCGAAAGAAAGAGAAAGAATGGGGGAAAGAAGGAGAGAAGGAAGATATGCCAGACATAAGGAGATTGATCGTCGATTTCCTCGATTTGAAAAGGATCTGCAAAAGAGAAAGAATGTGACGACTAGGGTTTGGTCTTTAAGTGGTGGTGGTGGCGGCGATTAGGCTTTGGTCTTTAAGGTGTGGTGGTGGCTAGAGTTTGGTGTTTGAGTTGTGAAGGATTAGGTTAGGGTTTGGGTGTGTTGGAGAGGGTGGTGGTCTGGTGGAGAAGATAATGATTGTTATGGAAAATGAAATTTGTAAGGGATTTTTATTACAACTACTATTATTGTTGTTATTAAATTTAAATAAAAAATAAAAAAGAGATGTCTCTTTTTTTAGTATGTTTTATTTTTGTTTTCTGATGGTCAATGGCGTTAATGCCCTTCCCATTTAATGGTGAACAACCCAAATGGATGGAAAAAGTAATAGAAATAGATTTTCTAACGTTTTTTTTTTATTTTAGGGGGAAAAGCGATCAATATGAGCGAACTTTGTCATCGTCTTAACAATAGGGCAAACGGGGGGGTTAATTTAAGGGCATTATCATATTCTTGTTAATTTATGCCCTAAAAAGTTTTGAATTATCAGTTTTTTAAATATATATATGATATTCTTTTTTATTATTTTATACTTTTTAATATTAATAAAATATATATCTTAATTATAATATAAAAAACACGAAAAGACATCGACCAAATTCAAATTAATTTTAAGATTATTATCACTAATCCCTCTAAACTTTATACGAGTTTGTATTTTACCTTTGAACTTTTTTTAAAACATTAAACTCTCTAAACTCTCTCATTTATTGGCAAAAGTTTGGTTTATTGCCCTTGAACACCTGTTTCCTGTTTGATGGGATATCTACAGTCAAGTTTTGTCAATAAATAAAAGTTTAGATGGTTTAATGTCTAAAACAAAGTTCAAAGAGTAAAATGCAAACTCACGTAATATTCAGGGGCACTAGTGCAAATAACTATTGATTTTATTAATTACAGTTTTTAAATAAATTTTGAAATTTTTGTCATCCCTTTATCCTATATTGTTATACGAACACATTAGACATTTGGACTATCCGACCCGAACCTTTATAGGTGAAAAAGAGTAATTAATATAATGGTGGGGAAATTAGGAGTTTGGGTTGTGGACACTTCCATTGATTGGATTTTTAAGGGTGGCAATATGGGCTATTGTGTCGTGTTTGTATAAAGAGTTGTGATAATTGTACTTTTTAAAAACCGTAAGAATACCCTAAATTAATAGATTTGTGAAAATCCAATATTACTTTTAAGTAAAATTATTTAAATGAACAAAGAATTTGTAAGTACACCCACCAATAATTATTAATCAATTTCTTAAAAATCCTTTTTATTTTCTTAAACACCAGCTTCTCTTTTAATTACTAATTTAAAATATATTTTCAATTTCTTTTAATGAATACATATTGATTACTAAGTATGGATAATGAAAATGTGAAAAAGTAAGGTGATGTTTGGAACCATTTTTAAAAATGGTTTTTTGTTTTGAAAAATAAAAAACAACTTTAATGTTATTTGTTTACACGTTTTAAAAAACTATTTTAAAAAAATAAAAAACAACTTTTTGAAATGTATAATTAAAAAGTTAAAAATAACTTTTTATTGTTTTTCACCACTTTTAAAAACATCATTTCAAAACAAATCATAACTTTTTCCTCCAAACAACTATTTTCCCATTTTAAAAACAATAACCAAACACTTTTACATCGTTTTCTGTTTTACAATACTACTTTAAAAAAAAAAAAAAAACTAAATAGGTTACATTTTTAAAAACATCATTTTAAAAACTCGATTTCCATTTTAAAAAATAGTTTTTTAAAACACCATTTTAAAAACGATACCACACGTGCCCTAATAAGTTTTCAATTAAGTATTAGAATATACATTGTTTCTCTGTAATATATGTATTTTATAAAATAAAAAAATCTGTAATTTTTCTTTCTTTTAAACACGTTTTACATTTATTTTTTTCAATAAAGAGCTCAAAGGAGCCACCGATTTTTGACCCTTTTCATCCTAAAAAAATGTTATGATCATCCTATTGATGTCAAAATAATAGAAGATCAACAAGAATAAGATACAATGATTATTAATAACTTCAGTGAAGAATGCAACTGATCTAATTCTGTTGAGTTCTTATTTGGTACTTAGAATTTGGTGGATTGTCTTCTTGGAACAATAAAATCACAACAAAGTAGAAGAGAATTAATTGAATACAATTTTATTTTTTCATGTCACTCTGATCTCCTGGAAATATCTACAAGGCTACTCCATCTCTATCCCCAAACACAACTCGTTAATTTTTTGTTCAACCCGAAAACAGTCCGTTAAGGTTGTTATGTCAAATGTCGAAACTCAATACGTCCCATTAATTTATGGGTTATCCAATAAGACTCATTTAACCCATTAATTTATAGGTTATAAATTTTACGCTAAATTACAATTCTATTTATTCATTTCCGATTTAAAATTTAAAAGTAATTTAAATCTTTTAATTTTTTATTTTACATAATTCAATCCAATAAAACTCATTTAATAAACGAAAATAATCAAGAATAACCAAAATATTGATTCAAAATAAAATCCCATAAAAGACATACAAGTAATATATCAATACTTTGTATTTAAAGTTCAACTCTACGCACTCTTAAAAAAAAAATATACATGCAATATTATATACTTTACACAATATACATGAAGTAAACATATTACATTTCAAGATAAAACGAGGTTCACCGAATAATATGTCTCTCACATCCACACCACGAGGTTATGGGTTCGAGCTTCCCTCTCCCAAAACACCGAATTATTGTAATACCATTTTTTAAGAATATATTAAAGTTATGAGCAAAAGCCTTGCAAGGATCCATTTTCATTGAAAACTTTCACACTTTGATAAGTAATTATAAGTAGACCGTAAAAAGAAAGTGAATAATTTAAAGTATTTAGGGTTGATTTGATAAAGCAATATTTAGGACTTTTCTATATATTTATAAATTACATATTTATCCTTTATATTTAATCTTGTTAAATGGGTTAATGGGTTGAGTGGGGTTCAATCCAAGCACGACTCGTTTATTTAACGGGTTTAACTTGTTGACTTTTTAGTGACCCAAACCCAATAAAACCTAATCCAAGTCCGTAAACATTGGATCATGTTCGTATTGCATCACCGGATCATGACCCAAATTGCTACCCCTCAATTTTCCAATCAAATGTATTCTTGATGGAAATCAAATTTGGTGGTGGTCTTTTGAGAGAATTCCAAAGCTAGCTGTCGTAGCTTCTTCATCAGAGCCGGTGGCCCACAGTTAAACATTCCTGAAAGAAGCCAGTTTTTCGTTGGAATCAGGAACTAAGAATTATCACATGTGATAGAGTGATTTGATGTTAATGCTTAGGCCTGACGAAAAATCGAACCAGAACAAACCTAGCCAGAGAAGTATCTGATATGGTATTAATCTATTCAAAGCATTACTATTTTATGTATGATTGAGAAGGAAACAATCAAACAAATATAAAATCATAAAAATAATAAAAAAATAAAAAAACGTGAATGAACTTACCAACTCTAGTATTGGTGTGTCGGAGAGAAACCCGCTTGTACATATTTTGCAAATTAGGCTTCCCAAAATGGGACTTAACGCCAGTGCCAGACACAATATCACTGCCTTTCTTGGAGTGGTAGAGGGGTTGAATCATGGCAATGAACACCGAGCGAGTGTCCTTCTTCGTAAATGCTGGAGCAATGATTGTGAAGTTCAATGACATTGCTGTTGTCCAATTCCGCCACCTCGAATGACCCCTGTTCTTTGGTTATCCAATAGAAGTATGCCCTTCTTGTTTTGAACTGGTCTTTGATTCTCCAGGGTCCTGAATTGAAAGTGCTCGGACTTGCTATTGAGGTGGTGCCTTTTTCTAAGGCGAATTGTTCGTCGTCCATCGCTTTGATATTATGGTTACGTTGATCATCGAGCTTACTCCGATTCCTAGTCTCACTAGCAAAACCACCTCGTAATTCTTGTAATCTTGTGTCGGTGCTCCATATGGTCCGTCCATCACTACTCTTGGACAACTATCATCATCATCGTCATGAAGATTGTTTCAATTGTGAACAATTTGAAACGTCACATTAAACGAGCAAGCCATAAGGCATGTTGTTATTGAGACAGGGATATAAACCCTGCCTCACTGAAGTTCATCTCATAGATTTGGAAATGTTGGTTAACTGTCACAAGAATGATGCACATATTTCCTTTTTCTTTATAAGTGTGTATTTTTAATAGCAGAAATGTGAAGAGTGGACTCTCAAAAATTATTATTGAGCATATTAACAAACAAAATTCACTTAAATGACTTACTTTGGAATGTTGTTATTGTTGGAAAATCTAAACCAAATTGACTTGAAACGATAACAAACGGCATACTAATTCTTGAAGGATAACTGATACCGTTAGATTGAAATAAGGTGTCTTGAATATGTAATGGTTGCTTTAATGTTTGTTCATTTAAGCTTTAAGTTAATTGAGAATTAATGTTGTTCATTAAATTGTAAGTTTTCGAAATACTCTTGTAAAGGCTATATAAAGCCATTTTGTTTGCATGAAAAATATAATACAAGAAACTTTCTTCACCAATTGTTTCTTTTTTCTTTATTTCCTGGAAAATATATGCTCCAAAGTTTACAGTTATTTCCTTGCAAGAAATCGGCTCTCATAAGTCTGCTTTTCCCATTACGAGGGGGCAAGCACACCTCAAAAACAAATGCAGGCAGAAATTAATCATATTATTTGGCACATGTCATGGCACTTTGACATATTTTAGGGATATTGATAAGGCGTTAAAAAATTTCACGTTAAACTATAAAAATTTAACATGCAGCTCCTAATGTCAGATTCACACTCAAAATGAACTGATTTTAGGTAGTTATGTATCAGAAGCAACACCAAGCCTCAGAGAAAACAGTTTTGATTGTCTTGTCCAATCACCTAAAGTTCTAATGTGAACGCTAAGGTAGTCATCTCCAGGGGCCGAAGTGATGCTAAATGGGTGCCTGTTTGTTTGCATGTGAATGATATCCCCACAAGTAAGCAAAGTAAGCAAAGCAAGCAAAGAATCCAAATAAAAATGCCATGCTATTGCTAGCTACCATTCAAATGGAGAAACTGCAGGACGAGTTAAAACAAATATTATGGTGTTTATAATATTAATCTAGAAGGGGTGAATAGATTTTAAACAAATTTATCCAATTTTCGTTAAATGTCAAGTTTACGAAAATACCCCTAGCTAATTACAACAAAATCACAAGTGTAAAGATTGCGGAAATATTAAAGACACTTGAGATATACGTGGAAACCCTCCAAATGAAAAAAACCATAAACTGATGAGTGCGCCACACTAGAACCTCGAATCCACTAATGGTAAGAGAATTACAACTTAATCCCGGTTTAAATTCACTACCACTACCTAATCCCGGTATAAGTGAACCTAACCCATCTTGCTTGCGATTTAAGCTACCTATTCCCGGAAGCAACACAAGTCTTACTTCTCAATGAAGAGATAAAATGTCCTATGTGAATATATGATGATATTCAATGAACAAACAAGGTTAGGAAACCTTATATGCTTATCTAGGATAATGAGATAACAATTAATGCAATCCTAGATATCAAGAGCTAACTGACATGTTTAAAAAGCTTAGCTAAACATAGATCAAACATTCCTATGAAGCTATCACAATACAACACTCAATCATGTCATCACAACAATCTCTAATTTGTATCTAGAATATGTTCTAAGAGCATACAAATAATTAAAGAGATGGCTTAGCAAGTAAAACACTTAACTTGTAAGAAGATAGTGAAGAACTTGTCAAACAAGATGTGATGAAGCAACCCTATCCATTGATGCACTCTAAATGAACTTAGATGATGCAAGATGAAGTTTTTATGCACATGGGAATGCTTTGAGTGATTAAAAATGAGTTCTTGGAAGAGTTTTCCTTTTGAAATACTAAGGAAAATATATGATATTCTGAACTCATATACGACCTTAAACCAAAGAGTTATATATATATATATATATATATGAGATCCAAACAAAGTGAGGTCGTTTTGGAAAAAACGTTCCAGCTTCCTCTATGTGCGCTGGTGATGTGCGCTGGTGACATGCGCAGGTCGAGTAGCGCACCACCAGCGCATAACCTAGTTTTACAATAGGCGCTGGACGATTGGGGCAGCTCAGTGGCGCAACACATGCGACGATCCACTGGAATGTTACGCTGGTGAGGTTGCGCTAGTCGAGTAGCGCACCACCAGCGCATTGCCCATTTTGCATCTTTGCGCGGGTGCAGCAGCGCAACTCAGTGGCGCAACACATGCGACAATCCACTGGAATGTTGTGCTGGTAAGGTGCGTTGGTCGAGTAGCGCACCACCAGCGCAATGCCTATTTTCAACACTCAAACACACACAATCAATAAGTTCAAGAGTGATGAAAAATGCATCATATTCTAATGCCAAACATGACATAAAACATTTAATTCCAAGATGCAAATAAATCAACAAGAGTCATTTAAACCAAAATGCACACAAGTAAACGCACAACATATAAGAATTAAAGTTATGCATGAATATGTGAGTGTGTGCAACTATCTCTTCAAAGTAAGTAAGCACAAGACTTTTACCTTCGGTGCTTCTCCTCTTATGGTCTTGAGAGCCTAAGCTACCCTTACATAATATCCCAAAAATTTGATTTGTTCACGAAATAAGTCAATCAACAAATGAGGACTTTACAATCTCCCCCCTTGGCTATTTCGTGACAAAACCACCACTCACATTGATCCTCACAAAACAAAATAAAACACCGAGAAGATATTCTACATTACAAAGAGATAAACATAAAAAAAAACTTCAAATTTTCAATCTCTTGTAGAACTATCAACCCTACACACAATGTAAGCAAAAATACACTTTCCAACCAAGTGCATGTGAGATGATCAAGTGAATATAAAACAAAAGCAATTGCATTCAATAATATGAGTATGACATCGTGAAATGCTCAGGCAATGCTCCCCCTCAACGGGTTACTCTCCCTACATGTAATCTCCCCCTCAAACAAGTACTACTCCCCTTAAAGCCAACACATGTTACTCTCTCCTAACACCACAAAGCTAGGTCAATGCTACTCCCTCTTTTTATCATGATAAAGGCAAAAGAGAAGTCCCCAACTGGGTCACTCAAGGCAAAGAAAGCAATGAGCATACAAGATTGTTGCATAATTATATAAGCCACATTTATGCAACTTCATTAATAAGAGAGAAACAAGGAGATTTATTTAAAGAAAATGTGTGAATCAAAAATGCTTTGCATACAAGACATGTTGCATTCAAGTCCAAAAACAATGGTATTTGGCAAAGCAAATGACAAAAGTTTCTAAATATAATTCAAACCAATTTCACCATTTATCATGAGAGAAGCAAGGATATAGAGATTTTATAGATATCAAATTTTAATGGCACTATATCCAACTTTATAAGCTAAACATGGTATGAGCAACTTTGCACCCTATTTGATTTTTCCGGGAGGATACCCGTATGATAGTAGCCATGTTCAACTAATAAAGAAAGAGAGACATTGATGGAACATTTTAGTCTCACTAGCTTCTTTTCACACTAAATTTTGCATTCAACAATTTCAATCAACAATTCATGCTTTATCACTTTTCATTAGCATGTCATTAAAGAATCATCATGTCATGGAGATAACTATAGGTCATTCAATATGTACTTCCTATGTAGATCTCCTAGTCCAAAAATGCATGTTTGAACATAAACATGCCATGGATTGTAATCAAAGCAAAGTTCACACTTATTGAAGAAAATACAATATACTATAATATAAGTGCAACCAAACTACTCAAGCAATCAATAAAGGAGCATAAACATTTTTTAAAAAAAAAAAATTGCATTCAACAAGTATACAATAACTCTCTTTGCTTGAGTTCCCCTTATGGGGTCAAAGACCACAACACATCACTCCATTAAACAAATCCCAATAGATCTACTAAGAGTCTTGAATCAAGAGCAATCTAAGGGTTTAGTAAATAGATCTGTTAGTTGATCATTAGTACCTACATGCTCAAGTACTCTGCATTTGTTCTCAACTAGTTCTCTAATGAAATGATGACGGATGTCAATATGCTTAGTTCTAGAATGATGAACCGGATTCTTGAAAATATTAATTGCACTCATGTTATCACAGAAAAGAGTATGAGTACCTTGATTGAATCCATAGTCGACTAGCATTTGCTTCATCCAAAGGAGTTGTGTGCATCCACTCCCAACAACTATGTATTCGGCCTCAACAGTGGACAAGGAAATAGAATTTTGCTTCTTGCAAAACCAAAAGACAAGGTTGTTCCCAAGGAAAATGCAACCGTCCGATGTACTTTTTCTATCATCACAATTTTCTACCCAATATGCATCACTAAAGCCTACAAGACTAGCATTAGTGTCAAAAGAGTACCAAATCCCATAGTTAGATGTCCCATTCACATATCGAATGATTCTCTTAACGAAAGAGAGATGAGACTCCTTAGGATCCGATTGGTACCTAACACACATACCCACACTAAAAGAGATATCGGGCCTACTTGCGGACAAATAGAGCAAGCTACCAATCATGCCATGATATAAAGTTTGGTCCACACTTTTACCACTAGCATCCTTGCTTAGCTTCAAAGTGGTACTCATGGGTGTATCATAATGTTTGGTACTTTTAAGGCCAAATTTCTTTACTAGGGTTTTGGCATACTTAGCTTGAGATATGAAAATCCCATCATCCATTTGCTTAATTTGTAAACCTAGAAATTAACTTAGCTCATTAACAAGACTCATCTCAAACTCATGAGACATGACATCAACAAATTGTTGGACTTTGGTGTCATTTGTGGAGCCAAAGACTATATCATCAACATAGATTTGAGCTATAAAGAGCTCATTTTTGTTTTTCTTAATTAATAAAGTCTTGTTAACACTACCCCTAGTGTAGCCATTTTCTATGAGATATTGGGTAAGACGCTCATACCAAGCCCTTGGTGCTTGTTTCAACCCATATAAAGCTTTGTTGAGGTGATAGACATGATTAGGGTGGTGAGGATCCACAAACCCTTTGGGTTGCTCAACAAACACTTCCTCTTGCAAGAAACCATTGAGGAAGGCACTCTTAACATCTATTTGATGTAATTTAAACTTGTGCAAAAAAGAAATCGATAAAAGAAGCCTAATGGACTCAATCCTAGCAACGGGAGCGAATGTCTTCTCAAAATCAATACCCTCAATTTGAGAGTACCCTTGTGCTACAAGCCTAGCCTTGTTTCGCACAATGTTGTCATGCTCATCGGATTTGTTCCTATATACCCACTTGGTGCCTATCACATTGGTGTTCTTGGGCCTAGGAACTAGAGTCCAAACCTCATTCCTTTCAAATTGGTTAAGCTTTTCTTGCATAGCAAGAACCCAAAATTCATCATTTAAGGCTTTATCAACCTTCTTGGGTTCTAATTGAGAGGTGTAACAAGTGTAGCTAATTAGATTAGTCATTTGATGCCTAGTCCTAACACCCTCACTAACCTCTCCAATAATGTCATCTTTGTCATGGAGTTTCCTACCCCATGGAGCAGGTTCTTTTGAGTTCAATAGAGGAATCCTATAAATAGGTTGTGTTATGTTATCATCAAGGTTAGTCTTTTCAACATTAGAAACTTCAACAACCTTCTCCAAAGGGGAGTCATCAACTAGATCTACCTTCTCCTCATGGTCATTAGACTTGAGCCTAGTATCATCAATGAAACCATTAGATGATTCCATTACGGTCCTAGTTTTTAGATTGAAAAATCTACAGGCTCTACTATTCAAGGCATAGCCAATGAAGATACCATCATCACCCTTAGCATCAAATTTGCCAAGTTGATCACTGTCATTCAAAATGTAGCATTTGCTTCCAAAGGTGTGGAAATAGCTAACATTTGGCTTTCTACCTTTCCAACCCTATTTTTCCTCTCAAAAACTCCATTTTGTTGAGGTGTCCTAGGAGCCGAAACTTCATGAGAGATGCCTAGACTATTGCAATAGTTTTCAAAATGAGCATTCTCAAATTCCTTCCCATGGTCACTCCTAATCCTTTTAATGCTTTTAATCTTGGAGTTCATTTCATTTTGAATTTTGGAACAAAGCATTCTAAACCTGTCAAATGTTTCAGATTTTTCTCTAAGAAAATAAGTCCAAGTGTACTTAGAGAAGTCATCTACACACACAAAAATGTACCTCTTTCCACCTTAACTATCGGTTTGTATAGGACCAATAAGATCCATGTAGAGAAGCTCTAGAGGTTCCTTGGTGGATAAATACTTGCCCTTTTTGTGCATACTTTTGGTTTGCTTCCCTTGTTGGCAAGGTCCACAAACACCATTTACCTTTTTCCCAAGCTTGTAAAGGCCTCGCACAATATTGAACTTATCTAAGATTCTTAAATCCCTATAGTTTGTGTGACCAGATCTTTCGTGCCACAACTCAATTTGTTCATCCTTGGACACATTGCAAGACACACCTCTAGCCTCAAGACAATAACAATTGTCACTATATCTCATACCATTTAACAAGGTTTGTCCATTAGGCAATAGGATAGAAGAATCATATTTCCTTAATAGGACGGAAAGTCCTTCATCACTAAGATGTGAAATGCTTATCAAATTAGCTTTTAAACCATCAACATACAAAGCATTGGACAAGGAGGGTAATCCGGGAATGGAAATGGTTCCCTTTCCTTTAACCTTTTTTTTGGATCCATCACCAAAGGTGACATTTCCTCCCTCCTACATCATAAGAGTCTCAAAGAAACTCTTATTTCCAGTCATGTGCCAGAGCACCCACTATCCAATTACCAAAAATCACAAGAATGAGCTTTCAAGGCAATTTGTGCAACATGGCAAAAATGTTCATCCTTTCTAATCCACCTAGGTGCAATATTCTTCCTAGTGGTCAATGGTACATTGGCTCTAAGTGTCCTAGGATCATGCAAAAGTGTTCAATTTTTCCTAGTGACATGCATCATGGCTCTAGCCTTTTTCTTCTCTATCATGCTTTCAATTCTATCAAATTTGATATATCTAAAGCAATTTGGTCTAATATGACCATCAATACCATAAAAATGACATGTAGAAATGAAGTTAGAAATCATACCATAACCTTGAGGATGCATTGGAGCCTTTCTATGTCTATGTGGTTGTCTTGATTGTTGTTGATGAGCCTTCCTTCTTTGTTGTTGAGCAAGACTTGATTGCTTCCTTGGATGAGCTTGCATGATAGGTATCTTCCCTTTATGACCTTTCGGTTGAGGGAAGTTAGCTTGAGGAGCCCTTGGAGGATGGGCTTAAGGTAGGCTTTTTGGTGCCACTTTCACTTGAGCACTACTTGAACACTCTCCTTGGTCAAGTTTCTTCCTAGGTGATTGATGAGAAGATGACCCATTGAAGTTCATGCTTCTTACAAAAATGGTCTTGCTTAGAGTGGAGGACACCTTGTCATCTTCAAATCCAAGCCCCCTACTTGTCACTTGGCCTCTTTCCAACATCTAGCATAAGGTCAAGTTTTTTGGTGCTAGAGTTCATCTTGGCCAATAACTCTCTAGCATCTTCAAGCTCTTTCTTCAACCCTTCTTCATTCCTCTTAAATCTCACCAGCTCTTCATTTAGTTGGTCAACTTGAGTTGAGAGGTCTAGGTTTTCTTCTTTTAATCTCTTGATTTCATTCTTGTTCTTCAACCTTGAACTCTCAAACTTAGCCATGTAGTCCTAGAGATCCATCATATCCACACTTCCATTTGTGGATTGTGATGAAGATCTATCATCACTTGAGTAATTTTCCTCTTGACTTTCATTCTCTTCTTCACTAGCATCTTTGCTCCTAAGAGAGGATGTAAATGCTATAAAGTTAGCCATGAGTTCTTCATCATCCGAAGACTCATCTCCTTCATTAGAGTTATCATTTTCACTCCATGTGGCAGCCATCACTTTTCCCTTTCTCTTGACCTTGTGATTTGCACATTCCAGGGCAAAGTGACCTATCCCACCACATTCAAAACATTGGACTCATTTCTTCTCGGTCTTTTCTTGCCTAGGCTCAAACTTTTTGAAGGGAGCCTTTTTCTTCAAGTATTGACCCTTGGATCCAAAACCTTTCCTCTCGGACTTGTAGAATTTCTTGAACTTCCTCATTAGCAAGGCCATTTCTTCATCCGAGTCATCACTCTCCTCCTTCTCAACTTTGGAGTCTTTCAAAGCAATATCCTTTTACTTTTTTGGTGGTGTGGGGTTAGGACATTTCCTAGATTCATAAGCTAGAAGCCTCTCAATCACCTCACTTGGCTTCATGTCCATGTAACCACTATTCTCTTCTAAAACCGTCACCTTAGACTCAAATCTATCGGGTAAAGATCTCATAATCTTCTGCTTGATCTTCCTATCCGAATAAGGATCACCAAGTTGATGACTTTGGTTCACAATGTCTATCAACCTCACTTCAAAGTCATTGAAGCACTCGTTCTCATCTATCTTGAGCAACTCAAATTGCGTTTGGAGAACTTAAAGCTTCGATTCCTTAACCACATCGGCTCTTTCATGTGCAACTTCTAGAATATCCCATGCCTCATTAGCTATGCTACATTAGCTATGCTAGTATTTTGAACCAACTTGTACTGGTTCTCATCCATTGCACATAGGATGGCATGCATTGCCTTTCTATTCCACTTCGACGCCTCAAACTCTTATGCATTCCACTGTGCCTTTGGCTTGAGTACATCATCTCCTCCATCTGTAGGAGTCATCATGGGTGGAGTGTAGCCATCTTCAACCGCCATCCATACCCTGTCATGAATTTGGCAAATGTACGACTCCATCTTGCCTTTCCGAGAGGCATAATTCAATCCGGTGAGGAGTGGAGGTCTAGCGCTAGAAGCTCTCTCGTTGCCAATGTTTCCACTCATTGTGTTTAATGAATGAATGATATGAATGCAAGTGTATGAATGATCAATACACACACACCAAAATGAGCAGGGATCACCTATGTATGTCTAGGAACCTGCTCTGATACCAATTGAAACAAATATTATGGTATGTATAATATTAATCTTGAGGGGGGTGGATAGATTTTAAACAAATTTACCCAATTTTCGTTAAAGGTCAAGTTTACAAAAATGCCCCTAGCTAATTACAACAAAATAACAAGTGTAAAGATTGCGGAAATATTGAAGACACTTGAGATATACGTGGAAACCCTCCAAATGGGAAAAACCACGGGCTGATGAGTGCGCCACACTAGAACCTCGAATCCACTAATGGCAAGAGAATTACAACCTAATCCCGGTTTAAATTCACCACCACTACCTAATCCCGGTATAAGTGAACCCAGTCCATCTTGCTTGCGATTTAAGCTACCTACTCCCGAAAGCAACACAAGTCTTACTTCTCAATGAAAAGTTAAAATGTCCTATGTGAATATATGATGATATTCAATGAACAAACAAGGCTAGGAAACCTTATATGCTTATCTAGGATAATGAGATAACAATTAATGCAATCCTAGATATCAAGAGCTAAATGACTGTTCAAAAAGCTTAGCTAAATATAGATCAAACAATCCTATGAAGCTATCACAATACAACACTCAATCATGTCATCACAACAATCTCTAATTTGTATCTAGAATATGTTCTAAGAGCATACAAATAATTAAAGAGATGGCTTAGTAAGTAAAACACTTAATTTGTAAGAAGATAGTGAAGAACTTACCAAACAAGATGTGATGAAGCAACCCTATCCATTGATGCACTCTAAATGAACTTAGATGATGCAAGATGGAGTTTTTATTCACATGGGAATGCTTTGAGTGATTAAAACGAGTTCTTGGAAGAATTTTCCTTTTGAAATGTGTTCTAAGGAAAATATATGATATTCTGAACTCATACACGACCTTAAACCAAAGAGTTATATATATATGAGATCCAAACAAAGTGAGGTCATTTTGGAAAAAACGTTCCAACTTCCTCTATGCGCGCTGGTGACATGCGCTGGTCAAGTAGCGTACCACCAGCGCACAACCTATTTTACAATAGGCACTGGACGACTAGAGCAGCTCAGTGGCGTAAAACATACGATGATCCACTGGAATGTTGCACTGGTGAGGCTACGCTAGTCGAGTAGCGCACTGCCAATTTTTCATCTTTGCACAGGTGCAACAACGCAACTCAGTGGCGCAACACATGCGACAATCCACTGGAATGTTGCGCTGGTTGAGTAGCGCACCACCACCGCAATGCCTATTTTCAACACTCAAACACACACAATCAGTAAGTTCAAGAGTGATGAAAAATGCACCCTATTCTAATGCCAAACATGACATAAAACATTTAATTCCAAGATGCAAATAAATCAACAAGAGTCATTTAAACCAAAATGCACACAAGTAAACACACAACATATAAGAATTAAAGTTATGCATGAATATGTGAGTGTGTGTAACTATCTCTTCAAAGTATGTAAGCACAAGACTTTTACCTTCGGTGCTTCTCCTCTTGAGGTCTTGAGAGCCTAAGCTACCCTTACATTATACCTCAAAAATGTGATTTGTTCACGAAATAAACCAATCAACAAACGCGGACTTTACACAAGTGATAAACTTGTATTTGTCCCCTTTTGTATTTGAAGTCTTAAGGCTTTGACATGTGGCAGGTGCCAACACTTTTCCAGGATAAACAATCACCTGTAACATAAAGTCAAAATCAGATACTCTGTTAAGTAGGTACTTTCTTCAACCCTATATAAAATATTGTTACGGTGCAATTCAAATAATTATTTACCTTTTGTATGTTAACTGGATTAATATTGGATCTGAGTGCTCTGATTAATCTTTCACATAAATAAAGGGAGATTGGAATGGCCAAGTACATTCAGGTCTATCATTTTATGAATCAACTTAGTAAAAATAAAGTAAATCAAAGAGGGCAAAATTTTAAGGTAAAAAGGTTCTCAGTGCTCACTGTTTTCATGCACCATTTATGAGTCAGATACACATAATGTCCATGCACAATGAGCAGAATGTAGACAATGACAAAGAGTTGATGGGAATACCAAAAGGCATTGAACCAGACAAACTTCTAGAGTGGATAGGCAGGTTGAGTTTATTTCACCGGAACCATGTGGTAGCAAGTGTAAAGGCTATTGCCATTAACACTACCATAACAATCCCAGTCATTCATTTCACTGACTTGACCAATTGCCAGTAGCTCTTAGGTTGTTTCCCCAAAAAGGGCTCCAATAGCTCATATTTCTCTTCACTTGCATTAAGTATTCGAGGAAGAGTGTAGGCTAAATGAGATATCACATTAACCCTAATTCCAATTGCTATCATTTGAAAATATCGATGAACAATTTTATTTTTTTTTTGGTCATTTTGGATTAGATTGCTATTCATTGAAAAGTAAGATTTTCTAATTGTACCACCTTGTGGAAACTGAAGTTGTCATCAAATGGAACTACAACACTTAGTTTGGTCTTATTCCTGAGCCATGTGATTGTGTTTTGATAGACTGGTAATAAAATCAGAGCCACATTGAACTTGAGTGTCTCAGCAACTCCCTTAGCTATGTATATACGATGTCCCATTACTTCATATGTAGCTCTATACCGATACTGCACATATTTGTATGCAAATAAGCCTGTCATCACCCCAATCCAAAGTGCTGTTACCTAAACTCTTTGCCAATTGTCAAGCAAGAAGTACCTGGTGCTATGATAACATCTCCTTATTGGGTTGTCAATTTGTGTATGCTTCGGTTTATGGCTCAATAGTTTGCTAAGCTTTTGACTTGCACTAATTGACTTGATGCTTGTAAGGCAAGTTTCTTAAGACCATCTATCAGAAACACCATGTTCATTAAATCAAAATTCAGTATTCTATTTTACATTCTTGAGATTATTTATTAAGGAGTTATTTACCGTGATGTATTCGAGATTACCAGTATCTAGTTCTTCCATGGGTAAAGCTGCATATTCGTTTGCTTGTTCTTTGATATCTGAGAGTTTGTTTCCATAAGCACTGAGGTAAATCATCTGTAAATGTATATTGAATGTTTTTATTAGAATCAAAAGAATTTCTGACAAGCACATTGTCACGAGCCGCAAGCTTATAAGCCCAGGAATCCAACAAAGGTCCTTACTCTGCCAGCTCCTGGAAGATTCTAGAAACCTCTCCATAATTCCAGCATTGGTCAAGCTTCTGGAAGTCTCTAGTAACTCAACCATCTCTTCACCATTCTTGTACTTAGCTAGATAGGTGTAGAATAATCTAAAACTTTGTAAAGGCATGTAAATACATGTAAAGTATTATAGTTATGTGTAAAATATTCTAGAGACTTAATCTCTATTATTAGACTAGATTAGTCTAGAACATTCCTTAAAAAGGTGGCTTACCTATAAATATCAAACCCCTCTCATTTGTAAATCATCCTAGAATTCTTTCATTAATACAACTCTTCATTTGAGAAAAATTTTGAGCATTCTAGCGATCCAGAGCATTGTGGTCTTCTTTCGCAAGTCCCACCGATCTTTTGTCTTCAGACTCCCCATTTCAACCCTCTCCCGACTCTTCCCACTCTAAATTTCTTCTGTATCTTCACACTTGGCAAGGTTCGTCCAAGAATTTGCCCGAGTACCCTCTTACAAGGCTTACTTAGCAACATTCCCATGGAAGTTTCCTAAGTGTTGCAAGGGTGTGCCTAGCTGAAATCTCACCCCGTGACAAGAGCACATGTTCGTGGCGACCAACGCTCCCACAACATGCAAAGAAATTCCAAGGCATTGTCCATCGACACCTTGGCATTCCGTATCGATGCCCACAACGAGACACTCTCCGAAGTACATGCCAACTTGAGTGCCATAGTCGACCGTCTCGATGGATTAGAGACCGACTATGCCCTAGTCACTCAAGCGACAAAGGCAATGCTACTAGAGTTCCAGAAGGGCATTCAAGAGGAAATCTACCAACTCACTCAAGAAGTCCGTAACACTCGCACCTTTGTCGAGCATGAGTTGCTGGCCCTTCGAATAGAAATGGATGAAGTCCACACCGGAAACGCTTTGTCAAAGGCCATACGTCCAACACTTGCCAGTGACCTCCCCTTCATGAGCGTTACCATCCGAGGCAAGCAAGTTTGTGAGTTGCTGGACACCGGGGCAATGTACAACTCTATCTCTGTGGACGAAGTCAAATGACTTAGCCTTCGCGTCACCAACTCTGAATGTGTCGATGCCAAAACCGCCAACACTCTGTCTAGGCAACCTAATGAAACAGCGAAGGGCATCACTGTCCACCTAGGCTGATGGAGTGGCAAGCTCAACTTCTTGGTAGTCCTTTCGATGACTACAGGATGGTTCTAGGCATGACGTTCTTCACCCAAACCAAGGCATTCCCCCTACCCGCTGTTAACTCACTTAGTATTCTCAATGGGGGCAATGCACTCACCATCCCAACAGAACGCATACCCCATCCATGCAGGATGCTGCCTGTCGCAAAGCTCGAGGAGTCATCCAGTTCTTCAATTTCTCCATAAAACCAGCCGACCGTAGGGGTTCGTAGGAGCAAAGAAGTATGCAAGCCATGGAAAGCGATCGAAGGCACCGAGAGAAGGCATCCGAGATGTTGGATCACCTTCGAAACCTAGCCAGCCCACTTGCGTCGAGCTAAGGATGCGAGACTCGAATTCAATCCCTCAAGGGAGGCTTTCCAAGCTAAAGACCTTCCGCACGAATGACCCAACTTACGGCCAACTCCAACATACTTAGGGCCCATGCAATGAGGACGTAACGAACTTAAGTAGGGGAGGATGTCACGGACCGTAAGTTTATAAGCCCATAAGTCCAACAAAGGCCATTACTCTGCCCAGCTCTTGGAAGATTCTAGAGACCTCTCCATAATTCCAGCATTGATCAACCTTCTGGAAGTCTCTAGCAACTCAACCATCTCTACACCATTCTTGTACTTAGCTAGATAGGTGTAGAATAATCTAGAACTTTGTAAAGACATGTAAATATATATAGAGTATTCTAGTTAGGTGTAGAATATTTTAGAGACTTAATCTCCACTATTAGACTAGATTAGTCTAGAACATTCCTTAAGGAGGTGGCTCACCTATAAATAGCAAACCGCTCTCATTTGTAAATCATCCTAGAATTCTTTCATTAATACAACTCTTCCTTTGAGAATACTTTAGAGCATTCTAGCGATCCAGAGCATCGTGGTCTTCCTTCGTAAGTCCTACAGATCCTCTGTCTCCGGGCTCCCCATTTCAACCCTCTCCCGACTCTCCCCACTCTAAATCGCTTTCGCATCTTCACACTTGGTAAGTTCGTCCAAGAACTTACCCGAGTGCCCTCTTACAAGGCTTACTTAGCAACATTCCTAAGGAAGTTGTCTAAGTGCTGCACGGGTGTGCCTAGCTAAAATCTCACCCCGTGACAGCATGCTTAATGATTCAAACTAACTACTCAATTTGGGTAAGTGCTTCAGCCTATTATGATTTATTATAAATGTGCATTCAAAATTTTATACCTTTATGACTTCCTCCTATGTAATTGTGCAATCTCCATTTTTATCAATCCTGCATTATTTTCCCACTCGATCAATTTATTAAGCTTAAAACAACAAAATTCATTATTTATTAAGCATAAATCCATTACATGTCAAAGAAAATTTGAAGCTTGGAATCGAAACTCTCATTATAGATCTGATCCCAAAACTTTTTGAGTTGTGCCTTAGTGATAATGCAGTTTCGTATTTTGTTTTTTCCACAAAGTGCATCAAACAACTCCATTGCAAATTCCTTTGTCGCTTTCATGCCAACGAATTTCATTGATCAAAATGAGAAATTATTGAATAAAAAACTAGAGATTTGAAGTTTTATTAAGTTGTTAATTTGTTGTACCTATGCATTGGCCAAACTCATATCTGGACAAAACTCCATCAATTGAAGCATACACACAAAAACGCATCTCAACAATGACAACCCAGTAGTAAAGCTCTCCTCCTCCAAACCTCTGGCCAGGGGATCAGTGTCGTTGGATGCTTTGACGCTGCCTAACACTTACGGTGTCTGTGTTGGAGTAGTGATGACGATAAGTAAATTTTGCTCTTCCATCCGTTGTTGCTATGTTCTGCATCTGAGAAATTCAAAATTTATGCAGATAAAAGCTGGGAAAGAGTTGAATCAACCCATAAACTCAACTCTGCAAACCAAATTACAAACCGAGACATAGAAGGGTTTTAAATAAGTGGAAAATAGTGGAAATAGAATTTCCCAACATTTACATAAATAGCCTATTGGGAAAAAAATTGCATATATAGCCGCTTTGCCAACCCCATTTACTAGTATGCCCTTAAGAGACCATGTTGTTGAAATCTCCAAAATACCCTCCTTAATTTTAGAACAAATAAAACCTGATCAAGTGGACTAAATTACCCTCCCGAATCTGATTTCCTACAAAATGACTAAATTGCCCTCTTATTTCAAGCAAAACTTCAACTAACAACACCAAAACCAATTTAATTAAAACGGTCCCATGCTCTGTGCATAAAACAAGAACAACCAGAACCCAAAGCGAGAGGAAGGAGATAGCAGAAGGTTTTCGTTGTCGTCGTCGTCATTATTGTCATCGTCGTTGTCGCCGTCGCCATCCGCATAGAACCAAGCAACTAAAGCCTAGACAATACACAAGCCCAAGCAACAACAAACGAGAAATAGAGAGCGGAAGGAGAACCAGAAGCTCGATGTTGTCCCGGTCGTCGTTGCCATTGCCATTTAACGAGGGATGATATTCGAGTCTGTTACTGTTTGTGTTTTTTGATGAATATTGAAGTTTGTTATTGTTTGTGTATTAGATTGTTCTCATGTTTGATTGATTGATGTGAATTACACTAGAAATTCATAGTGAGAGGGAAGAAATAAAAACGTTTGCAAAGAAAATGACTGATGTTGCATGTAATGGTGAATGCATATGTTTAGATTATGAACGATTCTCATAACTGTAGGGCCGGGGGATGGATGATGCATGTAAGACTGATGTTTCTCTGAATGTTTTTGATAATCATAGTAGTGATTTTGAGCCTTTGAGCCTAAGACTGAAAATAGAATCATAACTTTCAGCATGAGACTGATGTTTTTGCTATGAATGCCTAGTACTGATGTTGAGCCTGGGAATAATGTAATAATTTTAAATTTAAGCCTAGAACTTAGTTTCATAAGCCTGGGACTGATGCTTTCATGACCTATGAGTATATGAATGTTTTCATAAGCCTAGTACTATTATTGAGCATGAGACTGATGACACATTCATAAATTTGAGCCTAAGAGATAATTTTGTAAGCCTGGGACTGATTTTTTATTTTTGTTTTCATTGTTCAGATGCTGAAAAATGCAAATGCATACTTATGGTGGTTCCCAGACCATGAGAGTTGGGTTCCCGTCAGAGTTAACAGCGGAAGCAAAAAATGTATGATTATAGATTTAAATTCAGTGCTAAACAAATTTGTGTAGGAGGAAAAATTCAAGGAGGGCTCCTTTGGCATATATTTAAAGAGTAAATAGCTCTACGAACTAATAGATCGGATCGAATTGGAAAATGGAAAGATTTGTACAAGTTATACCTTTCGTCACCACTTTGTTGATCCAGGTACTTGGGATCCGATGGATGACGGCATGGTCTCTCTGGATCCCACCTAGGAAAAAAAGGCCATATGCAGATAATGGGATATACGACCAAGAGTCATAGAAAAAAAATGAAGATATTGGGGAATTGTAATTATTTGGAATTTGGAATTTGGAATAAAGTAATATGTTCTATGTAAGACAGAAAGTAGCCTCACTCCTATTAACATAGGAACTGGAAGCGGAACGAAAGGTATGCCGATGGGGGCATAATCGCCCGACCGCCATCATACTATGCTCATAGTATGAGCAGCTTTTTGAAATTGTCAATATAATGGAATGGTATGACTAGATCCGAGTAATAACCCCCAGTAGAGGCTGGTACGATTCAATTCAACATTTTGTTCGTTCGGGTTGCAATGGCCTCTTTATCTCTTCATGTTCAAAAAAAAAAGATTTTTTAAATCGGATGTGGTCAAATCTCATCTAGTTTTTTTTCAAGACTTAGCGAACAAGGATATCCATTTATTGAAAGAACCATTGACACTATACGGGAACTGATACATAATATTTTAAAAAGATAAATCACTCACCCGATAGGACAGAGAGAAGATAAGATGTGGCTCGGATTCGGGAATTTGAAAGCCCGGTTCAGTCAAGAAGAATTTTATTTATGTAACGGCCTGAAAATGGGACAGTTGTCAGAAGGTTTCGCTAAAAATAACGAAGTTCCAACGGATTCGATGCTTAGCAGAATTTTCAAAGGAAAAAGGCCAACTGCAGAGTTATTGTATGCCACATTGAGCAAAATGATGTCTGAACAAAGTCAAGATGCGTACAAGATGTTGAGTATATATATGGCCAGCCAATTCTTCGGCACTGATGACGGACGAACCATAACTATCTCTAGGTGGCTATTCTTATTAGTTGAAACCAAAAAAGAATTCAAAAAGTTTCCATTGGGTTCATACATCTTCAGCTTTACACTACATTTTTTAAAGGTTGTACTGAACAAAAGGTTGTCCCAACTGAGGGGTGAAGCAAAGAAGAAAGTGAAAGAGAAAAGGGAAAGAGAAAAGGGAAAGAGAAAAGGGAAGAAGAGAAAAAGGAAAAGAAATCAAGGTATTACACCTACAATTTATCTGGATTCCCTCAAGTACTTTAGATAAGTTTTAGAAAAATTCAACATGTTATCAAACTTTGTTTTAGTGTTTCTCGTTTCATACTTTGTTGGATTGAAAAATATTGATTGATATTTGCTAGTTTAAATTGTATAGGTATAAGCCATGGAGAGGATAATTCGTCTTGATAATAAAATGGGAAAGAGAATTGGTACGAGTTATCCTCGATTCAGTAGATGGGAATTTACTGCAAGGATTTCAGATATTGGATCAAAATTCAATGCATCGGTGTGTACTTAATGACCCTTTGTTTTTAGTTAATTATTTGTAGAAAAAGTGTTTGTTCTTGATATGCAGATGACTTTATTCCCTTGGGAAGTTGAAACCTATGAAAAGGGAACAAATTACTTCAAATCATTGAACCTCAAATACGTTTGTGAGCCATTAATTAAAAAGAAGAGGGAGAAATTGGCTCTTGGTCTACATACGAGTGAAGAGGAACAAGACCTTGGTTATGAGGATGCATTTGATGATTATCAAACCGGTAATGACAATGATAGGATTGGCACTCCTGATCTAAAGGAGATAGGTGCTCTGTGGGGAGAAATAGATGCAAATTTTTGGGAGAATATTCCCTCATTCTATGAAGCTTCTATTCTCCGATGGAAAATCTAAAGTATGGTTGCATCTACACTATTTGGTTTTATACTAGGATTATGATATTCTTGTATGCATTGTATTAATTATTGCATAATTTAGGTGCCATCCACAATCCCATAACTATATGCTACTATGTTTGCATCTGAGAAACGTATCGTTGCCTTATGTACAGTAGAATTTACAAAAATTATAAAGGACATGAAAGCTATATATAAAGTTATCGAAAATTATATTATTAATACTTTTATATTATAATAGTTTTTCACTTATTTATTAATGATGATGTGTAGAAGGGGGGTCAGGAAGATGAAGAGGCTGACTAAGATGATGAGGTTGTTAGTGATAGGGGTATTGGTGAAAAGGTTGTTAGTGAGGAGGCTGTTAGTGAACAAGATGATAAGGTGTTGCTAAGGAGGCTGATGATAAGGAAGATGATAAGGGTTTTGGCGATGATGCTTTTTGTTATAAAGGTGATGGTGATGATGTCGGGGTTTATGCCCTAACGATGTAATTTGTAAATGGATTTATGAAATAAATAAAAAGAAAAGTTCTATTCATTTTTTGTTGTGTTGTTTATGTTATCACTTGTGCATATTGACATCCTAGATTGCCGGATGTAATCTCGAACTGTGTATATGAGTGCTATATACAGATGAGTACAGTAAGAGATATGCAATCTAAAGAGTCCATAGATAGCAAATAAAGATGGGTACTTTATTTGTGGTTAATCTATAGCTACAGTCCATTCCGTAATGTACAGTGATTCTATCCTGAATCATTCATATGAGATATGGGGATTGAGGCAGCTTGTATGATGTGATCATATAGGACTGGGTCATGATCTATATGAATCTCACACCGAAATCCGTTTACCAATGAGACTCCAACTAATTATGGCTATATATGGGTGATCTTAATCCTGAGTATCTTATCGACTCCTTCAGGTTAGATCGTGGTCTTTGATATACCTTGGGTGAGATCGGATGCAGTTCCCGATCAATATACTCTGTATGTTGGGATTGCGGTTTGACTTTTGGCTGGGAAGGTTTGTACACAATAATTGAACCCACTCCTTCTTGTGAGAAGTATATGGTAGTTCCATTAAGGGTTGATTCGGATCTTGGACAATTTGAGCGCTCTCCTAGTTCCATGAGGAAATAGGATTTATTGTCCATTAGAGAATCAATGGTACTTAAAAGATATATGTAATTAGAGGAGTATAACGGATATTATGACCCAGCTCTAATTATAAGCTACTGTGGAGGATCACACCATATGTAATAATTATATTGATGGACACCGAGTTGTATCGGTCTGTGTAAAAGCGTCTGCAGTTGAGAGAGTGCAGCTTCGAGTTTTTAGTGGAATAACACCGGAGTTAATAATCAAGGAATATTAATTAAAGAGTTTAATTAAAGATTCTAAGGATTATTGGAACTCAAAATACTGTGGGTCCATTAGGTCCCCTTGCTAGCCATAACAATTTTGGTAACAAGGGTCACAACTAATTAATTGGATTGTCTAATTAATTGTGTTACGAAAGTGACACGTATTTTTTCAGAAATTAATTGAATAATGAGATATTTAATTAATGAATGTTAATAGTGAAATTAATTAAATAATTAGATTATTTAATTATATTGATAATTATGAATTATTAATGAACTATTAATTGGAGGGTGTTTGTTGATATTTAGATTTATGTGAAGATAAAATAATAGGTTTTTTTTTTACTAAATGACTAAGATAACAACATACATATCAGTGTTTTGTTTGAATGCAAACTGGGTTTGCGTGAAAAACAACATTGCATTAAAGCACACATAAGTGTTTGTTTTTGTTTTTAACACGCATCAGTTACACACAAAATTGTTTTAGCATGAGTTCTCTAAAAAAGAAATTGCATGTGGTACAGTTTTAATGTGCGTGAAACAAGACAAAATGAGAGAAAAATATTGTATGTTCGTGCACTGTGTAGTGCAAAAAAAAAAGAAAAAAAAAGGTATTGGTAATATTTTATATACTAGAATTGTTCCAGTTTTGTGAACATAGAAGAAAGAGTTTCTTCAATTCTCTCTACATCCTCCATTCAAGTTCCTGAGACCGTGACCCACCCACACACAATTACCAGTCCCCAGGATATAGCGAGGAAGATCGAGTGGTTCAGACAGGAGTGGTTCAGACAAGAGCATATCGTAAAGTGAAGGAGCCTCCAAACGTTGGTAAGATTTTCTTCTTCTGATTATATTGATTACAACTTCCTGAATATACGTATATTTTATTATTGTAATAATTTTATATGTATAAGTTCTGAAAAAGAATTATGATCTCAAGTTCACTGGTCCGATGTGTGACCGGTGAACAATAGATGAGGTCGTTGGTTATAAAGATGTTGGTGAATATGATTTTATTGGTAAGGAGGATGTCAGTGAAGATGAGGTTGTTGGTGAGGATTAGATTGTTGGTGATGAGGATATGGATGTTGGTAAGGGTGGTGAGGAAAATGAGACTGGTATTAAGGGTGTTTAGGTGTTGGGTCTACTGTAATCAAGGGTGATCAAATGGACAAGGTACATTATAAAAATAATACTAATTTTGTCATGTATATCTATAAGTGGGTCATTTCATGTATATAGTTGATGATTGGGAACAAATCTATTCTGGCTTGGAATAATGTGCTAGGTCTGGAAGCAATTTGGTCAGCCTGGAAGCAATTTGATTGGCTTGGGAACAATTCCCTTAAGCCTGGAAACAATTCCCTTAGAGTGATCAGATGGACAAGGTACATTATAAAAATAATACTAATTTTGTCATGTATATCTATAAGTGGGTCATTTCATGTATATAGTTGATGATTGGGAACAAATCTATTCTGGCTTGGAATAATGTGCTAGGTCTGGAAGCAATTTGGTCAGCCTGGAAGCAATTTGATTGGCTTGGGAACAATTCCCTTAAGCCTGGAAACAATTCCCTTAGGTCTGGGATCAATTTGGTAGGCTTGGGAACAATTCCCTTAGCCCTGTGAACAATTCTTTTAGGCCTTGAAACAAAACAATAATAGTGTTTTTGTGATGCATATGTTTTCTTATCAAAGGTTTGTACCTTAGTACATATTAATTTGTACATAGGACTCGAGGGAAAAATATGTCTTTGGTGAGGAACAATATCCTTCCCTATCTGAGTGTTTTATTGGTCAGATCTTGCTCAGTAGTTTGATAGCACTTACTAAGGCCAACCCCAATGTCGAATACAGAGATGTCGACAAACAGAAGGGTCGAAAGCAGTCAAGGTGGCTTGAAAGCCCCTACACAAATCCGATGCCGAAGAAGTCAAAGAAGACAAAGTCAAACGAGGTAGATGTAGAATTAGTTGATTTCACATCTTTCCTCAAGAATGAAGACCAATAAGGTAATATTCCATCCTCGTAAGCTATTTTATTGCCATGATTTTCAATGTATTCAAAAAAAAATTATTTATCATAATGAAATATATTCATTTTTATTAGTTTTTATAAAGGTCAAATCCTACCCATGACGTGTCAACATTTTCAAAACTTGGTCAACATTGAAAAGTGGATCTCAGGTATGGTAACATAAATAACTGTCTATTTCACCCTGCTAATTAAGGCTTTATGTAACTTATTTTGTAACGCATATCATTGCATTCACATAGCACATTCATAGTTACTTTGATATCCTATAGAGGAGGCGTTTGAGTCCATATCTGAGTTACATGCAAAATATTGGATTGGTCAACACGTCTTTCTTCGTAAGTATTACTCTAGTTATATGATATGGTATATGAAAATTTGATTATGCATGTATCTGAAAGTATGTTATAATGCATGTGTATTTAAGCCTTTGTTTGATTGCTATAAGCCTAGGACTGGTTGCCATCAGTCTAGGAATTATGTTAAATTTGCAATCAACGCATACAAAACAGTACAAATAAATACATTACTTCATTACTCATACCAGCAGAACAGAACAAACAAAATCTTTCAAACAATCGTGCCTACTATAACTCCCAAAATAAACGCCAAAAAAAATAAAAATAACATCACACCACTGCTTTCACCCTGCTCAGATACCTCCTCAGTAACATTCATAGATGATTGAGGCCAAGAATGGCTCGGATGTACGGAAGAGCTACTTATCGTCTTATATGCTTCATCGGCCGAGTTAAACTTCTTGTAAGATGCCCCTGGAAAAACCATCTACTTGTTCATGTTATTCAGGCTAAGAACTGAACACATTTTTTTTCCTTCCATTGAAAATCACGTAAATAGAATTCTTCCCCATTGGTGTTCTCACAGTTTACAGATCTCTATAAATCAAAGAGAAGTGAGGAAGGAAATCAGGTTCCAAAAAAATGGGTTTATGTAGTGGCTTTAATGTACGGAACCTTCTGAAGGATGTTGTCAACCTACATAACGAAAAATATTGAAGAACCCTAAGTTATCTTCTTTTAGAACATGTGAATAAGAATCAAAGAAGAAGAATATGTGTTTGCGCATTTGACAAAGGAAGAAGATGATGGATTTGTGGCAGTGGAATCCAGCCTGTAATCCATATGTATTCCACTACCAACTGATGACATGACGAGTACACATGTGGGATCCTACGTGACATGTGTACATGAGCCTAGGAAAGATTATACAGGCCTATGAACAAATTATTTTAGACCTAGGAACTATTCTCGGACTTCACAGTTTTCCACCAACGACTGAAATGTGGGGGCCAGACACTATTCTCAATGATCAGCACTATCCAACGATTAAGGGGAATCAATGGAAATCTATATAATAATTTTCAAGATCATCTGACGGTGGATCAAGCATGTCCCGATCCACTACACTAGATATATCAAAAAAACTTTTCAACTCTGAACCCTTAAATGCCTAAGAGTTGTTTCAAAACTTGTCAATCGTACTCGTTGAGATTGAATCGATCTCTCATATTAGATTTACACAACCAAACTCGATTCTGGCAGTTGCACACTTCTTTTTAATAACGCCCCGTGCAACCGGAAAAAAAATATAAAACTTTCAAAAAATATAATTAAATCAATATTAATCCAACATGGACTTAGGAACAATTCCTAGGCTTTAAACTTCTTGGGCTTAGTCCCTTCTTATTAGACCCAATAATAATGACGTGGTGAGTAAACATGTGGGATCCTACATGGCACATATACATGAGCCTAGGAAAGATTATATAGGACTAGGAACAAATTATTTTAGGCCTAAGAACTGTTCCCGAACCTTACAGTTTTCGACCAAAGACGGAAATGCGGGGGCCAGACACTATTCTCAACGATCAGTACCGTCCAACGATGAAGGAGAATCAATGGAAATCTATACGTTAATTTTCAAGATCACCTGACGGTGGAACAAGTACATCCCTACCCACTACACAAGATATAGCAAAAAATCTTTTCAACTATGAACCCCTAAATGCCTAAAAGTTGTTTCAAAACTTGTCAATTGTACTTGTTGGGATTGAATCGATCTCCCGTTTTTGATTTGTACAACCAAACTCGATTCTAGTGGGTGCACACTGCTTTTAAATAACACTCCATGTAAGCGGAAAGAAATTATAAAACTTCAAAAAAATATAATTAAATTGAAATTAACTCCACAAGGGCCTAGGAACAATTCCTAGGCATAAAATTCGATTCCAAGGCTTAGTCCCTTCTTATCAGCCCCAATACTAATGATGCTGCACATAAATACACCTGAACCTATGAAAGATTTTACGGGCCTATGACCAATTAGTTTGGGCCTAGAATATTCTCCCATGCCTGAAACTAAGAGAAATTAGTTTGGGCCTAGAATATTCTCTCAAGCTTAAAACATTACTCTCAGGCTTAACCCATCCTCTGTTTACAAGATTAGTAACAGCACTCCCACCCAATAACAACAACAATATCAATAACCAATAATCCTTATCCTGTTTTTGTTCAGCAGCCATCAACACAAACAAATATACATAAACCATAAACCATCACAAAAAGACATACAAAATAATATTTACAATGAACACAAATGATATATAAACCTGTTGAGGTTAGTTCAGCAGTGTTTAACACAAACAAATAAATATATACCATAAACGTGAGGCTTACAAATTCCCTAAAACGGGATTCATTATTCATCGCTCCAGGTCACAGCCAAGACACTTAGATGATTGCAGACCCACTAGCATTCTCTTCGTCCATGTCAATCATGATAGGTTTAGATGGTTTATCCGGGCACTTAAGCCTGTTGTGTCCTTCTTTCTTACAAATGCTACATGATCGAGCTTTTTTGGTGGTTTGTTTATGCTAGATAATGGTTCTGGGCAAGTTGTTTTCTTGTGTCCTTTTTTTCCACACTTTGAACAAGAATGTAACTTTATTTTCTCCTAAGCAAACGATATCCTTAACTTCTTTGGTCTTCTCGGTAGATTTTATTTCTCCCATGGCAATACAATACGGTTCCAGATTGCATCAGGAATGTCCTAAAATTCAGGATCCAGAATAGGGTTGACACCCATTTCATAAGCATGTTTAAGAAATCCTGTTGTGTAACGGTCGAAAACAAGTGAGTTGATTGACACTCCTTTGAACCTAGGCCATAACACACTAACAAATAGAAGTTTAAGTTTGTAAAATAAACCAAAACAGATAAATATACAGAGTTTAAAGATTGGGAAGCATACCTAGCAATGACCATTGCATGAGAACACGGCAAGTTATCTAAATCTCATTCACTGCATAAGCAAGAACGTTCGTCAAGGTCAACGGTTGTTTCCTTCCATTTGTCGTCTACCTTAAATTTATTAAAGTGAATAGGGTGAATCTCACACTGTTGTGTTGTATCTGTCCTATCTTTGATGTGTTTGTCTGCAAACGTTATCAATTATGTAGACATTTCATGTGCATTTGTCCGACGATCGTAGAACCACCTTTGTAAAAAATCTCTGATACATTCCGTCATTGCTGCGATAGGCAGTTTTTGAACTACAAATAGATAAGAATTCATTGATTCAACAATGTAGGTGGTCCTCAAAAAGTACCTCTTTCTAGGACTATGTTCACGTGAAAACTATTTTATCCCAACACTCTGTAACTCATCGTAAACCTTACGGTAGGTTTCTTTCAACGCAACCGTTAAATTGTTAAAATTCTCGATACAGTATGCTTATGTAGCATCATAGTAAAGAAAAATGACATAATCCCTCTGCTTGTAAAATCTTTTGAGATTTTGTGCTAAGTGGTATGCACAAATTCCATGTGCTGCATTTGGGAATATGGCTTTCACTGCATTGAATATACCATTGTACCAATCCGAAACTAACATCACACGGTCGGGATATTAGATCAATTTATAGAGTTTCTTCAAAAACCAAGCCCATGACTCTGTGCATTCATAGTTTCCAAACCCAAATGTCAAAGGGTATATCATCTCGTTTCCATCTTTGCACAACGCAACTAACAAAACACCCTTAGTCCTAGCCTTCAAATGGGTAGCATCAATGCAGATAACCGGTCTAATACCAAAATTGAACCCCTCTATAGAGGCTCTAATTGCCATGAATCCATATTTAAACCGGTTTTACGAGTCGGTCTTGATCTTTATCATAGTCCCGGGGTTCGCTTGTTCCAAAACATAAAATAAGATGGCAACCTCTAAAAGGATTCCCATGAACCCCCAAATACTTGATTCAAAATGTGCTCTTTCGACCTGTAGGCTTTGTTATGCGAGAGGTGTAAGCCATACGGCTCCTTCAACTCAGAAACAATATCTTTAGGATGAATGATGCGTTCGGGGATCGTGATTTTTACTTGCAAACAAATTCCCTGTCACGATGGCACTTACACGTTTAAATTCAACATTGTAGTTGTCATTTCTTTCACATGTGTACTCATTAACAAAAGCCTTTACATGCCGATAAGTCCCCCTATTCGACTTCCATGCCCGAAAAACCCATCCACAACTTCTGTGTACATACGGCATTGAATTGTGTATTAGAAGATCGTGAAATCCTGTGCTCAAACTCTCTACAAAATCATACCACCATACTGCTTGCTTCAATGTAGTCCTGTCCTTGAACATTTGTCCTTTGTATAATAGACCTTCGACACTCGAATTTTGAATCACATCCACTAATCGAACGGCTGGTATTGAGTAAAGCTCTGAACCTGATATTGTCCACCGTGTGTTGATGGAAGGTGACGATCTGCTGGGTGTTGTTGCTTCCCCTAGTTATTTTGTTCCAAGAACTGTTGTCGCTACCCCACCATGATCATCACCACCACCAATCTCATCTTCTGTATTAATGGTTAAACTATCAGACCTTCCTAAAGTATCTATGCTTTCAAAACTATCCATTATTACATGTTTGGTAGTAGATGCTGGCGTCGCCTTTTCATTGCCTACTGATGTAAATTCGAGTGAAGCTTGGGATGCAAGCAGAGTATTGTTGCCACTGGCTGATTTATAGCTTGGAGTACTCACCGAAGAACATGGATTCTCGGTGGGTTTAACAAGAGAGACCGTACATGCTGATTGTGATTGGCTAGAGGTCGAAATTCAATTTTATTGACAAATTCAACATCAATTGCGGCCCAACCTTTTTCCTTATGAATAACCATAAACTCTACATCATCGTCACTCATAACTGACAATATCACTGTATCAACCTCCGTTTTCACATGCGAAGTTAGTTTCAACTCTATTTTGTCTCAACTAACCCCTGACCGATGGTATATCCTTTCCACCAATTCATTGTATAATCCGTTGTCTTTTTTTGTTAGACGTAGTGAAAAAGAAACAGGCCCGGTTAACCGGTTAACCTTCTAATGCTCATGCTCTAAACTAACAGCTAAGACATGGTATCCTTAGATCTTGAAAAGGAAAAAAAAATCAATCAATAACAGTATTATAACAACAATTACTGTAATTCAGTTTAGGCGAGTGCTTAGGAACAATGGTTCTAAGCCTAGGTATGGTTCCCAGGCCTACAACATTCCTCTCATGCTTAGCTTATCTTCTGTTTTCAAAATCCCCAATACACAGCAGGCAATAACAAAATCAATAACCTCTAAAACCAATAACAACACTGAAAGTTTTGGTTCAACAAACAAACACAATCCTAAACCTGTTTTGGTTCAACACTGATCATCACAAACAAATATTTATACACCATAAACTATCACAAAAACACATACAAATTTCCTAAACCTTATCCTCACCAAACCATACAACTCTATAAATCTACAAACAACAGTGCCATTTGATCAAACACCTTAACTACAACCAAACACCTTAACAACAATAGTACTGCCTCTTAAAAGCCTGATGTGACATTTCATCAAACACCTTATACACAACCAACAATACGGCATATAGAAAATAAATAGACCAAGAGAAGAATGAATTGAATCATGGTTAGTGCTACATTTCAAACTTAAACAACAACAAAATATTGAGAAGAGAGGATGGTATTTCAAACTTTAGTGTGAGTTCGGGACTTACATTGAATGAGTATGCTAGATTTCAAGCTTGACAATGAACCTCGATTCAAGCTCAATTGAAGGAAGTGGCAGCCACTGTGAAGATTTCGGTCGGGACAAAGATTCCACATGTGATGACAATAGGATTTGAAGAGCAGTGGATTATGGTCAACAGTGAGGACAATAGGATTTCAAATGGGAAGATTGAGTATTAGATTTGAACAGCAGTAGCTTCTCTTCTACGGATTGCTTACAAAAGAATGATGGAGAAGAAAAATATTTTTGTTTCATCAATCAACCGAAGAAGGAGAAGACAATGGCAGTTTCATCCTTACATATCTCTGGAAGGTAATTTTGTCATATTGTACGGTTTGATTGTGGAGGGCATTATTGTCTTACAAAGTCTATTTCCTAGAAAGGAATTGTTAGGAAAGGATAGATAGGCAATTTTTTTTCCAATGGGCTATTTCCTAAAAATGAATGTTAGGAAAGACTATAATTGCAAGGCCCCCTTTAAATATTATACGATTTATACGAGTGGGATTTTTTAAAGTCACAAAGTTGTTGTACAATTTTTCTCATCGAGCATAGTTGATGGCTTTTTGCCATGTCTATTACTATGATTGGAAGTTTCATTGCTACACGAAAAAATGGGTGATATATATTAAGGGTCTTGCAAATATAGCATTTCCTAACATTCATTTGTAGGAAATAGCCCATAGGGAAAAAAAATCATATCTAGCCTTTTCTAACATTTACTTTCTAGAAAATAGCCTTTGTAAAACAATAATACCTTCCATAATCCCACCGTACAAAATGACAATATTACCCTCCAAAATTATGTAAGGACGAAACTGCCCTTGTCTTCTTCTCCTTTGGTTGACTGATGAAACGAAAATAACTTTTCTTCTCCATCATTCTCCGGTAAGTAATATATAGAAGGAAAGCCACTGCTATTCAAATCCAATACTAAATTTTCCTATTTGAAATCTCATTATCCTCACCATTGAACGAAATCCACTACTTTTCAAATCCCACTGTCATCTCTGGTGGAATCTTGGTCTCGACCGTAATCTTCCCGGTGATCGAAATCTTCACAGTGGCTGCCACTTCCTTCAATCGAGCTTGACTTGCGGTTCACTGTAAAGCTTGAAATCTAGCATACCCATTCAATGTAAGTCCCAAACTCACACTAAAGTTTGAAATGCCATCCTCTCCTCTCGTTATTTTGTTGTTGTTTAAGTTTGAAATGTAGCACTGACCATGATTCAATTCGTTCTTTTCTGGGCCTATTTCTTTTTTGTGTGCCGTATTGTTGGTTGTATATAAGTTGTTTGATAAAATGTCACATCAAGCTTTTAAGAGATAATACTGTTGTAGTTAAGGTGTTTGGTTATAGTTAATGTGTATGATAAAATGACACTGCTGGTTTGTTTGCAAATTTATAGAGTTATATGGTTTGGCAAGGATAAGGTGTAGGAAATTTGTATCCGTTTTTATGATGGTTTATGGTGTATGTATGTATATTTGTTTGTGTTGATTGGTGTTGAACCAAAACAGGTTCAGGATTGTGTTGGTTGGTTGAACCAAAACTTTCAGTGTTGTTATTGATTTTGAGGGTTATTGATTTTTTTATTGGCTGCTGTGGGGATTTTGAAAATAGAAGATGAGCTAAGCCTGGGAGGAATGTTGTAGGCCTGGGAGGAATGTTGTAGGCTTGGAAGAATTGTTCCTAGGCACTCACCTAAACAAAATTACAGTAATTGTTGTTATGATACTATTATTGACTGATTTTTTTTAATTTTCAGGGTCTAAGGATAGCATGTCTTGCCTATTAGTTCAGTGAGGTGAGAATTGGAAGGGTAACTGGTTAACCAGGCCTATTTCTTTTTCACTACGTTTGAAATTCCCTAGAAAGTGTGTGTCAATAACCTAGAGGGGGTGAATAGGTTTTAATCCGATTGATTACCAATTTTACGCATTAATCAATATTATCAAATCTACACCATTCTACTAAGTGTTAAGTAAAAGACAATAAACATAAGCAATAACAACACGCAATATATACGTGAAAACCCTCCAAATGGGAAAAACCACGGGTTGTTCAGTGCGCTACACTCGATCTTCAAAATCCACTATTGAGTGAAAGTTTACAACCTAGGTTGACCTCCCGTCTAACCCTCCAGTTACTAACTCTTTCACTCTACCCAGAAGGCCTTAACAGTGATTTTGGATCACCAACCTTGTACACTAATCACATAGCCACAAGCTTAATCAACAATGACGAGATAATGGCAACCTAAGTGAATATGCAAGAATATTATATATGCAAAAATGCTAGGTCAAGACCTTTATGCTTATCAAAGATTAAAGATGACAATTAAAGCAATTCCTAGATATCAATGTTTTAAATGCAAAGGCAAGAAGAATTAGCTAGAAGGGTAAAACAGTCCAAAATTCAAGCTATCACTAATAAATACTTTTAACCAACAAACAATACCACAAGCATGTCATAAAAGCTATTAAACATACAAGCATGCATTTAATTTTCAATAAAGACTAAAACCTAGGTATACATGTCTTAGTAATGAAACCATAAAGTCTAGAGCAAGTAGAAATTTACCTAGTCAAGAAAAAGATGATGCTCCATGCTTAGATGATCCTAGAATGAAACTAGATGACCATGAGATGAGGTTAGGTTAAGTAAAAATGAGTGTTTGAGAGTCTTTCTCTCTCTAGAAAAGCTTGGTTGCTCAACAATGGCTTTTTTGACTCCTTAAACCAAAGAGAAAAGAAAAGAACATATATATATATGGTGCCCTACACAAACTGACGTCATTTTGGACGAAAGGCAGCCAAATCTCGTCAGGACCGTTGGCTGGACCGAGGTACAGGTAATTGTCCAGACCGCGGCACAGAGAGCGGTGCATTATTTGGACAACACCGCTCTATAGATCGTTGTGCATGCAAGTGTACAAACCGTGGTCTGGACAGCTTACAATGCCTGGAAACTCCGCTTGGGAGACTGCGGTGCATGCAACAAGCACAGGCCACGGTAGCCATAGCGTGCAACCTCTGGTAAACACCGTTGTACAGGCCACGGCGTAGGCAATGCACAGAGAGCGGTCTTAACCGTGGACCAGAGGAAAAATCCTCTTTTTAAGGCATAAAAAATGCATCCAACACCCAAGCAAGAATTAAGACACACAAGGCACACAAGACGGCAAATAAAGCATGCAAGATAATCAAAATAAAATGCATGAGTGTGTGTGTGCACTAATACCTCTTCAATGAAAGTTAAGCAAGTGATTTTACCTTTGATGCTTGAGCTTGGTTACGAACAATGATGCCTTAAACTACCCTTATATATTGATCCTCAAATGTGGTTGTCAACGAAATAAGCCAATCAAACACTGAGGAACTTACAATCTCCCCTTTTGGCTATTTCATGACAAAACCACTCCCTCACAAAGTATCCTCATAACAAAAAAAACAACAAGAGGTTAACAAATACATTCTATATTACAAGAGATACCTAAAGCTAAATCTTCAAATCTTCAAATCTTCTATCTCTTGTAGAATGATCATCTCTACAATACAAAGAACTACACTTTCCAAGACAAGTGTATGAAAAGGATTAAGATAAAGAAAAACAATCGCAATTTGCATGAATTAGAAACAAGTAACATGCAATCAAAAAAGCACATGCAAATGCTACACAAAGTCAACTCCCCCTAAAAATGGAATTCTCCCCTTATATGCAAAAGCAACACAAACTCCCCTAAATCCAACATTACTCACCCTTTTTGTCACAAGATAGGCAAAGGAGTATTCCCCAACCGGGACGCTTTAGCAAAGAGAGATATTTGCAATGTGAATGTATAATCATATACAACAACTTTATACAATTTAATTAAGAAATAGAGAAATTCATGGAAGTTTTTTTTTTGGAACATGTGTGAAAAGATTGCCTTGAATGAAATACATGCAACATCAACTTCCAGAAGCATGGTATTTGGCAAAGGAAAAAAGCACATGAGGTTCCAAGAGAAGTCAAACCAATTTGCACCAATTTGTCAATGGAACACAAGATATAGTTTAACAAAAGATAAGAGCAACTATCAAGCTTTACAATTTAAACAAGACATGAGCGACTATTGCACCCTTTTAGATTTTTTCGGGTGAAATGCCCGTATGATAGTAGCCTTGTTCAACAAGTAAAGAGAGAGACTATTGGATTGTGAAATCCTTAAAATGGATATAAAATTCTTATTTGATTAAAGTCTCAAAAGTCACCCTCACACAAATTTTCAATCGTTTGAAAGCATTCAATAAATTCATCATGCATATTAGTTTAAGCATGTCAAGATCAAGTTTTCATAAATATGGAGATAAAATTTAGGTCAATCAAATGTATTTCCCAATCAAATTTCCTAGTCCAAAAATACATGTTTGAACACAAATGAGACATGCATTTCAAATAAGGCAAAGGCACACTTATTGAATAAAAATTCATATAATAATATATGCATCCAAGATACTCAAGCTATTAATTAAAGAGCATAAAATTGAAGAATTATTTGCTTATTAAAATGCAAGTTCGCTCTCTTTGCTTGAGCTCCCCATATGGGTCAAATGCCAAAACTCATCAATGTGTATGACAAATCCCAATAGACCTACTAAGAGATTTAAACTTAGTTGAATCTAATGGTTTTGTAAACAAATCCGCTAGTTGATCATATGTGCTCACATGTTAAAGTGCAATGCATTTGCTCTCAACTAGCTCTCTACTGAAATGATGTCTAATGTCAATATGCTTGGTTCTAGAATGTTGGACAGGATTTTTTGAAATATTAATGGCACTCATGTTATCACAATAAAGAGTTAGAGTACCTTGCTCAAATCCATAATTCACAAGCATTTGCTTCATCCAAAGGAGTTGTGTGCAAGCACTCTCAATGGCTATATACTCGGCCTCGACTGTGGATAATGATATGGAATTTTGCTTCTTGAAAAACCATGACACAAGATTGTTCCCTAGGAAGAAGCAACCACCCGATGTACTCTTGCTATTATCACAATTACCTGCCCAATATACATCACTAAAGCCAACTAAACTAGCATTAGTGTCAAAAGAGTACCATATCCCATAGTTGGATGTCCCATTTGCATATCGAATGATTCTCTTCATGGAGAAGAGATGGTATTCCTTGGGATTGGCTTGATACCTAGTACACACACCAACACTAAAGGCCATATTGGGCCTACTAGCCGTTAAGTATAGCAAGCTCCCTATCATGCCCCGATGTAGACTTTGATCCACATTTTTTCCACTAGCATCCTTGCTAAGTTTCAATGTGGTACTCATTGGATTTGTTTCAAAATTTGGGTGATAAAGGTCCATTATACAAAGGACAAATCTCCAAGGACAAGACTACATTAAAGCAAGTTGTAAGGTCGTATGCATTTGCAAAGATGTTTGAGCACAGGATTTCCTGCTGCCGAATGTACATAGAGAAGTTATGGATGGGTTCTTCGGGCATAGAAGTCGAATAGGAGGACTTATTGGCATGTGAAGATGTTTGTTAATATGCACACATGTGAAAGACATGACAACTACAATGTTGAATTTAAATGTGTAAGCGCCACCATGATAGGGGATTTGTTTACAAGTAAATATCGTGATCTCGGGTGCATCATCCGTTCTAAAGATATTGTTTCTAAGAAGATGGAGCAACATTGTATACACCTCTCATATAACAAAGCCTACAGATCGAAGGAGATTACTTTGAATCAGGTATTCGAGGATCCGTGGGAATCCTTTCAGAGGTTACCGTCTTATTTTTATGTTTTGGAATATGCAAACCTCGGGACTGTGAAAAAGATCAAGATCGACTCGTAAAACTGGTTTAAATATGGATTCATGGCAATTGGAGCCTCTATAAAGAGGTTTAATTCTATTATTAGGCAGATTATCTACATCGATGCTACCCATTTGAAGGCTAGAACTATGGGTGTTTTGTTAATTGCGTTGTGCAAAGACGGAAATGAGATGATATACCCTTTGGCATTTGAGTTTGCAAACTTTGAATGCATAGAGTCATGGACCTCATTTTTTAAGAAACTCCGTAAATTGATCCAATATCCCGACCTTATGATGTTAGTTTCGGATCAGCACAATGGTATATTCAATGCAATGGAAGTCATATTCCCAAATGCAACACATGGGATTTGTGCATACCACTTAGTATAAAATCTCAAAAGATTTTGCAAGCAAAGAGATGATATCATTTCACTTTACTACCGTGCTACGTATACGTACCGTATCGAGGATTTTTTACCATTTAATGGCTGAGTTTAAAGAATCCTACTGTAAGGTTTATGATGAGTTGCAAGGCTTTGGGATAAAGAAGTTTTCACGTGCACATAGTCCTAGAAAGAGGTACTTTTTTATGACCACCAACATTGCTGAATCAATGAATTCTTATCTAGTTACAGTCCGAAAATTGCCAATCACAGCAATGACATAATGTATCAGAGATTTTTTTGTAAAGGTGATTCTACGATCATCGGACAAATGCACTTGAAATTTCTACATACTTGACAACATTTACAGACAAACACATCAAAGATTGGACAGATATAGCACAACGATGTAAGATTCACCCCATTCACATAATAAATTTAAGGTAGACGACAATGGAAAGGAAACAACCGTCAACCTTGATGAACGTTCTTACTCATGCCTTCAATGAGATTTAGATGACTTGATGTGTTCTCATGCAATGGCGGTTGCTATGCATGCTTCCCAATTTTAACTTTGTATATTTATGTATTGTGGTTGATTTTACAAACTTAAATTTCTGTTTGTTAGCCTAGGTTCAAATGACTGTCAATCAACTCACTTGTTTCCGACCTTTACACAATAGGATTTTTAAACATGCTTAAAAAATGGGTGTCAACCCTGTTCCAGATCCCGAACTCTTGGATATTCCTGATGCAATCCATAACCGGATTATATTACCATGGGAGAAAAGAAATCTATCGGGAAGACCAAAGAAGTCCAGGATATTGTCTGTTGTGGAGAAAAGAAAGTTACATTCTTGTTCAAAGTGTGGAAAAAAAGGACGCAAGAAAACAACTTGCCCCAAACCATCATCTAACACAAACAAACCAGCCAAAAAAGCTCAATCATGTAGCATTTGCAAGAAAGAAGGACACAGCAAGCTGAAATGCCCAGACAAGCCACATAAACCTATCTTGATTGACATGGACAAAGAGAAGGTCGATGGGCCAGCAGTCATCTAAGTGTCTTGGTTGTGACCTTGAGCTATTAACATTTAGAGAACTTGTAAACATGTCCTAGGTTAAATTTTATGGTGTATGTATATTTGTTTGTGTTAAACACTGCTAAACCAACCTCAACATGTTTATATATCATTTGTGTTCATTGGAAATGTTATTTTGTATGTCTTTTTGTGATGGTTTATGGTCTATGTATATTTGTTTGTGTTTGTATTGATGGATGCTGATCGGAGCGATTTATATACCTTTTGAGGTCCCCATTTTCTAGCTTTTGCTCTTGTTTTCAAATATATTTTGATATTTTATGTGTTTTTGAGCCTTGTGTAGGTACATGCTCACTACGGAAGGTATTTGAGCTTAATTGAAGAGTTTTTGAGGTTAAATGGCAGAATTTGGAATAACTTGTGCAGACACCCCAACTTCGGAAGGTCATAACTCCCTTCTTTAATCAAACTACATTTCCATTTGCGACGTTTCGGAAAGTCCCAGAAGTCTTCTTTCCAACTCACTTTAAAGATCACGATTCTGAGATTTCTGGAGAAAGTTATGGCCATTTTTGTAACGGTGCGCAGAGAAGTGCAGTTGCATACTGCATGAAACCATAATGTATACCGCACTTCGTACCACATTTTTGGGAAGAAGGCTCCAAAAAGTGATATGCGGTACGCTTGTGGATGCGTACCGCATTTCTGGGCAGAAATGAGTTTTTCAGCCATTTTCAGAGGGGTATTCTTACCTTTTCACCCCAAAGTCGTGCCCTAACCTCCCACACTATAAATACCTCTTTTTCTCCTCATTCTTCAGGCCTCTCTTCCCCTTTTTTCCCTTCTCACATCTCTTATCTTCTCTCTTCCATTTTCTTTGATCTCTTGCTCCCATGGAGGTTTTTCCTCTATAGGAGCTCACCACACACCTCCACCCCACCATTTTTCATCTCCTCTATCCATCTTAGAGTAGATTACAAAGGAAATAGAAGTCAAAACCGAGCTAGGAAGGATTTGAGCATCTTTTGAGGGTTTGTTTCTTTTTACTCATTTCTTTATATTTCTTGTTTTCTTTGATGTATTCCACCAATTTGGGGATATTGTAAACCTACACTTGTGTAATAAATGTATTGATTGTTCTTAAATTAATGTGGGTTTTGTTTTGCTCTTTGATATATGTGTTTTTATGCTCTTAATATGATATGTATGTGTATGAATTGTTAGAAATCAATATATGTCCATGATTGGGTTTAGGAGTAGTTGTAATTTATAGAAGAAATTAGATACCCATGATTGTTGATTGATTGATTGATGGATGACTTGAAATTCCATGCATTGAGTAGTTTGAGTAATAGAGATTTTAGCCCCAAAGAGTTGAAAAGGTTTCAGTTCAAGCTTTTAGTTGCTAAATTGACCTTGGTTCATATCCTTGTTCTTAATGGGTCTTTGTATTAAGACATGATTATCCATCCATGTGACAAGGTTGGGTGATGAATTGATTGTGGGAAATTCCCTAATCAAGAGGATGAACCTTTTACCTAAATTGAATGTTCTTAATGATATAACAATCACATTGTTGAATGTAGTTGTTAGGTAAACTTGTTTCCCATGTTTAGCCATCCTAGGGAGTTGACTAAACAGAAACTTTGACCTAGAAGTAAAGACCACCGACATTTTTCTTGTGTTTGTGTTGTTATATGGATGTTTGAGTGTTTACAACCTTTGCTTAATTGATTGCTTTGTAATTAATCCATGGTTAGATGCAATGTACCGAGAGGAGATGCGTTTGACAATGCTTTGATAAACATTCACTATGCTTGACTAGAAAGTGCTAAAACCACTAGGCTAGCGTATAGGGTTCGATTTGTATTCCACGTGCTTAATAGGTTCATATATGTTGTCCGGATTGCTTGAGAGAGATTTTGGGTATATATGGATACTATCTCTGAGACATCGAAAGAGATTAGAGATTAATTAAGGGGATACGAGCATATGATATACTTACACATTTGAGGATTAGGTGAGTTTAGAACGTAATTAGGAGGATTATCAGGGTTGAGTCGTTTCCCTAGTGTAACCACATTTCATGCATATCTCCATTCCATCTATCATTGTATATATTATTTATGTAAGTTATTTAGTTATATTATTATTCACTTTTCCACACACGAGTCTGCTCGGAGTGTTGTAATAATAGCTAGAACTAGAGACGGTCGGTGAATCCCACCTCCCTATGGATCGATCCCTTGCTTGCCGTTGTGCTAGTCTCTGTGACTTGCACCCTTGAGAGGCCGAACTTAAATGTTCATATTTGACCCATCAAATTGGCAGAACGAGGATACAATAGTCCCCACAACTTTGGTACAACGAGGATGGCAGAACTTTGTCAGCGTCCTGGCGGACGCCAATGTTTCATTGGTGAAAGAGTTTTACGCCAGTATGATACCTGAGCCAGTGAAGAAAGGTAGTGTGGTTTTTGTAAGGGACATACCATTCATGATCAATGCCACCAAGATCAACGCCCACTTTGGCACGTCAAACTACCCACAATTCAGAAAAGGGTATAGGAGCAGGCATAACACTAAGTCAAGTTTGGTTATGGCGCTCAGAGGGACATATGATAGTGTGTGGGAGCATGGCCACTTGCTTAAACAATCAGAGCTTCCTCAGGAGTTGGCATTTTGGAACCTTTTCAACACTTTCTCCCTCCTACCAACCACTCACGGGACCACAGTTTCAAAGCCTAGAGCAGATTTACTCAGCTGTATTCAAGATCAGACGAAGATTGATATAGGCCAAGTCATAATGAAGGCAATTTTAGAGGCAACCTTGATTAACATGCATCCACAGGTAAAGCCAGGGTCAATGATCTTTCCAAGCCTTATCACTGTTCTTCTGAAGAAGGAAGAAGTCCCAGAAATTACCATTGATGAAATAAAGATCAACCCCATGGGGGATCTTAATAAATGATCATGGAAGGACGTTACAATCAAAACCAAGGGAAATAAAAGGTCGAGGATTACCGAGGTTCCATCTAGTACTCCGGGTGAAGAGGAACCTGATTTCGAATTTGGGGAATCAGAGGAAGAGGACCAGAACTACGAAGACCCTATGTCACAGTCAATGCTAGCCATGATTCTGAGCGTGTAGAGGGCATCCAGCTTGGTATGATCGGCCTCGAGGATAACCTGCAGGTAGTGAAGGAGCAGATAGATCTGATCCATACTAGGATGGATCTCTTTGAGGAGGAGATGAAAGACCAGAGAGATGATATTGCTGACATCCGGTGGTAAACTGGCTTCTAGACTTATCAGAGGAGGAGACCTCGCCTGTCTTCTGCCAGCATCTCAATTTTAGAGGACTAGACTTCTCAGAGGACTGCAGCAGAGGCTGTGAGAGTTAGAGCAGAGGAGGCAGCTGTATGGCAGGACAGAGGGAAGGGTCACATATAGCACTAGCAGTTTGATACCATGATATCTTTAACAAACTTTTGCGTTTATGTTTGTTTTTCCATGATATTATTGTTTTACTTTTGTAGCTAGTAGACTTAGCATTGTTACTAAATGTGTGGATAATTAGTTTTGCTTTTGTTTAACATATTTCAGAAATTTTTTAAATTTAGTTTTGCTTCTAGATTTTGTGTGATAGTAATGTTTTTTCTAATTTCTGCTTTCTCCAGTTTTTTGAATTTCATTAAGGACAATGTTAGATTTAGTTTGGAGGTACAACCCATTTGGAATAGAAGTTGAAAGAATATTGTACATTGTACAAAATTTTTGTTTTTTTTTTCTTGCAAAGTAGAATTTCAGAGCACTAATTTTGCTCGAACGAGACGCTTTTGGGTTGTGCCTTTTTTAGGTAGTTGTTGCATGCTTTGCACCACTAGGGTGATGCTTACTTAAGCCGTGCCACATGGCTTGCACACATCTTGTCGGGCTCTATAGTGTCCCAATGAAGAGGGTAGCGCTTGAAATGTTTAAGCCATTAGTGGAGACTACCCTTATAAGTCTATAGAGTCCATAAGTGTGTCACTTGAGCGATAATGTTATTTACCTCTCTATACACTCTTCTGTTAGGCATTTAGGAGGCATCATTAGGAATCAGGCATGTTTGTTAATTCTTCATTGAGTTTATTATCGTGGTTGCGTTTTCGCTTGTTCATACATTTAAAGATGAAGTAGGCATATGTGTGAAACCTGAGACAATGGCCTAAACACATCCCATAACCGTGTGTGCTCAAAATTTCCATAAGAATTTACCCAGCCATGTTACACACTACATCACAAATCCTAAACACAATACCAACCCCTTGCTATGATCATGACTTGGTATTTCTAATGAAGGCTTAAATAAAGAAGCTCGGTAAAATGTGTAGTTCTGAACGTAGTCGAATTTCGTGATTTTTATTGATTTCTCTAAAAAAATGATGATGAAAAATGAAAAGTTGTGGCAATCAACACTTATAGAGCCACTTAATCCTCTTATGTATAATTAATGCCTAGTCAATTGGGCTAACAAATATGGTTACTCATTTTTGTACTTAACATATCCAAGCTCTATCACTAGCCTCACATGTATCCATACCAATCCAGCCTTGCCATACCCAATTTGACACATACCCAGTGAACAAAATAGAAGTCCTAATTGATCCTTAGGAAGGACTTGTTTTTGGAAATGTTACCACGGTAAGATGATATTATCTAATTCTTGTTACAATTTTTTCACTTCTCCTAAAATACTAGTGTTCAAAGATTGTCATATGTACAAATTTCTTAATCTTTTTATTCATAACTCCAGTGTTGCTCATATGCTTGTTGAGTGAGCCTAAGATATGTGTGGAAAAATGAGAGTTGAATCTGGTAAGGTTTAGAGTCAAGGCGAAAACCAGTCATAAGACTTTTGTGTTCGATACTTCTGGATCTAGAGTCACAGTGTAGCTTGGAATTGCAATCCTTCGTGTTGAAGCACCTTGGTATGCAATCCTTAGTGGTCTTAGCATGCTAGTATTCTGCTATTTGATTCGCCCAAATCCAGATCTCGTCCTTCAGTTGATTCAGCAAGAAATAAAGTAAATATAGATATAGTTTAGTTCTCGTACAATTTTTTGTCACAGGTTTTGCTCAAGGACGAGCAAGAATTCTGGTTTGGGGGTATTTGATAAGCTTATTTTTATGCTTTACGTACCCATCATTTTGTATAGTTTTGATCTCATTTTCTTTGCAAACTCTATCTTTTGATTTTCTTAATGCTTAAACAGGTTCTCTCTAGCCAGAAGTTATCCTTGTGCGGAACCGGGAGATTTCGGAGCAAAAAAAAGGATTATAGCCTGGTATGGAGTGAGAAGTATAGTACGCGTACCGTATATAAGCAAATGTGTACCGCACTTCATACCATGTAGGCAGACAACAGATTCAATCAAGGTAAGTGCGGTACGCTGTGTTGAAGTGAACCGCACTTCATACCACGTGCGAAGGCAGGCAAAATTGTAGAAAGTTTCACATGTGGTACGCGTACCACACTATAAGGAAAAGCGTACCGCACTTCGTACCGTGTAGAAGGGCATCCACTCAAATCAAACTGATGTGCAGTACGATATGTCGAAGTAAACCGCTCATCGAACCGCACTTTATGGCAGATAGTGAAAACTCTGTTTCGCCAAACAGAGTAGGTGCTTTATTGTGGGACCCCCTCTCTTATCTCTAATTAGGTATGAAGAGGGGATGTTCCTGGAGGCTAAAAGGATGTCTTTGGGACCCTCCTACACAAGTAGGGGAGGGGAAGTTTCTTGCTGCCTATAAAAGAAAGAGATAGAGGTGAGAGAAAAGGGATCTAGAAATCATCAACACACTAGACTAGCTCTTCCCCTTCACATTTTTGAGGTTATCTCTTCATTTTTAGACTGAGTTCTTCAAGATTGGAGTAGCTAGGGCAAGGCTTGGTTGATCCAAGGAAGCTATGGAAGCTCAAGCTTCAAGAGATTGAATCTACAACTTAGTTTTATCTCTTCAACTCTTCTCTTCTCTTGTTTCTTTGTATTGTTCATGATTTGTATTGATGTTAGCTCATCTATGGCTTTTCTTTGTATAGTATGAGCTAATTATTCTTGTAAGAACAAGATGATGCTTAATCCACAATTCATTTGTGATAGACTCTTTGAATTCTCTATTTTGTGCTTGTGAAGCTATATGGATGTTTTGAATGCTTAAGGCTTTTGCTTAATTGATCATTTTGCAATTGATATATGGTTAGATGCTAAGTACCGAGAGGAGACACATTTGACGATGCTCAGATAAACATTCATTATGCTTGACTAGAAAGTGGTAAAACCATTAGGCTAGCGTATAGGGTTCAATTTGTATTCCAAATGTTAAACGGGGTCTATATATATTGTCTGGATTGCTTGAGAAAGATTTCCGATATATGTAGATACTATCTCTACATACATCGAGAGAGGTTAGAGATTTGTTTAGCGAATACGAATCTATAGCATGTACATGCACGAATTAGGAGTCATAAGAGTCAAATGTGCTATTGGGAGGATTGAAGCGGATTCGAGTTCTAACATATTTTCCATACATTTCTATAAGTGTTGTGTTAGATAATTTAGTTTATGTTTGAGTTAATTTACTTTATTGCAACTCTTGGAAACTCACGTTTTAGATTGTTCAAATAGTTTGCAAGCCTTTGAATTCTAGTAATCATAGCCTTGATCCATGTGGGAACGATCCTTACATTGTCATTATACTATCATTCCGACCTCGTGCTATTGCGAGAGTCAACAAGTCTAGTTTGACACGATCAATTTTTGGTGCCGCTGTAGGGGAGGTAGCGCATTCATTGATTGTTGATAGTTTTAGCTTCTATTTTACTGATTTTTATTGCTTTGTGGAGTAGATTGTTATGTTGAAAATAAACATCTCTTTTACTCATGTCTTTCATTGTGTGGACGACAATGTTTAGGCTAGGTTATGAAGTTGTTAGTCGTGTTTTATTATTTTATTTATAGCATATGCATTTGATTGCTTTTTGAGTTGTGCTTGTGCAAGGAACATAAATTATCAGGTTGAAAAGACCACATGACTCTTCAGAGCTAGGTGCGCGCCTATCGCACCGCAACAACTCTCCAAATGAAACGGCAACGCCATAAAGGCCATGTGGCTACATCCACAAGAGGTATCCTCTAAATTTTGAGCTTTAATCTGAGTGCTTGTAGAGTAGTTGTCGACTTGGGAAAGAACCTTCCATGCGTTTAATGTTAGGAATGCTATGCTTATTTATTTTATTTTCTTTTATTTTCATTTATGTTCATAAAATGTTTAGATCTATGAGTGGATTTGTGTTGTGCTTAGATCTTAAGGTGTTTGTTTTAGACAATTTTCAAATCTCTGAAAAAAGTGTCATGTTTTGAATATTCTTAAGGCAAATGTTTCTTTAAAATTGTACTAATTGGTGAGGAAATTATTTTTTCTGCCCAAGCTTTGTTCTTTAATTTTTCGTTATGATTCTGAATATATAAAGAACGTAAAATTCTGGGCGGCAGTTTAAAATTTATAATCGTTTCTTTGACAAAAGGTCAAGGGCGATGCCCTGTTTTTCGAATCTGCACATACACTATTTTCATCGTCCATTTTCACACTTTTCCAATTCGAATTTTGAAATATTTTATATATGGAAAGTGTGTATTTATATGTCTAATTGATCGTATTAATTTTTTTTGAAATTATATTAAGTTATTTTAAATATATGCACCAAATGGTGGACATTGGACGAACTTGAATTTCGACAGTTTTTGAAATTTTTGGCCTCCACGTTGAGTTGCTTTCTTTTGTGTGCCGATAGAGATATGCATAATATACTTTTAGCTCCGTGCATCACTTGAATTTGCTTGTACAGTGCCAGTCTTTTGATGTTGAGGTGGATAGAACTCTTTGCTTGTTTAGCTTAGGAAAATAGTGGAGACTACCCGTGAGCTACATTTAGCCTAAAATATATTAAGTTATTTTAAATATATGCACCAAAGGGTGGACATTGGACGAACTTGAATTTCGACAGTTTTTGAAATTTTTGGCCTCCACGTTGAGTTGCTTTATTTTGTGTGCCGATAGAGATATGCATAATATACTTTTAGCTCCGTGCATCACTTGAATTTGCTTGTACAATGCCAGTCTTTTGATGTTGAGGTGGATAGAACTCTTTGCTTGTTTAGCTTAGGAAAATAGTGGAGACTACCCGTGAGCTACACTTAGCCTAAAATAATGAGAAATTTGTGGGTTTCGTTTCTACTCTTTAAACACTTTCCGATTTCATTCTTAACTATGATCTCATTGTAATTCAAATTTGCATTGATTGTCATAGAACTTTATCATGTGGATTGCTTGTTGAGATTTGTATTCCCTTGTTAGATGAACTTTTAGAAGTGATTTTGAACTTAAGTGTGTTCTTAAACTCCACAAATATAGCCCAAACACTCCCATGTCCCTATGTGTGTTTTCATTACAAAAATTGAGCCCAAACATTAAACCTCCATACACCAACATAACCCAAACACAAGCCATATCCTAGTTATTGATCATATTAAGGTGAAGAGCTTTAGAGAAGTTATATTTTGCTCTAAATTTTGTAAATGTGTACTTAGACAATTGTCATATGTGAATTTTATCGTACTTACATGTCATCAACAAAGAGGATAAAATGTCAGGTGGATATCCGAATAGGCATTCAGAAAATATCCTACAAAGACATCACCGAATAAGAGAACCCGAGTAAGTAGATATTGAACAAAAACTACTCAGGGTCAATCGACATCATATATTACTCAGGATCAGCTAACGACACTCGGGACTTGTTAAAAGATGCTTCTACTCGGGATCAAATGATGTTACTCGGGATCAAATGATGTTACTCAGGACCAGTGGGTATTATACTTACTCGGGATAAATATGAAGAAAACCGAATAAAAAGCCTAGCGCTTAGTTTACACGAATTAGGTCATTAAATACACGAAGGAATCCATATCAAGAAGGAATCCCAAAGAGAACAGAATACCGAGCTGGAAGGGTTCCCAATCAGGCATTTCTTTAAAAAGACTACGCCCTTATATAAGGAAACAAGTCTAAATTGGACTGCACTACTAAAATCCCATTCAATTTCAATACAAGACTCCGAAACAAGAAAGAAGACAATCAATTTTTTTTCATGTCAAAAAGGGGGAGAAAGAGTTGTTAATAGGTGCTAGTTACTTAGTTTCCTTTTTATGTTGTTTTTGTGAACTTTTGAACTTTCAATGGCTTGTAATAATTAGTCTTTAGATTAGGTTAAGAATTCTTGTATTTGGCATGTATTGAGGGGGAGATACATGTATTTGTGGACTTAATTGTATATTCTTATCCATATTATATGTTGTCATTTGTTGTTTTTCTCTTGTATATGCATTGTGCTTTGAGATGATTTGTAGGTTGCTTCAAGAGAAGATCAAGATGAAGTTCAAGAGTTGGTGAAGATTAGTTATAGAAATCTTACTCATTGTAATGTGAGGGAGTGATTTTGTGACCTATCTTCATTTTTATATTTGTAGTAAATGTATAGGTGTTTTGACATGGAATTTGTCAAAGGGGGAGATTGTTAGGTTTTAGTGTGTGTTGGCATTAATTTCATATCGAAACGATGTTTACTTGTAATGATTTAGTCGTTTAGATTCATAATGATTCAAGCTTCAAGGAAGAAGAAACAACAAGTCAAAGCAAGTTCTAAGTCTTCAAGAGAAAGGATGCAATATGGTTCTACAAAGGTATACTAAGACCTTATCTTTCTCTTACAAGGCTTAGGCACACACACACATATCATACATTTGTGTCCCTACATCATTGTACACCATTATAGGCACACACATACAATTCATTCATATGTGTTCCTGCATCGTTGTGCACCATGTATAACACATTCACATACTTGAAGTTGAATGCTCATACATTGGTATGGAAATAACATGTTTTGGAATATGCATGATTGGATACTATCTCTATGCAGTTTGCATTCTAGTGTGAATTATGTTTGTGTGTGTAAATGTTTTGTATAACATGGATATTGAACTTGGATTTAGTCTTAAATCATTCTTGATTGAGTTCCGGTCATTTCGGTTACTCATACTATTGATTTCAAGTTCTAAGTCAAAAGATACTACATTTTCAACTCATGTTGCATATATTGTCTTCGTATTCATATATCGAGTCAAATTATTATTTTCTGGGTTGAGTATCTTATATTTCCATGTCCATGTGAGAGTTAAGGTTCGTAATCCATAAACGGATTTGAATTCCGAGTTTGGAGGTAGGAGAACGGTCGAAGAATGCGAAGGGAGCGCGACAGGAAAAGAAGTGCATCCAATCACTCTTTCCCGATACGGCGCGTGGCCATCTCGGGACAGAATGCTTGCTGCCCCGTGATGCCCACGCACCATCTCAGGCAGCAAGCATGCTTGGGCACTTAAGGGTAGTTTGGTCTTTTCATTCTTCATTCTTATCTCTCTCCTTTATAATCTCTTTCCCTCTCACATTTCATTCTAAGAAGAAATTCAAATCAAGTGTGCAGAAATTTTCTCTCTAAATTTTCTCACCTTCCAAACACCATAACTTCTTCATTTAAACTCCGATTTGAGTGATTCAAAGTTGAGAGTGTTCATCTATTCATCCTCCATCTTTTCTCTGAAGTTTTTAGTAAGTTTTGCTGCTGTTTTTGTTGTCTAATCATACAAAAACGGGACTGCACCTAAATCAATTAAGGTATTGATTTTCTCTCAAAGTTTTCTTTTAAAACTTGGTCAATTGCCTTGGGTTTTCTTCTTCAACATATATTTGTATATTGTGAGTGTTTCAATTTGTGTTTTGAATACTTTCAAAGCTAGATTGAGTTTCAATTGAAATCATTTATGTTGAGTTAGGTTTTGATTTTGCCTATGTTATCACATGTTTAGGATTGTATTGTGCTAGCTTTGATTCTAGGACTATTTGATGATCTTTGATTGATTGATTTTGAGAAAAATAGTTCCTCACATGTATTAGTCTCTCTTGGCCGAAATTCTCACATAATACATGTGTTTATGTTCTTTTGAGCTATTCATGTGTTTTGGTTAAATCTATAATTAGGAATATGCTCTAGAACTTTAGCTTAAATCTTATTGACATTGTCATATGGTGTTAGCATGTTTTTGGTTTGTGTGATTTAAACTTGATCTTGTGATTTATTGAACATATCTTGTGATTCAAGTTTAGATCTATGCATGTATCTTGGTTGTGATTAATATTGAACATATCTTACATAATCTAGATTGATTACACATTCATGATAAACTAGACTATATGTGATTTGTTCTTTCATGCTCATGTCTTGTATTTTTCATAGGATGTGTTGATCATAGCATTCTATGTTGCGTGTTTGTTTGTGTTTTGCATTCATGATCACCTAGATGCCTTGTGAGAAGGAAGTCTTGACAATAGGTGTGAGACCTATGGTGTTGAGCAAGAAGTCCTCGCAAGAGGTGTGAAGCCTTGGATTGTCGAACAACGAAGTCTTGGCTAGAGGTGTGAGGCCTTGGATAGCTGAGCAAGAAGTCTTGCCTAGAGTTAGGAAAACTCGGATAGGTGAGCAAGGAAGTCTTGACTAGAGTCGTGAGGACTTAGTTGAGCAAGAAGTCTTGCCTTGGGTCGTGAGGATCCGGATAAGGTGAGCAAGGAAGTCTTGACAAGAGGTGTGAAGCCTCAGATTGTTGAGCATAGGGCGACAACTTCTAGAGTAGGATAGGATGGTAGTTTCTAGGTGAAGAGGTCACTTTATAGATTTTACTTGTCTTATCTACTAGTGGATTTTGTTTGCCGGTGGCTGTTAGCCCGTGGATGTTTCCTCTTCGGAGGTTTACCACGTTATATCTTGTGTCAACTTTTCTCTATCCCTATCTCTTTAATATTTGTATTGTGGATAGAAATCTTTATGTATGTAGACTTCCTTTCTATAATATAGATTGTGTATGTGTTACAATTACTTGTTTGTATCACACTTTACTTGTGTTTATACATTGATTAATTGTCGTTAATTAATATATATATTGTGATACAAGCAATTTAGATGGACAAACTTTTGTTTGTTTCTAAGGGATTCGAAAAAGGTGTCTAACCTATTCAACCCCCCCCCCCCCCCCCTCTAGGTTAACCTTGGGCATTTAACCATGATTGTATTTTCAATTGGTATAAAAGCAGGACACTAGATTGCACTTAGTGTGAGTTCGGGGTGATACTTTCACGGTTTTTGCAAGGCGTTTGAAGTCATGGCATTAACTATGGGTATTGGAAGTTAAGGATGAAATCCTACATCTGCTCTATTGATGAAAGGGCTTGGATGGTAGCGGAAGAAAGTTATAGTCCTCCTACCAAGGTTCAAGAGGATGGAACCATGATACTCAAGCCAATGAGTGAATGGACAACGAATGAGTTTGAGGTTGCTAAATGGCATCATCGTGCTATGAATGCCATATTTGGAGGAATTGATGGGCATCAATTCTCCTGCATTCAAAATCTTGAATCCACAAAGCAAGCTTGGGATACTCTCCGAGTTATTAATGAAGGAACCTTAGCGGTGAAGAAATTGAGGCTTCAAATGTTGGCATCACAATTTGAAGGTTTAAGTATGAGTGAAGAAGAAAAGTTTGAAGATTTCCAATTCCGACTTTTTAATATAGTTAACCAATGTCAAGCACTTGGAGTACCTATCTCAAAAGAGCTTTTAAATTGGAAAATCCTTAGGTCTCTTCCTAAGAGATTCAAATCAAAGGTGACGGCTATTAAGGAAAGCAAGGATGTAGATAGTATTAATATTGATGAGTTGCTTGGGTCTCTCCAAACTTATGAGATGTGCTTGAAGCCAAAGATCAAGAGTAAGGGAATCGCTCTCAATGCTATAGAGGAGGAGAGTGATGATGAAAATGAAAAATGGCACTCTTGGTTAGAAGGTTCAAAAAGTTTCTAAAAGAATGCCAAGCCTAAAGGCAAGTCTTCTAAGAAAAATAAGTCAAGAGAACATCATCTCCAAGGATTGTGAAGAATAGTCAAGCCATGAACAAGAAAGAGGTGCAATGCTATAATTGTCAAGGTTTTGGTCACTTTGCTAGTGCACCAAGAAGCCATCTAAGAAAGACAAGAAAGGCAAAGTGATGGCGGCTACTTGGAGTGATGATAATTCTAGTGACAATGAGAGCTCTAGTAGTGAATCTTCAAGTGATGAAGAGTTGGTGAGCAACTTTGTTGCTCTAACGGCTTCTCATTCTCCACTAGATGTTGGTAGTACAATATCTTTGAACAAGAACCTTGATGCAAATCATGATGGAGCTCTAGTTCTATTCCTACTAATCTTGAGTTGTTGAAAAAGATAGAAAATCTTGAATAAGATAGAGACAATGCTCAAAAAGAAGTAGTTGAAAAGGATGATTTGATCAAGAAGCAACTAGATGAATTTGTGGTTGTTACTCATAGACTTCTTGGTGAGAAAGGTGATATTATGAAGAAGTTTAGAGAACTTGAAATGATAAACCTTGAGAAGGATAATGTGATATCTTCTTTGAAGAAGAGAGAACTAGAATTGATGGAAGAGATAGACACGGCTAAGGAGGCTATCAAGGACTTAGTGAATGATTCGGTTAGTGTGTCTAGTGTTAGGAATCTTGTTAACTCTCATTGTGGTGAAGACGACTTGGTAGTTGAAGAGGAGCTCTTGGAAGCATCACTTCCTACACATTTTGATGAAGTCGTGATTGATAAGAAACCACACAAGATGAGAAGATCAAAAGCCAAGAAGAAGTTGGCAAACAAGGTATCTTTGCAAACTCCTAGTGAAGCTAGTTCAACTCCAAAAGGTACAATCTCATCTTTTATTAAAATTTGCCATTATTGCAACACAATAGGTCACATTAAGCCTAGGTGTTATAAATATATTTAAAAATGCAAATTAATAAATGAATCTAGGGATAAGGAGATTAAACTTCAACTTGAACATGCTAAGGCCTTGTAAGTTGAGAAACATGATAATATTGCTAAGCATAAGAAAAAGTTGTGGAGTAGAAAGAATTCTAATCTTGTTCAACTTGACAAAACTTGTGTTGAAAATGTTAAGGAAGAGTGTGTTAATGATATTGTTGTTAATCAAATCATTGAATGACTTTACTCTAGATTTAACATTGTTGTCAATGATGATATTGGAAATGTTTGTGTAGGTACACCCAAGAACAAGTGGTTCAAGGGTGAGTGCTCTTATCACTAAAATAAGAAGCACATGTGAGATAACTTTGAGGCTATATATCAATTGTGTTGAGAATTCTTGCTTACTAGCTTTGAATACTCCATGTATTGATATAAACTTGGTTATCTCACATCATGATTGTTATGATGGTCAAAATTTATTGATTAACTTTGAAGTTCTTTTGTTATATGTGTTGATTGGGTTGAGATACTATGCTTTTTATACTCTTGTTGTGAAACATCGTCAACTTGGTGTTATGAGGACATTCAAGACAAGAGTGCTCATAAAAAGGGCATAAACATGATATTTGGTGAATATAATGTGCAAAAAGGTATCTCTATACTCTAATGCATATTCTCTTAGATATTCATCTTTTGACTCAATTTTTGACATACATCTCATAGAATGTCATATTAGAGAATTTTGTATATCATACATATGGTTCTCATTAACATTTGCTATTTTAGGATCTAATATTGATATTGTTCACATTGATCTTAACTTTGATGATTGTTTGTGTATAGTATATTGAGTGACATTACTTTTGAAAATATGAGCTTCATATTCTTTGAAAGCTACTCATTAGAGAAGTAATGATCTTGAATAAGTCTCTACTTATTGCTCTTAGATCATGTGCTTATAAGCCATAAAATTTTGGTTTCTAAAATTTGCACTATGCTTCTATCATATGTTTTGCTAGTAGGTTGAGTTTACTAATATGTAAACATTGGATACACCTTGAAGTTTTTGTGCTTAAGTACATTTAAAATGACCTTTGGTTTGTATCCATTTTGCTTCGGCAATTATATAGAACTCAACGAGCACCTTCATGAAAAGGGCTACACACATTGGTTGTGAAAGCTACCCGATGTTGGAAAGAGCTACACCATTGTGATGAGTGAAAGCCATCATGAAGTGTATTTTTTTTTTTTGTAAAAAAAAAATGGAAAAATCAAAGAAGTATTGAAAGGAATTCATAAAAAAAAAATATTTGATTCAAAGCCTAAAAAGAAAAGGTGGAAGGCTTAAAAAGGAGTTTAGTTGAAAATCAAATGAGCTCGGGTTGAAAAATAGAAATGGGATGATGAGCCACATGCACATACACGCTCATGTGTTGAAATCTATTCTCTTAAAGCAAAAAAATCCGGATGATAATCGGTTTGACTTTTCATGGAAAAAGCTTAAGAAGAATAGTTGTTGGAAATTGTTTGCATGTTGATTATCAAACTACTTCTTGATATATATTTGAAGCATATCTCTCACACACACACTTTGTTTATGAGTATGATGATATCTTTGCAATTGTTGAAGAATTATGAAAGAACTTGAAAAATCTTTGTGTTTCTCTCTTAGCATATGAAGCTTATTTTGTTGATATTTCTTCAAATTGCTTGAATGTGTGATTGTGTGAACATCTTTGTGAACCTTATGCTATCATGAATTTTAGTTATAGCATTTATCAAGGGGGAGCATTGTATGCTAGACATTGTTCTCTTTTATGATATGTTCACATGCTTCATTTTGTTACATGTTGGCATATTTTGACTTAATGATACTTGTAAGATATTACTCACTATCTTTGTCTTGCATGATGATTCATTCTTAAGTCATATGTCATTGTGTTTATATATTTGTGACTAATATGCTTGTTTTGTCTTTCACTCACTTTTGTTGTATGTATATAGCATCATATTTCACAAGAACAAATGTGAAAAACTAAAGGCCCGTCCTGTAAGCGTTTTTCAGTTGCTATTTTTCGAAAATAAAATGAAAATGAAAACAGTATTTTTTGTTTCATTTTCGATTTCTGAAAACGCGTCTGGTAACAAATACTGAAAGCTGTATTTTAAAAATGAAAACTGAAAAAACGCGTCTGGTAGTTTAACCGAAAACTATCAAAAATTGAAATATTAATTTTAGTATTTGTTTAATATTATTACAACTATAAACAAATTGATTAAATTATTAACCAATATAATTTTTGTATTGTAATTTTTAAATTAAACAATAGTAACATATCAAAAATTAATTCAAAAAATCATATCAAAAAAATGAATTAATCAAAACAAAACTCTTAAATTATAAATAAATAATTATAATATATATATAATAAAAATATAATAGTATATATTATATTAATATATATATACATATTGTAATAATATATTAAATATATGTATAAATTATTATATTTTTTATATATGAAATATTATTATATTTTTTATATTACATTTTTATATATAATAATACATAATATATGACATTATATCCTATGTAAATATATAATATATTATATAATATATATATGTATTACTATATATATATAATAATATTATTTTATTATTATATTGAATAATATATAATATATATATATTATAGAATATTATATCATAATATTTACATATTTATAAAATATATATATTATAATATATAATATTTATATATAGTAATTATATATATATTATATATTATAATATATATAAACTATATTAATATATAATAAATATTCTATATTAATATTCTATATAATATATATATATATAATATAGTATATAAAATATATTAATATTATATGATTAATTTACTAATTATGTAAATATAATATTTATATATAATATTATAATATATAATATTTATATAATATATTATATATATAATATTATAATATATATATAATTATAATTATAATATATATATATAAGAGGGGTACTTTGGTAATTTAAAAATCTTTTTCCGTCTTGTCATAGTTATATCAAACACATAACAGTACAATTAATAGTTTAAGATTTTTTTTTAATATAAAAAAAAATGAAAAACAAAATGAAAAACAAAAACGAAAAACGAAAAACAAGTATTTTGTGTTTTTCAAATCTTTCACTTTTAATACTGGTTTTGTTTTTCGTTTTTCGTTTTTTTTTGTTTTTTGAAAACAAAATGAAAAACGGTTAACGAACGCGTTTTCGAAATCGTTTTTGAAAAATAAAAACGAAAACGGGTTGAAAAACGACTACAAGATGGGGCCTAAGGTTACCGGAAGTAGAAATTAATCGAATCCCATTGTGAAAGCCAAGTCTACCTCAAAGGGATTCAAAGCTTCAAGGTCAAAGGATTTAGGGATCTTTGCAACTAAAAAGATATTTCAAGAGAGAGGCATTGACTTAGGTAAATGTAAAGATTCTTATGTTCTTAAATGCATTAAGGATAGAAATTGGGAATCTTGGGTGAGCATGCTAGGAATAGTGAATGACACTATTGTTAGAGAATTTTATCATGAATATAAAGAGAGTGCCACCTTAATGGATGTTTTGATGGATATTAGGGGTGTTGTGTTTAGAGTTAACCCGGCAAACATTAACAAGTTTCTTGGGCTATCTAGTGATATTGATTCAAACTTTCTAGATGTTGATATCATTGAGAATCTTAATATCATGGGTAGAACTCTATGTGACAATGCTTCTTTTGAGTGGAAAGGTAGAGCATATATTAGTCAACATGAGTTAACTAAGGCAAGGGCATTTTGGCATCTTTTTATTTGCACTAATATTAATGGATCTTCGAATTCAACCGAGTTGAATAAAGACAAGATCAAAATAGTATATGCCTTGGTGACTAATCAACCTATAAACCTTAGTGATTTGCTTATGTTTTACTTAGACAATGTGGCCTTCTCAAGTAGAGGAGATAAGAAGCTTGCACTACCAGGGTTTATAACTTCTTTGTGTTTAGCTCATGGTGTTCAAATTAGTGGAGATTATATGTTGGTACAACCCTTGGAAAAGTATAGTGATTAACGTGTGTCATACATGTCATATAAGGATAAGGGTAAGACATATGATACTTTTGGACTATTTAGTAGTTCACAAGTTGATTGTCAAGAGACTAGCATAAATATTCTTCCGGATTGGGCCTTACATTTGAAAAAGAAGGTTGATGAGCTTAGTGCTATAGTTGAAAAACAAGATACTAGAATAAAAGAGTTGGAGGAGTGTATTGTATCAAGTTCAAGACCACCTCTCAAGCATTATATTAGGTCAACTACACGCACATCTTTCTTTTGTGGATCTAGTAGCTAGTATTTGAGTCTCATGGTATGTTTCTTACCTTTTGGCATCATTACATGTCAAAAAGGGGGAGAAAGAGTTGTTAAGAGTTGTTTAGAGTTGCTAGTTACTTAGTTTCCTTTTTATGTTGTTTTTGTGAACTTTTGAACTTTCAATGGCTTGTAATAATTAGTCTTAAGATTTGGTTAAGAATTCTTGTATTTGGAATGTATTGAGGTTGAGATACATGTATTTGTGGACTTAATTGTATATTCTTATCCATATTATATGTTTCCATTTGTTGTTTTTCTCTTGTATATGCATTGTGCTTTGAGATGATTTGTAGGTTGCTTCAAGAGAAGATCAAGATGAATTTCAGAATTGGTGAAGATTAGTTATAGAAATCTTACTCATTGTAATGTGAGGGAGTGATTTTGTGACCTATCTTCATTTTTATATTTGTAGTAAATGTATAGGTGCTTTGACATGGAATTTTCCAAAGGGGAAGATTGTTAGGTTTTAGTTTGTGTTGGCATTAATTCCATATCAAAATGATGTTTACTTGTAATTATTTAGTCATTTAGATTCATAATGATTCAAGCTTCAAGGAAAAAGAAACAACAAGTCAAAGCAAGTTCTGAGTCTTCAAGAGAAAGGATGCAATATGGTTCTACAAAGGTATACTAAGACCTTATCTTTATCTTACAAGGCTTAGGCACACACACACATATCATACATTTGTGTCCCTGGATCGTTGTGCACCATTATAGGCACACACACACATATCATACATTTGTGTCCCTGCATCGGTGTGCACCATTATAGGCATACACATACAATTCATTCATATATGTCCCTACATCGTTGTGCACCATGTATAACACATTCTCATACTTAAAGATGAATGCTCATGCATTGGTATGGAAATAACATGTTTTGGAATATGCATGATTGGAGACTATCTCTATGCAGTTTGCATTCTAGTGTGAATTGTGTTTGTGTGTGTATATGTTTTGTATAACATGGATATTGAACTCGGATTTAGTCTTAAATCATTCTTGATTGAGTTCCGTTCATTTCGGTTACTCATATTTTTGATTTCAAGTTCTAAGTCAAAAGATACTACACTTTTAACTCATGTTGCATACATTGTCTTCGTATTCAAATATGTAATCGAATTATTATTTTTTTCGGTTGAGTATCTTATATGTCCATGTCCGAGTGAGAGTTATGGTTCGTAATTCACAAACGGATTCAAATTCTGAGTTCGAAGGCAGGAGAACGGTCGAAGAACACGAAGGGAGCGCGAGAGGAAAAGAAGTGTATCCAATCACTCTTTTCCGATATGGCGCGTGGCCATTTCAGGACAGAATGCTTGCTGCCCCGAGATGCCCACGTGCCATCTCGGGAAGCAAGCATGCTTGGGCACTTAAGGGTAGTTTTTTATTTTCATTCTTCATTCTTATCCCGCTCACATTTCATTCTAAGAAAATATTCAAATCAAGTTTGTAGAAATTCTCTCTAAATTTTCTCACCTTCCAAACACCATAACTTCTTCCTTTGAACTCCGATTAGAGTGATTCAATGTTGAGAGTGTTCATCTATTCATCCTCCAAATGTGCTTGTGTTGTCATATGGATGTTTGAGTGCTTACAGCATTTGCTTAATTGATCGCCTTGTAATTGATCCATGGTTAGATGATATGTATCGAGAGGAGACGCGTTTGACAATGCTTAGATAAATATTCACTATGCTTGACTAGAAAGTGCTAGAACCACTAGGCTAGCGTATAGAGTTCGATTTGTATTCCACGTGCTTAATGGGTTCATATATATTGTTCGGATTGCTCGAGAGAGATTTCGGATATATATGGATACTATCTCTAAGACATCGAGAGAGATTAGAGATTAATTAATGGGATACGAGCCTATGATATACCTGTACATTTGAGGATTAGGTGAGTCGAGAACTTAATTAGGAGGATTGTCACGGTTGAGTCGTTTCCCTAGTGTAACCAGATTTCATGCATATCTCCATTCCATCTATCATTGTATATATTATTTATGTAAGATATTTAGTTATATTGTTATTCACTTTTCCGCACACGCAACATATGAGTCCACTCGGAGTGTTGTAATAATAGCTAGAATTAGAGACAGTCGGTGAATCCCACCTCCATGTGGATCGATCCCTTGTTTGCTGATATGCTAGTCTTTGTGACTTGCGCCCCTTGCGAGGCCGAACTTAAATGTTCATATTTAACGTCACCGCAACGACGTGTCCCATCAACTGCTTAACCAAAACAGAATAAGGATTATTGGCTGCTAATATTGCTATTGTTATTGGGTGGGGGTGTTGTTACTGATATTGAAAACTGAGAATAGGTTAAGCTTTGGAGTAATATTTTAGGACTGGGAGAATATTCTTGGCTCAAACTAATTACTCATAGGCTTGTAAAATCTCTCATAGGCTCAGGTGTATTTAGGTGCCACGTCACCAATATTGGGGCTGATAAGAAGGAACTAAGCCAAAGAAGGTGAAGGCCTAGGAATCGGTAAGTCAAGCCTACGAATAACTCGAAGGCCTATTTTGGATTTAATTTTGATTTAATCCACAGTTCCTAGGCCCAAATTAATTCGTTCCTAGACCTACATAATATTTCCTAGGCTCATATATACATGTCACGTAGGAGCCCACATGTTTACTTGTCACGTCATTATTATTGGGGCTGATAAGAAGGGACTAAGCCTAAGAAGTTTAAGGGCTAAGAATCGTATGCTTAGGAATTATTCATAGGCCCATGTGGAATTAATGTCAATTTAATTATTATTTTTTTGAAGTTTCTTAACTTTTTTTCCGGTTCCCCAGGGTGTTATTAAAAAGCAGTGTGCACCCATCGAAATCGAGTTTAGATGTGTAAATCTAATACGGGAGATTAATTGAATCTGAACGAATACAATTTACAAGTTTTGAAACAACACTTATGCATTTAGGGGTTCATAGTTCAAAGGGTTAGTTGTTGTCTCTACTGTAGTGGGCAGGGACATACCTATTCGACCGTTAGATGATCTCAAAAATTAATGTACAGATTTCCATTGATTCCCATTCATCATTGGACAGTGTCGATCGTTGAGAATAGTGTTGGGCCTTCATATTTTCGTCTTTGGTGGAAAACTGTAAGGCCCAGGAACATTTCTATTATGGAATCAAGCAAACACAAATCTGAAACCTAACAATCTCCCCATTTGGCTATTCCATGACAAAACCTCAACCTCACCATACAATGACCACTCATAGTTGATTGCATTATCACATCCTCACATTACAATGAGAACCCTAAACTAACATATCTTCAAGTCTTTATGAGTCTTCAAGATTCTCCTCTTTAATCTTCAAGGCACCTGTGAGACAAGCACAACCAAACAAACAAGAGATCTTCTACAAAGAAGATTGATGAGATATATCCACAAAAATCAAACAAGAAATCATTTATCTCATATAAAAGTTCACTTTAAAGCATTACCTTTAGTTCCTTAACCTCAAAATACAAGAATTCTTTACTCCCCTTAAGAAAAGAACTCTCCCCCTTAATACAAGAATGTCAATAATCCACAAAGAGGTACATTTCTTCCACACATGGTGAGGTATACATTTCTCCCCTTTTTTGTCAAGGATTAGTCAAAGAGACAAACAAGGGATAATCAAGGGAATTGAGTCAAATATATGAGATAAGTAATGTGCATTCTCAATGTTCAATTATGTCATGTTTTCTTGAAAATAAAATCATGTGAACTTATCATAAACGAGAACAAAGTCTAGGATACTATGCTCCCCCTTGATAAGTGCTCTATCTAAGATTAAGATAGGATATTGTTCATAGTGATATCCACACAATCACACAATCATACAATTTTAAAGAAATTCAACAAAATAAGCTCCACAAACTATGCGAGATACACCAAGATTTTCAATCTCTCTCATAATTCTTCTAAAATTGCTAGCAAATCAAATTCACTTGTAAGCAAAATAAGTGTTTGTGTGTGGATTTGCCTCAAACATATATAAAGGAGTAATTGGATCATCAACATGCAAACCATATCAACATCTATTCATCCTAAGCTTTTCCATAAAATGTCAAACCGATTATCATCTGAAAGTTTTTGCTTTTAAGATAATAGATTTCAACATATGAGCGTGTGTGTGCATGTGGCTCGTAATCCCATTTCTATTTTTCAACCCGAGCAATCACAATTTTCAACTATACTCCTTTAAGCCTTCCTCCATTTCTTTTTAGGCTTTGAATCAAAGATGTTTTTTTTTATTGATTCTTTGCAACACTTCTTTGATTTTTTTTTAAACATAAAAATATACACTTAATGGCGGCTTTCACTCATCACAATGGCTTAGCCCTTTCCTACATTGGGTGGCTTCATAACAAAATTGTGTTGCCCTTTTCATGAAGGTGCTCGTTGAGTTCTATGTAGTTGCCGAAGAAAAATGGATATTAACCATAGGTCATCTTAAATGTACTAGTCAAAAGACTTCAAGGTGCATCCATAACTCACATATCTTCAAACTCAACTTACTCAAACTAAACATATGAGAGAAGCAAAGTGTGCACTTTTGGAAATCAATTTTTTTTAAGGCTTAAAAGCACATGATCTAAAAGCAATACAAAGAGACTTACTTGAGAGGTAAGCATTTGTACTCTTAACCTTCGAACCGCCAACGTACCCTCATTGATAGTTTGCAAAGTATCTCATGCTTCCTTTGCCGATTCGAGGTTTTGGATGTAGATAAATTGAGTACCATCTACACCACCAAATATTGCATTCATTGCCCTATGATGCCACTTAGCATTATCAAATTCAATAGCCGTCCATTCGGCTCTCGACTTCAAAATCATAGTGCCATCTTTTTACCTTTTGGTAGGTATCTCATAACCTTCCTCAATACTCATCCATGCCTTTTCATTGATGGATCTAATGTAGGCTCTCATCCTGATTTTCCAAAATGAGTAGTTACCACTATTCAAGAGTGGAGGTCTAGCACTAGATGCACCTTCCAACATAGAATCACCCAAAGCACAAAAACAACAAACACTATAAAATGGACCTATCTAATTACTTCTAGACACCAGCTCTGATACCAACTGTAAATCCCCTTAACCAATTATAGTGTAAAATATACCTAGATGGGGGGGGGGTGAATAGGTATATGCTCAAATTTTAATCTTCTTTAAAAACACAAGCAATCTTATACAACACTTAGTATAATATCCAAAATGATATATGACAAAGTAAAAGTTCAAGCAACACAAATCAACTAAGTGAAGAAATTAAAGATGCTAAAAATCAACACAATATATTTACGTGGTAAAACCTCCTAAGAGGAAACATCCACGAGTTGATACCATAACCACCGACAAAAGTAAATCCACTATTTCAAATAAGAGTTACACACTCAAGCAATCAACACATGCTCTCCAAGCTATCACTCTTACTCTACCCTTGAACCTAGTGATCTACTAAGCCGACTTCCTATCCAAGACCTCCTGTCACTAGGAAGATTCCTTGCTCACCTATCCGGATCCTCCCGACCCTAGGCAAGACTTCTTGCTCAACTATCTGAGTCCTCCCGACTCTAGTCAATACTTCATTGCTTAACAATCCGAGGTCTCACACCTCTTGTCAAGACTTCCACTTGCTTAGCTATCCAAGTCCTCCCGACTCTAGCTAAGACTTCCAATTGCTCAAATCAAAGAATCACTATAAGATATGAGAATTTTTACCTCTTCACAAGGCATCTAAGTGATCATGAATGCAAAACGCAAACAAGCACTCAACATAGAAAATGATGATCAACAAATTCTATGAACATGCATCTAGATAGCTAGATTATGCCTTCAATGAACAATCACAAATGTATCTAGGAAACCTAAGCATGTTATCAACTAAGAACCAAATCAATGAAATGAATATACCAATTGATGTAGACCTAGTTCTTAGAAAATTAAATTAAATCTAGAAATAGTCAATCAAGCATAAGAACAAAAGATTTCTAGAAACAATTTCATGTTTATCAAGTTTAGCACAAATCAATCAACTTATTACAAATCTAGCTAAACTTGAAAATCAAATCAACAAACCACAAAATGATATCAAAATTATCTTAGTGGAGAAGTGAGAAAGGTGATCTATGTGAGTAATACTAGAGGACTATTCTATTGAAAACTTGAACAATATGATTACAAAGGAGTACAATAATCAAATAATGATAATGATCTCACTAACTTTACTCTTGACCTCTCTTACTTAAAGCACGAATGGCGATGGAGAACCCGTGTGTGTCGATAAGTGACTAATTCTGTTAGGTTTTAGTTTGTGTTGGCATTAATTTCATCTCGGCCGCACAACCTTGCTGCCCCAATATGCCCACACGCCATCTCGGGTGAGCACTAACAAGTAAGGGCAATTTGGTTTTTTCATCTTTCTTCTTTCCCACTCTTTTATAATCTCTTTCCCTCTCACATTTCATTCTAAGAAGAAATTCAAATCAAGTGTGCAGAAATTTTCTCTCTAAATTTTCTAACCTTCCAAACACCATAACTTCTTCATTTGAACTTCGATTTGAGTGATCAGAAGTTGAGAGTGTTCATCTATTCATCCTCCATCTTTTCTCTGAAGGTTTGAGTTAATTTTGCTGCAGTTTTTGGTGTCTAATCAAACAAAAACGGCACTGTACCTAAATCAACTAAGGTATTGATTTTCTCTCAAAGTTTTCTTTAAAACTTGGTCAATTGCCTTGGGTTTTCTTCTTCTACATATATTTGAATATTGTGAGTGTTTTGGTTTGAGTTTTGAACTCTTTCAAAGCTAGGTTGAGTTTCAATTGAAATCATTCATATTGAGTTAGGTTTTGATTTTGCCTATGTTATCACATTTTTGGGATTGTATTGTGCTAGCTTTGATTCTAGGACTATTTGATGATCTTTGATTGATTGATTTTGAGAAAAATAGTTCCTCACAAGTATTAGGCTCTCTTGGTCGAAATTCTCACATAATACATGTACTTATATTCTTATGAGCTATTCATGTGATTTGTTGAATCTGTGATTAGGAATATGCTCTAGAACTTTTGCTTAAATCTATTTGACTTTGTCATATGATTTTAGCATGTTTTTGGTTTGTGTGATTTAAACTTGACGTTGTGTTTTATTGAACATATCTTGTGATTCAAATTTAGATCTATGCATGTATCTAGGATGTGATTAATATTGAACATATCTTATATGATCTAGATTGATTATACATGCATGATTAACTAGAATATATGTGATTTGTGCATTCATGCTCATGTATAGTATTTTCCATAGGATGTGTTGATCATAGCATTCTATGTTGCGTGCTTGTTTGCATTCTGCATTCATGATCACCTAGATGCATTGTGAGAAGGAAGTCTTGACAATAGGTGTGAGACCTACGGTGTTGAGCAAGAAGTCTTGGCAAGAGGTGTAAAGCCTCAAATTGTCAAGGAAGGAAGTCTTGGCTAGAGGTGTGAAGCCTTGGATAGTCGAGCAAGAAGTCTAGCCTAGAGTTGGGAGAACTCGGATAGGTGAGCAAGAAAGTCTTGACTAGAGTCGTGAGGACTTAGTTGAGCAAGAAGTCTTGCCTTGGGTTGTGAAGATCTGGATAAGGTAAGCAAAGAAGTCTTGATAAGAGGTGCGAAGCCTTGGATTGTTGAGCATAGGGCGACAACTTCTAGAATAGGATATGAGGGTAGTTTCTAGGTGAAGAGGTCACTTGAGAGATTGTACTTGTCTTATCTACTAGTGGATTTTGTTTGCCGATGGCTGCTAGCCCTTGGATGTTTCCTCTTCGGATGTTTACCACGTTATATCTTGTGTCAACTTTTCTCTATCCCTATCTCTCTAATATTTGTATTGTGGATAGAACTCTTTATATATGTTGACTTTCTTTCTATAATATAGATTGTGTATATGTTACAATTACTTGTTTGTATCGCACTTTACTTGTGTTTATATATTGATTAATTTTCTTTAATTAATATATATATATATATATATATATATATATTGTGATACAAGTAATCTAGAGGGACAAACTTTTGTTTGTTTCTAAGGGAGTCAAAAAAGGTGTCTAACCTATTCACCCCCCCCCCCTCTAGGTTAGCCTTGAGCATTTAACCGTGATTGTATTTTTAATTGGTATCAGAGCATGACACTAGATTGCACTTAGTGTGAGTCCGGGGTGATACTTTCACGGTTTTTGTAAGGCGTTTGAAGTCATGGGTTTACAAGATGATGTAATGGCGGAAGGAGCCTCAAATACTAAGCTACCATTACTTCGTGGCACAAACTATGGGTATTAGAAGTTGAGGATGAAAGCCAACATCCGCTCTATTGATGAAAGGGCTTGGATGGTAGTGAAAAAAGGTTATAGTCCTTCTACCAAGGTTCAAGAGGATGGAACCTTGATACTCAAGCCAATGAGTGAATGGACAATGAATGAGTTTGAAATTGCTAAATGGCACCATCGTGCTATGAATGCCATCTTTGGAGGAGTTGATGGGCATCAATTCTCCTATATTCAAAATCTTGAATCCGTAAAGGAAGCTTGGGATACTCTCCAAGTTACTAATGAAGGAACCTTAGCAGTGAAGAAATCGAGGCTTCAAATGTTGGCATCACAATTTGAAGGTTTAAGTATGAGTGAAGAAGAAAAGTTTGAAGACTTCCAATTCCGGCTTCTTAATATAGCTAACCAATGTCAAGCACTTGGAATACCTATCTCAAAAGAGCGTTTAAATTGGAAAATCTTTAGGTCTCTTCCTAAGAGATTCAAATCAAAGGTGACGGCCATTGAGGAAAGCAAGGATGTGGATAGTATGAATATCGATAAGTTGCTTGGGTCTCTCCAAACTTATGAGATGTGCTTAAAGCCAAAGATGAAAAGTAAGGGAATCATTCAATGCTATTGAGGAAGAGAGTGATGATGAAAATGAAGAGATGACTCTCTTGGTTAGAAGGTTCAAGAAGTTTCTAAAGAAGAATGCCAAGCCTAAAGGGAAGTCTTCTAAGGAAAGAGGAGTCAAGAGAAAATCATCTCCAAGGATTGAGAAGAACAGTCAAGCCATGAACAAGAAAGAGGTTCAATGCTATAATTGTTAAGGCTTTGGTCACTTTGCTAGTGAGTGCACCAAGAAGCCATCTAAGAAAGACAAGAAAGGCAAAGTGTTGGCGGCTACTTGGAGTGATGATAATTCTAGTGACAATGAGAGCTCTAGTAGTGAGTCTTCAAGTGATGAAGAGTTGGTGAGCAACTTTGTTGCTTTAACGGCTTCTCGTTCTCCGTTAGATTTTGATAGTACAACATCTTTGAACAAGAAATTTGATACAAATCATGATAGAAGCTCTAGTTCCATTCCTACTAATCTTGAGTTGTTGAAAAAGATAGAAAATCTTGAAGAAGATAGAGACAATACTCAAAGAGAAGTAGTTGAAAATGATGATTTGATCAAGAAGCAACTAGATGAGTTTGTGGTTGTTACTCGTAGACTTCTTGGTGAGAAAGGTGATGTTATGAAGAAGTTTAGAGAACTTGCAATGATAAACCTTGAGAAGCATAATGTGATATCTTCTTTGAAGAAGAGAGAACAAGAATTGATGGAAGAGATAGACACGGTTAAGGAGGCTATCAAGGATTTAGTAAATGATTCGGTTAGTGTGTCTAGTGTTAGGAATCTTGTTAACTCTCATAGTGGTGAAGACGACTTGGTAGTTGGAGAGGAGCTCTTGGAAGAACCACTTCCTATACACTTTGATGAAGTCGTGATTGATAAGAAACAACACAAGAAGAGAAGATCAAAAGCCAAGAAGAAGTTTGCAAACAATGTATCTTTGCAAACTCCTAGTGAAACTAGTTCAACTCCAAAAGGTACAATCTCATCTTTTATTAAAATTTGCCATTATTGCAACACAATAGGTCACATTAAGCCTAGGTGTTATAAATATATTTAAAAATGCAAATTAGGAAATGAATCTAGGGATAAGGAGATTAAACTTCAACTTGAACATGCTAAGGCCTTGTAAGTTGAGAAACATGATAATATTGCTAAGCATAAGAAAAAGTTGTGGAGTAGAAAGAATTCTAATCTTGTTCAACTTGACAAAACTTGTGTTGAAAATGTTAAGGAAGAGTGTGTTAATGATATTGTTGTTAATCAAATCATTGAATGACTTTACTCTAGATTTAACATTGTTGTCAATGATGATATTGGAAATGTTTGTGTAGGTACACCCAAGAACAAGTGGTTCAAGGGTGAGTGCTCTTATCACTAAAATAAGAAGCACATATGAGATAGCTTTGAGGCTATATATCAATTGTGTTGAGAATTCTTGCTTACTAACTTTGAATACTCCATGTATTGATATGAACTCTGTTATCTCACATCATGATTGTTTTGATGGTCAAAATTTGTTGATTAACTTTGAAGAAGTTCTTTTGTTATATGTGTTGATTGAGTTGAGATATTATGCTTTTTATACTCTTGTTGTGAAACATCGTCAACTTGGTGGTATGAGGACATTCAAGGCAATAGTACTCATAAAAAGGGCATAAGCATAATATTTGGTGAATATAATGTGCAAAAAGGTATCTTTATACTCTTATGCATATTATCTTAGATGTTCATCTTTTGACTCAATTTTTGACATACATCTCATAGCATGTCATATTAGAGAATTTTGTATAGCATACATATGGTTCTCATTGACATTTGCTATTTTAGGATCTAATAGTGATATTGTTCACATTGATCTTAACTTTGATGATTGTTTGTGTATAGTATATTGAGTGGCATAACTTTTGAAAATATGAACTTCATATTCTTTGAAAGCTACTCATTAGAGAAGTAATGATCTTGAATAAGTCTCTACTTATTGCTCTTAGATCATGTGCTTGTGAGCCATAAAATCTTGGTTTTCTAAAATTTTCACTATGCTTCTCTTATATGTCTTGCTAGTAGGTTGAGTTCACTAATATGTAAACATTGGATACACCTTGAAGTTTTTGTGCTTAAGTACATTTAAAATGACCTTTGGTTAGTATCCATTTTGCTTCGGCAATTACATAGAACTCAACGAGCACCTTCATAAAAAGGGCTACACACATTGGTTGTGAAAGCTACCTAATGTTGGAAAGAGCTACACCATTGTGATGAGTGAAAGCCATCACGAAGTGAATTTTTTTTATGTAAAAAAAATGGAAAAATCAAAGAAATGTTGAAAGGAATTCATAAAAAAAAATCTTTGATTCAAAGCCTAAAAAGAAAAGGAGGAAGGCTTAAAAAGAAATTTAGTTGAAAATCAAATGAGCTCGGGTTGAAAAACATAAATGGGATGACGAGCCATATGCACACACACACACGCTTATGTGTTGAAATCTATTCTCTTAAAAGCAAAAAATTCCGGATGATAATCGGTTTGACTTTTTATGGAAAAAGCTTAAGATGAATAGTTGTTATAAATTGTTTGCATGTTAATTATCAAACTACTTCTTGATATATATTTGAAGCATATCTCTCACACGCACACTTTGTTTATAAGTACGATGATATCTTTGCAATTGTTAAAGAATTATGAGAGAACTTGAAAAATCTTTGTGTATCTCTCTTAGCATATGAAGCTTATTTTGTTGATATTTCTTCAAATTGCTTGAATGTGTGATTGTGTGAACATCTTTGTGAACCTTATGCTATCATGAATTTTAGTTATATCATTTATCAAGGCGGAGCATTGTATGCTAGACATTGTTCTCTTTTATGATATGTTCACATGCTTCATTTTGTTACATATTGGCATATTTTGACTTAATGATACTTGTAAGATATTACTCACTATCTTTGTCTTGCATGATGATTCATTCTTAAGTCATATATCATTGTGATTATATATTTGTAACTAATATGCTTGTTTTGTCTTTCACTCACTTTGGTTATATATATATAGCATCATTTTTCACAAGAACAAATGGGAAGAACTAAAGTTACCGGAAGTGGAAATTAATCGAATCTCATTGTGAAAGCCAAGTCTACCTCAAAGGGATCCAAAGCTTCAAGGTCAAAGGATTTAGAGATCTTTGCAACTAAAAAGATGAGAGGCATTGACTTAGGTAAATGTAAATATTCTTATGTTCTTAAATGCATTAAGGATAGAAATTGGGAATCTTGGGTGAGCATGCTAGGAATAGTGAATGACACTATTGTTAGAGAATTTTATCATGAATATAAAGAGAGTGCCATCTTATTGGATGCTTTGATGGAAATTAGAGGTGTTGTGTTTAGAGTTAACCCGGTAAACATTAACAAGTTTCTTGGGCTATCTAGTGATATTGATTCAAACTTTCTAGATGTTGATATCATTGAGAATCTTAATATCATGGGTAGAACTCTATGTGACAATGCTTCTTTTGAGTGGAAAGGTAGAGCATATATTAGTCAACATGAGTTAACTATGGCAAGTGCATTTTGGCATCTTTTTATTTGCATAAATATTATTGGATCTTCGAATTCAACCGAGTTGAATAAAGACAAGATCAAAATAGTATATGCCTTGGTGACTAATCCACCTATAAACCTTAGGGATTTGCTTATGTTTTACTTAGACAATGCAGCTTTCTCAACTAGAGGAGATAAGAAGCTTGTATTACCGAGGTTTATAACTTCTTTGTGTTTAGCTCGTGGTGTTCAAAGTAGTGGAGATGATATGTTGGTACAACCCTTGGAAAAATATAGTGATAAACGTGTGTCATGTAAGAATAAGGGTAAGACATGTGATACTTTTGGACTATTTAGTAGTTCACAAGTTGATTGTCAAGAGACTAGCATAAACATTCTTCCGGATTGGGCTTTACATTTGAAGAAGAAGGTTGATGAGCTTAGTGCTATAGTTGAAAAACAATATGCTAGAATAAAAGAGTTAGAGGAGTGTATTGCATCAAGTTCAAGACCACCTCTCAAGCATTATGTTAAGTCAACTACACGCACATCTTTCTTTGGTGGATCTAGTAGCTAGTATTTGAGTTTCATGGTATGTTTCTTACCTTTTGGCATCATTTCATGTCAAAAAGGGGGAGAAAGAATTGTTAAGAGTTGCTAGTTACTTAGTTTCCTTTTTATGTTGTTTTTGTGAACTTTTGAACTTTCAATGGCATGTAATAATTAGTCTTAAGATTTGGTTAAGAACTCTTGTATTTGGCATGTATTGAGGGGGAGATACATGTATTTGTGGACTTAATTGTATATTCTTATCCATGTTATATGTTGCCATTTGTTGTTTTTTTTCTTGTATATGTATTGTGCTTTGAGATGATTTGTAGGTTGCTTCAAGAGAAGATCAAGATGAAGTTCAAGAGTTGGTGAAGATTAGTTATAGGAATCTTACTCATTGTAATGTGAGGGAGTGATTTTGTGACCTATCTTCATTTTTATATTTGTAGTAAATGTATAGGTGTTTTGACATGGAATTTGCCAAAGGGGGAGATTGTTAGGTTTTAGTTTTTGTTGGCATTAATTCCATATCAAAATGATGTTTACTTGTAATGATTTAGTTGTTTAGATTCATGATGATTCAAGCTTCGAGGAAGAAGAAACAACAAGTCAAAGCAAGTTCTAAGTCTTCTAGAGAAAGGATGCAATATGGTTCTACAACGGTATACTAAGACCTTATCTTTCTCTTACAAGGCTCAGGCACACACACACATAGCATACATTTGTGTCCCTGCATCATTGTGCACCATTATAAACACACACATATAATTCATTCATATATGTCTCTGCATCGTTTTGCACCATGTATAACACATTCACACACTTGAAGATGAATGCTCATGCATTGGTATGGAAATAACATGTTTTAGAATATGCATGATTGGAGACTATCTCTATGAAGTTTGCATTCTAGTGTGAATTGTGTTTGTGTATGTATATGTTTTGTATAACATGGATATTGAACTTGGATTTAGTCTTAAATCATTCTTGATTGAGTTCCGGTCATTTCGGTTACTCATACTATTGATTTCAAGTTCTAAGTCAAAAGATACTACACTTTCAACTCATATTTCATACATTGTCTTCATCTTCGTATATCGAGTCGAATTATTATATTCTGGGTTGAGTATCTTATATGTTTATGTTCGTGTGAGGGTTATGGTTTGTAATCCGTAAATGGATTCGAATTCCGAGTTCGGAGAACTGTCGAAGAATGCGAAGGGAGCGAGGGGATTGCACCATGGACAAAAGGCCATGGAGGTGTGCATGCCCGAGATGGCGCGTGGTCATCTCGGCCGCACAACCTTGCTGTCCCGAGATTCCCATGCGCCATCTCGGGGGAGCACTAACAAGTGAGGGCAATTTGGTCTTTTTATCTTTCTTTATTCCCACTCCTTTATAATCTCTTTCCCTCTCACATTTCATTCTAAGAAGAAATTCAAATCAAGTGTGCAGAAATTTTCTCTCTAAATTTTCTCACCTTTCAAACACCATAACTTCTTCATTTGAACTCCGATTTGAGTGATCAGAAGTTGAGAGTGTTCATCCATTCATCCTCTATATTTTCTCTGAAGGTTTGAGTTAATATTGCTGCTGTTTTTGGTGTCTAATTATACAAAAACGGGACTGCACCTAAATCAACTAAGGTATTGATTTTCTCTCAAAGTTTTCTTATAAAACTTGGTCAATTGCCTTGGGTTTTCTTCTTCTACATATATTTGTATATTGTGAGTGTTTTGATTTGAGTTTTGAACTCTTTCAAAGCTAGGTTGAGTTTCGATTGAAATCATTTATGTTGAGTTAGGTTTTGATTTTGCCTATGTTATCACATGTTTGGGATTGTATTGAGCTAGCTTTGATTCTAGGACTATTTGATGATCTGTGATTGATTGATTTTGAGAAAAATAGTTCCTCACATGTATTAGGCTCTCTTGGCCGAAATTCTCACATAATACATGTGCTTATGTTCTTTTGAGCTATTCATGTGATTTGTTGAATCTATGATTAGGAATATGCTCTAGAACTTTTGCCTAAATCTATTTGACTTTGTCATATGATTTTAGCTTGTTTTTGGTTTGTGTGATTTAAACTTGATCTTATGTTTTATTGAACATATCTTGTGATTCAGGTTTAGATTTATGCATGTATCTAGGATGTGATTAATATTGAACATATCTTATATGATCTAGATTGATTATACATGCATGATTAACTAGACTATATGTGATTTGTGCATTCATGCTCATGTATAGTACTTTTCATAGAATGTGTTGATCATAGCATTCTATGTTGCGTGCTTGTTTGCGTTTTGCATTCATGATCACCTTGATGCCTTGTGAGAAAGAAGTCTTGACAATAGGTGTGAGACCTATGGTGTTGAGCAAGAAGTCCTGGCAAGAGGTGTGAAGCCTCAGATTGTCGAGCAAGGAAGTCTTGGCTAGAGGTGTGAAGCCTTGGATAGTCGAGCAAGAAGTCTAGCCTAGAGGTGTGAAGCCTTGGATAGTCGAGCAAGAAGTCTTGCCTAGAGTTGGGAGAACTTGGATAGGTGAGCAATGAAGTTTTGACTAGAGTCGTGAGGACTTAGTTGAGCAAGAAGTCTTGCCTTGGGTTGTGAAGATCCGGATAAGGTAAGCAAGGAAGTCTTGACAAGAGGTGTGAAGCCTCGGATTGTTGAGCATAGGCGACAACTTCTAGAGTAGGATAAGAGAGTAGTTTCTAGGTGAAGAGGTCACTTGAGAGATTCTACTTGTCTTATCTACTAGTGGATTTTGTTTGCCGGTGGCTGCTAGCCCGTGGATGTTTCCTCTTCTGAGATTTACCACGTTATATCTTGTGCCAACTTTTCTCTATCCCTATCTCTCTAATATTTGTATTGTGGATAGAACTCTTTATATATGTTGACTTTCTTTCTATAATATAGATTGTGTATATGTTACAATTACTTGTATTTATATATTGATTAATTTTCTTTAATTAATATATATTGTGATACAAGAAATCTAGAGGGACAAACTTTTGTTTGTTTCTATGGGAGTCGAAAAAGGTGTCTAACCTATTCACCCCCTCTAGGTTAGCCTTGAGCATTTAAACGTGATTGTATTTTTAAATTCCTCGATGGTGGTAAAAACTCTCTCAAATGGTGAAAACCTCTCTACTCTTGTTCTCTGATTTTTCGATACCTTTCTCTAAATTGTGATGTTGTATTTATATCCTCCCGTCCTCACCCATCGAATTCCCATAATTCAGAGTGATAGATTGGTCGTCTTATCAGAATTGATTAGCGTTGATGGAGGATGCACAATTACACGGGAATTGCTCCCATTTATTATGTCACATTTCTGTTTGAGTTTATATATGAAATAATAGTGTATATGTTGACCTATTTGGTTTCACTAAGGCGCTTTAATGGTGACGAAGTCAACTATATTGCTTGAAGGAGAATTCCAGCTTCTTTTCCAGGTAGTGTGGTACTTGATGTATAGTGGTGTTGGTTATTCTTTGCTGGCGCTTTCCCAATGGTGCTCTTTTTGCTTGGCAGGTTGGATACGTACCCTAGGGGGTTATAAGACAGCATCGAGGTACTCGGGTACCAATCTGACATCTTGGTGTCAAAATACCAGGTAAGAGGTATACCTCGGGTAGTTTATAAGCTGGTGCTGTGACAATTAGGTGTCGGGCTGATATTCTGGTACCTAGGTTCTGGGTAGACAGTACCTTGGAGCTAATCCTACTTGAAGCATGGTAATATTAGAGAACTAGTGTTGTCCCTTTCCCTGATAGTGGTACCAAGCTACCAAGAAAGTAGAGGGATTGGTCCCAATGTTGGTTCCACTGGATAGGTTTTACCACGTATGTTTCACTGGGTATCAAGTGTCATGCTCTACCAGGTACCAGATAGGTGGAAAAATCCACTTTGGCCCTTCACTAGAAATATCTATTAAAAGATGTCCCCGCTGACTTTAACACCGATGATTGGTTAGAGTGTTTGGGGAATTTTTTGTCTTCAATCGATTACCAAAATCTGGGAAGATATCTCTTCACCAAATGCATGATCCACGTGTCGGGCTAGGGAACATTACCTGTTTGGAAAACGGGGCGATTTTGGCATTGAGCTTATCTCGAATTTCTTTTTCTAGCCAAAAATCTTGTCTCCCAGATCACGCTTCCAACATTAGTTACTTTTTTATTTCCTATTTATACCGGAATCCCTCTTTGTGTTTTTCAATCCTTTTTATTTTCCTTTTGAAATTCAAAAACCTAACTTGATTGTTCTCCGTTATCTTCATTTTCGTCTTTAAGCTTCCATCTCTCAACCTTCTCCATGCCTTCTGCTATTACCTCTGCCCTGACAGCCTAGAAAAAATCTTTGATGGCGATTCCTCGAGCTTGGCTCACGAAAAGCGAGCTCACAAAGAGGACAAAGGTCGAAGCGATGCCCCCAACTCCAACTCCGTTGTTCAAATCAGAATGTAGCTATAGGGCTGGGTTTTCGAATAACCCTAATACCCCGCTTGAAATAGTTGAGGGAGACTAAGGTGAGAAATCCGTCGAGGTCTAGACTGGTGAGGACATGGCCAAGGTTGCTGCTATTGTACTATGAAGAGTACTTTCTCTTCCTTATGATTTTTGGTGTATCCCTGACTCTACTGCCACCACTGATACAATATGGTGTTTGAGGCGATATTTCTCCATTCCCACTAACATCACCAATAACACTCCATATGTGGGGTATGATGTATATACTTCTCTTCCTGGTGAGTTTCCAATACATGACGCTGCCCTCGGCAATGGAGTCAGGCTACCATTCCATCCAACCCTTCGTAGGGTGTTCCACGCCTTGCAACTTGCCCCCTTATAATTGACCCCGAGGTTTTAGAAGCACCTAGTTGGGTTACTAGTGTTATGGAAGGAGTAGTGCTAAAAGGATAACCTAAATAGGGAACCGGGGATGAGCTGATATATGTATTCTAGGTTACCGCCAACTCTCCTAGTCTAAGGGGTTAATTTTACGCCTAGGCAAAGAACAATTTAAAATTCATGGTACGAGAGCCACGGAGAAGGATACCTCTTGGAAGGAATAGTAGGTTGTTGTTGGTGGCGACTGGGATAACTCGATCCATATCAGGGGAACTGAGTTTAAGGTCCCCACCCGATTCAACGGTAAGCTCACTTGGGAGAAGGTAGCCTCTCTAATAAGTCAGAGCATATTTGAAAGCTATCATTGACCGATCCTACGTCAATCTCAAATATATAACCTCAGATGTCTTTGATGCTAAGAGGGTAAACTGCTACCTCCGTATCTCTCTTACTTCCCAAGGTAAATATTGTTTTTTATTCTGCTTTATTTCTATACCAGTTCTATAGATGTTAACGCTTTTGCTCTTGTAGTTTCTACAGTTCCTTCGTCTATCAAGCAGAATGAAGACTTGACATTCTCTCTCAATGCTTCACCATCCAGGTCTACTACCTTACGGATTCCTACAACTATCAGAACCAGTATAACACCTCATCCTCCTACCTTGGCAATGCATGACAGACGGGTACCAGCTCCTACCAATGTGCCTAAGGTACCTCTACCTCCACTTCCACTTCATGCACCTAGGTTCCAGATTGCTGAATTTACAGCCAGATTGGCTATGGTGAGGAGTCAATACTTTCTTACTGTTCTTACTAGTGTTCCTGCCACTACTTATGCTACTGCTACTACTGTTACTGTTATTGCTTATATTCCTCTGCCCCCTGCTGTTGCCATTACTGGAAACATCTACCGGTGAAGAGGGGAACCCTAACCTTGTTGCTACTGTCATTGCTTTACAATATCGATCTCGACTCTGGTCAAGGAGTAATAGCCAAGATGAGGTTCTAGACTGGTTTGCAGCTTCTTGCCCCGGGTAGGGGGTTATAAGCCATGACTTCCATACCGGTGGATATCCTGATCACTAAAAGCTCTTCTCTCTTGGCTAAGGTAAATGCTACACCACATTTTTTTTCCTTGTTTTGCATCTTTCAAGTATCTAGGACATTATTAATTTGTGTGTCTTACCTGGCAAGCCTTCAAGTTCAACGTGGTTATGAGCTAGTAGGTAGATTCTCTCCAGGAACGAGTTGACACCGCTGAGATTATGCTTGGAGCAGCTAGGGTGGGGCTCACCAATGCATAAAAAGTTATGCAAGCTCTAAATCGAAACTTGGAGGAGTCTGAGAAAAAGCTTGATGATGACCGGTGTGACTATCAACAAATGAAGGACCTATAGGTTCTCAAGTCAGAGTGTTGCACCCTCGAGAGGGACGTCCATAAGGAAAGGGTCAGATAGCTAGAAGAAGAGAACCGGGCCCTGCGTGCTAACGTGATTAGCCTGGAATCCAATGTGGATGCCTTATTTAGGGATATGTGTTTCTTCACAACCTACCAAGTGGCACTTGCTCTACCTTCCACTTTTGGCCTGAGCATTGTTGAAAAATGGGAAAGGGATGAGATATTGAAAAAGATGGGTGCACATATTTCCACTTAGGTGAGCCCCTCTCAGACTATTGGTGCTGATGATGGGGATGATGATAAAGAAGATAAGTGGCCTATCTATTATCTTCTTCCAGATGGTGGAGCGGATACCTGCTTGAAAGCCCCTGATGATGTTGCAAATGTCCAAGCTGAGGGTGGAGTTTTTGTCCTGTCAACGTCTCCATCTGGGTTAGCCAAGGATGTGAGTGACTTGGCTGATCTTTCTAAGGAAACTGTAGTAGAGCAATCTGACCTTGCTGCTATGGAGGAGGTTCAGGTCGACCAAGTCTGGGTAGAGGCCCTAACTGAAGTGTCACGAGTAGAGATGGTGAAGCGGATAGCAGGTGAGCCCCCAACCAGTCCAGATACAGAAGCTCTATGTGGTGATGTTATGATTGCTGAGGGGGTTAAGCTAAGTGTCGGAGAAAGAACAGAAGGAGATATGAATCAAGAGGAGGTTGTTACGTGACCCGTTTCATAAACCAGTTTTTTAGCTCTTTATAGGTAGCCCAGAAAAGGGGGTAGGCTTCCAGATAGATCAAAAGTACCAGCTCTATCTTTTTTTTTTCAGCATGTATGTAACCCACAACCGGGTGATAGGCTCCCTGAAAGATCAATGAAAATGCCCTTTTGTTTTCCTTGATATCCATGCCTGAGTGACATTTACCTTGGCTGAATCAACTTAGTTCTAAATCTGAAGTGTCTTGTTCCAAAAGCAGTCCCCTGTAAACACATGTGTTGACGGTGAATTTTGGATCGATTGGAGTTTATCACGCGTCACATAAATACACATAAATCAATGAAATAATAAATTGCTTAAGAGAGAAAAAGGTAAAGATGAAGATAGTATTTTACGTGGTAAAACCCCAAAGTAGGGAAACGTCCGCAGTTGCCTGCAGCGACAAGAAAATTCACTATGCAAAAGATTGTTACAACCCTGAATCTCTCTTGTACTCACATAAACATAATTTGTGTTCACCCTACTATGGGTGTTATTTGGGTCTATTTATATATGCATGAACCCTAAATCTTGGTGTACAAGTAAAATAAGTTCCCACAATGGAACTAGATTCTATTTTGTTGGAATCGTATTATTCTCTTTCTTGTTTTGCGCTGCTTGTAATTTAATTGCATTAGATCTCTTACCCAATTTAAACTTTGATATCTATTAGGAAGCTTGTTTCCTTATTGGGATGCACTTTGAGATGTCTTGTTAAGTAGGATTCCTTCTTTAAGTAATAGAGTCGTAACTTCATTAAACCTGAGTGTTGTCCATGTATCTTGCAAACGACCACCTGTCAAACTCGGCCAAATTTACTTTCCCCGATCAGTGGTTTTACCCAATCACAACCTTTACCTCGACCATCTTGATAATCCCGATCAAGTCTTCTTGTCCAATCGTTTGCGTTATCTTGATCAGGGGTTTGATGGGTCTTCTATGATCAACATAGGACGATGTGGCACCCTCGACTCTAGTCTATTGATGACGTGTCATATCACCAAATCACACCGACAACAATACCCCTTGAACATACACGGCCGAGTATCTCGTTCGGACAGGGAGCTACTTGGTGAAGATTGAGGCCAAAAATGGCTTGGATGTACGGAAGGGATACTTATCATCTTATATGCTTTATCGGTTGAGTTAAACTTCTTGTAAGATGCCCTTAGAAAACCATCTACTTGTTCATATCATTCAGGCCAAGAACTGAACACACCTATTGTCCTTCCTTTGAAAACCACATAAACAGAATTCTTCCCCAATGGTTTTCTCACAGTTTACAGATCTCTGTAAATCGAAGAGAAATGAGGAAGGAAATCAGGTTTCGAAAAAAAAAAAGGGTTTATATAGTGGCTTTAATGTATGGAACCCTCTGAAGGATGTTGTCGACCAATATATACAACAAAAAATATTGAAGAACCTTAAGTTATCTTATTTAAGAACACGTGAAGAAGAATCAAAGAAGAAGAAGATGTGTTTGCGTGTTTGACTAAGGAAGAAGATTAAGGATTTGTGGCAGTGGGATCCAGCATGTAATCCATCTGTATTCCACTAACAACTGATGCCATATCGAGTAAACATGTGGGATCGTGCATGACACGTGTCCATGATCCTAGGAAAGATTATATAGGCCTAGGAACAAGTTAATTTGGGCCTAGGAACTATTCCCGGGTCTTACAGATTTCCACCAAAGACGAAAATACGGGGATTAGACACTATTCTCAATGATCAACAGCGTCCAACGATGAAGGGGAATCAATGAAAATCTATACGTTAATTTTCAAAATCATCTGACGGTGGAACAAGTACGTCCCTAACCACTACACTAGATATAGCAAAAAACCTTTTCAATAATGAACCCCTAAATACCTAAAAGTTGTTTCAAAACTTGTCAATTGTTCTCGTTGAGATTGAATCGATCTCCCGTATTCGATTTACACATCTAAACTCGATGTTAATGGGTGCACACTGCTTTTAAATAACATCCCGTGCAACCGGAAAAAAATTATAAAAATTCAAAAAAATTAAAATTAAATCGACTTTAAATCCAACATGGGCCTAGGAATAACTCCTAAGCTTAAAATCTCGATTCATAGGCTTTAAACTTCTTAGGCTTAGTCCTTTCTTGTCAGCCACAAAATTGATGACGTGGCGAGTAAGCATGTGGGATCCTGCATGACACGTATACAAGAACCTAGGAAAGGTTGTATAGGTCTAGGAACAAATTATTTTTAACCTAGGAGCTATTTCTGTGATTTACATTTTTCCACCAAAGACGGAATTGTTGGGGCCAAACACTATTCTCAATGATCGGCATCGTCCTACAATGAAGGGGAATCAATGGAAATCTATACATTTATTTTCAAGATCATCTGATGGTGGAACAAGTACGTCCCTACCCATTACACTAGATATAGCAAAAAACCTTTTCAACTATGAACCCCTAAATGCCTAAGAGTTGTTTCAAAACTTGTCAATTGTACTCGTTGAGATTGAATCAATCTCCCGTATTTGATTTACACATCCAAACTCGATTCAGGTGGGTGCACACTGCCTTTTATTAACACCCCGTGCAACCCGAAAAAAAATTATAAAACTTCAAAAAATATATAATTAAATCGACATTAAATCCAACATGGGCCTAGGAACAATTCCAAGGCTTAAAATCTCGATTCCTGGGCTTTAAACTTCCTAGGCTTAGTCCCTTCTTATCAACCCCAATATTGATGACATGGGACCTAAATACACCTGAGCCTAGGAAAGATTTTACAGGCCTAAAAGTAATAGTTTGGGTCTAGAATTTTCTCCCCAAAACTAGGAGCAATTCGTTTGGGCCTAGAATATTCTCCCAAGCCTAAAACATTACTCTCAGGCTTAACCCATCCTCTGTTTTCAAGATCAGTAACAGCACCCCCACCCAATAACAATAATAATATCAACAACCAATAATCCTTATCCTGTTTTTGTTCAGCAGCCATCAACACAAACACAAACAAATATACATACACCATAAACCATTATAAAAAGACATACAAATTAACATTTCCAATGAACACAAATGATATATAAACCTGTTGAGGTTGGTTTAGCAGTGTTTAACACAAACAAATATACATACACCATAAACCTGAGGTTTACAAGTTCACCAAAACGAAATCCAATGTTCACAGCTCCAGGTCACAATCAAGACACTTAGATGACTGCAGGCCCACCGACATTCTCTTCATCCATGTCAATTGAGATAGGTTCAGGTGGCTTGTCCAGGTACTTCAGCCTGTTGTGTCCTTTTTTCTTATAAATGCTACATGATAGTGCTTGTTTGACTAGTTTATTTGTGCTAGATGATGGTTCCGGGTAAGTTGTTTTCTTGTGTCTTTTTTTTTCCACACTTTGAACAAGAATGTAACTTTCTTTTTTCCCGAGCAGACGATATTCTCAACTTCTTTGGTCTTCCCGGTAGAGGTTTTTTCTCCCATGGCAATACAATACTGTTCCAGATTGCATCAGAAATGTCCCAAAATTCGGGATCCGGAACAGGGCTGACACCCATTTCATAAGCATGTTTAAGAAATCCTATTGTGTAAGGTAGGAAACAAGTGAGCTGATTGACACTCCTTTGAACGTAGGCTATAACATGCCAACAAATAGAAATTGAAGTTTGTAAAATCAACCACAACAGATAAATGTACAGAGGTAAAAGATTGGGAAGCATATCTAGCAACCGTCATTGCATGAGAACACGACAAGTCATCTAAATCCCATTCACAGCATGAGCAAGAAAGTTTGCCAATGTCGATAGTTGTTTCCTTTCATTTTTTGTCTACCTTAAATTTATTAAAGTGAATGAGGTGAATATCACACCGTTGTGCTGTATCTGTCATATCTTTGATGTGTTCATCTGTAAATGTTGTAAAGTATGTAGACATTTCACGTGCATTTGTCTGACGATCGTAGAACCATCTTTACAACAAATATCTGATACATTTCACCATTGTTGTGATATGAAATTTTTGGACTGCAACTAGACAATAATTCATTGATTCAACAATGTTGGTGGTCATCAAAAGTAACTCTTTCTAGGACTATGTGCACATGAAAACTTCTTTATCCCAACGCCATGTAACTTATTGTAAACCTTACGGTAGGTTTCTTTCAACTTAGTAATTAAACGAACAAAATCCTCGATACGATACGCATACGTAGCACGGTAGTAAAGCGAAATGGCATCATCCCTCTGCTTGTATAATCTTATGAGATTTTATGCTAAGTGGTATGCCCAAATCCCATGTGCGGTATCTAGGAATATGGCTTCCATTGCATTGAATATACTATTGTGTCGATCTGAAACTAACATCACACGGTCGAGATATTGGATCAATTTATAGAGTTTGTTCAAAAACCAAGTCCACGACTGTATGCATTCAGAGTTTTGCAAACCCAAATGTCAAAGGGTATATCATCTCGTTTCCGTCTTTGTACACCACAACTAACAAAACAACCCTGGTCATAGCCTTTAAATGGGTAGCATCGATGCAGATAACTGGCCTAATAATAGAATTGTACCCTTCTATAAAGGCTCCAACTACCATGAATCCATATTTAAACCAGTTTTGTGAGTCGGTCTTGATCTTTGTCACATTCCCGGGGTTTTCTTGTTCCAAAACATAAAAATAAGCCAGCAACCTCTGAAAGGATTACCACATACCGCCAAATACCCGATTCAAAGTGTGCTCCTTCAACTTGTAGGCTTTGTTGTACGAGAGGTGTATGCCATGCTGCTCCATCATCTTAGAAACAATATCCTTAGGATAGATGATGCACCCAGGATTGCGATATTTACTTGCAAACAAATCCCCTATCACGGTGGCACTTACACGTTTAAATTCAATATTGTAGTTGTCATTTCTTTCACATGTATGCTCATTAACGAATGTCTTCACATGCCAATAAGTCCTCCTATTCGACTTCCATGCCCGAAGAACCCATCCACAACTTCTATGACTACATTGCATAGTGAATCGTGTATTGGAAGATCATGAAACCATGTACTCAAACCTCTCTCCAAAAGCATACGACCCTATAGCTTGCTTCAATGTAGGCTTGTCCTTGAACATTTGTCCTTTGTACAATGGACCTTGATTTGTTGAATTGTCAAACACATCCACTGATCGAACGACTTTAATTGAGTAAAGCTCTGACCTTAATATTGTTCATCGTGTGTTCATGGAAGGCGAAGAACTGTTAGGTGTTCCACTCACCCCTCGTTCTTCTTTTCCAAGAACTGTTTCCGCTTGCTCACCATCAGCATCCACCACATTCATCTTCTGTATCACTGGTTTTTAAACTATTGGACCTTCTGGAAGTATCGATGCTTTCGGAACTATCATTGTCACCCATTATTTGATGCTTGGTAGTAGATTCTGGCGTCGCTTGGTCATTGCATGCTGACGTAAATCTGGGTGAAACCTGAGATGCAAGCGGATTATTACTACCACTAACTGATTTATAGTTTGGAGTACCCAACGGAGACCGTGGAATATTGGTGGGTTTAACAGGTGAGACCGTACATGCTGATTGGATTGGATTTGGTGGAGGTTAAAATTCAGGTTTGTTAACAAATTCAACATCAATTGCGGCCCAACCTCTTTCCTTATGAATAATCACAAACTCTACATCATCGTCACTCATTACAGACAATGTAACTTTATAGCTTCAACTCAATTTGGTCTCTACTAACCCTTGTTCGCTGGTATATGATGTCCACTAATTCATTTTACACTCCGTTGTCTTTTTTTGTTAGTCATACTGAAAACGAAATATGATCGGTAAATGTGTTACCCTTCCAATGCTCACCACACTGAACTAACAACCAAGAAATGGTATCCTTAGACCCTAAAAATATAAAAAATTAGTCAATAACAATATAACAATTACTGTAATTCAATTTAGTTCAAAACCTTGAAAAAATAATTTTGAGCCTAGGAATGGTTCCTAGGTTCTGTTTTCAAAATCAATAACACCCAACGAATAACAAAATTAAAATCAATCAATAACAACGCCGGTTTTGGTTCAACCAACCAACACAACCAACACATTAATCCTAAACTGTAATTTAGTTTATGTGAGTGCCTAGGAACAATTGTTTTAGGCCTAGGAACAATTGTTTTAGGCCTAGGAATGAATGGTTTCTAGGCCTACAACATTCCTCCCGGGCTTAGCTCATCTTCTGTATTCAAAATCAACATCAACAAATGTTCCCTAATAATAGCAAAATCAATAACACCTGTTTTGGTTCAACCATCCCCCATCACAACCAACAACGATCAACACAAACAAATATACATAAACCATCAGCAAATATACATCAACACAAACAAATATACATACACCATCAACCAACAACAATAGCAAAATCACAAACCTGTTTTGGTTCAGGAAGTATACATACACCAAATTCATACACCATCAACCATTACAAAATCACATACAACCCAAAATCCCCAATCCTATTCCCTACCAAACCATACAATAAAATAAATTTGCAAACAAACCATACAACACTATTCACCATAGTGCATTTCCAGTTATTCATGTGATACTAAGGACGACGTGTTTGCACCCAACAATACTACATACATCTCTTAAAAGCTTGATGTGACATTTCATCAAACACTTTAACTAAACCCAACAATACTACATACACAAACCCCGATTCATGGGCAGCAAATCCAAAAGCCTCGATCCCTCACTATATCAACAACACATCAAACTTGAACAACAACAAAAGACCGAGAGATTCAATGACATTGAAAACTTAAGTGTCATTAAGGGACTTACATTGACTGTGTATGCTCGATTTCACTTGACAGTGAAGCTCGATTGAATGAGGTAGCGGCACTATCAAGATTCTGATCGCCGTTGAGATTACGGTCGGTAACAAGATTCTAGCGGAGAGGATGATGGGATTTGAACAACAGTGGATTCCGATCGACAGTAAGGACAATGATATTTGAAATAGGAAGAATGAGTGACCCAACTTCGATGGAGTGGATTCCAGTCCACAGGAAAACGATGGAGAAGATGACCCAATGTCTGAAAGTTTTGATTTTCTTCAGTCAACTGAAGGAGAAGAAGAGAAAGGAAGTTTCGTCCTTACACAATTTAAGAGAGTAATTTAGTCATTTTACATGGTTAAATTGTGGAGGATATTATTGTCTTAGAAATGCTATTTCCTAGAAAGTAAATATCATAAAAGGCTAGATATGCACTTTTTTTTCCAATGGGCTATTTCCTAAAAATGATTGTTGGGAAATGCTATATTTGCACGACCCCCTAATATGTACTCAATCACTCCTTTTATATGTATTAAAAAAAACAAATAAAAGGACAAATTGCAATAAAAGTATCCCGACATTTGGTGTCTGTGCAACCCTTAAATTACAGAAACTTACATTTGACTAACCAGTTGACCGTTAATTTAATGGTTGACTAGTCAGTATTACGAAATGTCTTAATTACTCCTAGTGTTAATAAATATAATAAATTTAATTTTCTACTTAAATGTTAAAAACAATAAAAAAATTAAATAATGCAAATATATATATATATATATATATATATATATATATATATATATCAATTCATCAAAACAAAAGGGTTTGGATTATAAAATAATTGCTTAGAGCTTGATTGGTTGGACATTTGAAAAATCTATATTGGTAAAAAATCTATTTGTAGTAGATCTTTTAGAAATAGAGATTTTGAAAAAAAAAAATTATAGTTGTTTGGTTGGTAGATTTTTTTGTTTAAAATGTCTATTTAGAAAAATACATCTTCATGATCTTTTGTCTAGTAGTGATTTAAACTCTATTAACATCTATTCAATTTAAAATAAACAATCTCAAAAGTCTAACCAAATAACTTTTAAAAACTCAAATAAACGTTTATAAACCTTTAGAGGGAGTAGAAAAAGTCAATCAAATGAGCATTTAGTACCATAGATGTTTCGTATCCCACGGTTCACCACTTTAAAAATGAAACTTCCTTTGCTGCTAGCCTTTGAGTTGCGAGATCTAGACAGAACAAAGGTTTTCTATTTTTTATGAAAGACTAAAACCAGATTTTTGAAATCAAAATATAATAATTATTTCTTCTTTTTTATATATTTTTTTAAAATATGGTAATTTTTTGTGAACCAAATATTTTTAAGAGTGGTGCTATTTGCACACCCCACTGGTTTATTTATGTCCAACTTTTAAAATTTTGATTTAATTAAATAAAGTTAAATCATTTTATTAATTTATTTTATTTATTTCCAAAACCGTCCATTTTATTTATTTTTTAAATTATGGTTTATTTATCTCCAGTCTCGTCTTTCTCTCCCAAATTTGATCTCTGAGTCTTGCAAAATCATTGCAGCAGGAATTTATTTTTTGTAGCAATTGTATAAAACAAACAGTCCAATAGAAGCCAAAAGAGCAATGCCTTGGAAGGAAAAATAGGGCAGCACCTAAACAAGAAAGGTACAACACAGGGTTTTGTTGCAGCAAACAAGGAGCCACCATCTAGGGTTTCATTGATTCACTCAAGAGTCATCTTCTCCTCTGTTGACATGAGATAGATGGCCTCGTCGTGGTGCTAAAGCTACTGTGCTTGTGGATCATGTCATATCTCAACAATGATGCTCAAGATGGGAATTAAAACTCACCTCCGGGATAAAATACCATAAATTTTAGAAGTGGGGCAGATCATGGACACTGAAATTGGACTCAAGCTCAACGAGGATAATGCCATACAATTTTATTGTAGTAGCTTTTGTGTCTTGGGTTTTTAAAGCATCAAATTGACAGTCGGTTTTTTTTTCAGCTTCTTGTTGAGATTAGGCCATACCTTTCGGGCACTGGAGGTGGAATACTTGAGCTGGTTTAGATCGATGACTATGTTGTCAAAGTTCGGCTAAGTTGACCTACCGCTGGGGTTTTCTATGTTATGTTGTCTTGTACTCTGCTGCGTGTCCTGTTGTCTTGGCTCTTGGCTTTAATAATATGTACAGTTTAAAAAATAAAATGAGTGGAGACCTCAAGTTTTTGGATGGTAGTTTTTTCCATCATAAAGATCTATGCTTGTTCAACATGTGAACATTATATTGTTATCTGATTTTTATTTTTATTTTTCATAAGTTAAAAAATAATTTATTTGAGTTTGTTAATTTGATAATTTTGTTTGTATACTACAAATGAGAATGAAATTTGAATGTTTTTTTTTACCAAATTAGCTTGCATTCTTATATAAATTCTAAACGGTGAGAGTTAACAAATATTTGAATCCAAAATCAATCTCATTACTGCTATCTCTCTCTATGTGCCTTAACACATAAAACACCAACATTGAATGTCACGATACAAGTGTTTTTGGGTTTATGTATTTGTATTTAGTTTATTGTTGAGCAAATATCTATATTACAAATCAAGCAGACGTGCATGGATGTTTGATTATGCTTAAATAGTATTGATGTTCTAATTTACATATAATCCTTATATGTTATAATTGAGAATACCAGTGATTTATGAACAGAGTAATTATATCTACCATGTGAATATAGATGAAGAATAGTTTTTTTTTTTATTGAAACAAGAATTGTCTTCTTTCTAAAAGAAAAAGAAAAGAAAAATAAAAATAAACAACATAAAAGCAGCTACTTAGTTTGACTGAAGTTAGAATCAAAATGTTAAAATTACAACATTGGTTCCATGGAACAACTTAACCATTCAAATCGATTGTTTCCTTGGGCATAACATCAAACATCAAATCTTTGAAAGCATCTATATTATTTGTATATGGAGTTTCCCATCCTCTTGCACATGGATGGTGATATTCTAACCAATTAGCTGCTATAGGAGGCATTGGCGAACCTGGTACCATGAACACCTAAATAATGTATGAACCAATATTAGACTTTGAAAAAAAAAATGAATGTACTTATGAAATATGTGTACAAAAGAAAACAAAAATATTAAATGTACTAATGAAATACTTGTATATACCTCTATGAAATGACATCCATTAACGAATCCAATCGTTATAATTTTGTGCAAAGATTGCAGCAAAGGAATAGATCTTAAGGGAAGAAATGTAAGAGACAATTGCTTTGATAGGAGTACTAGCACAACATTGTATTTCGAGGCAATGATATGACCCGTCTCAGGCATGGTCATCCAATGATCTTGTCTTGGATTACTTTCAAAATAAGATAGTGAATGTAAAACCTCATGCACCCTATTAGCATAACCAAACACTTTAGCATAATGATCAGAATAATGTTGTAACTCAATAACCAAATCCCTTTTTACGTTGACCCAATTTTCCTCACCCATATCCATCAGATGGGCCACAGCTTGGAACCACAATTACCATCACTTGCAACATCTTTAACTTTATATATATATATAAGGTCTCATTTTAATTGGAAATGAGTCAATGTAAGTAGTAAGTAGTAGAATTAAGTAATTGTTTTTGAAATAACTTTCTTTTCTGTGGTGGATTTGGTTGATGTAAAGATGTAACGTTTTATGAATGATTGTCGAGTATAGCTAATACATACTCAAATTGAGATGGATCCCGACGAGTAGATGTATCCAATTTTCGAGAAGGTCGACCTCGTGCCTTAGCATTAACTATTGGCTCCACCAAGTGGGTTGATTCTGGATTTGCTAACTCCATCAATTTCTTTTTTAGTTGTAGTTTACCAGAATCATCTATCTGCTCAAAACGCTTCATAATCATCTCTATCTCAACTATGCAACTTAGCTTTGTTGATCCATCACTGATGCTAGGCACTAAGTCTAATTTCTTCCAATGTGAATTTACTCAGAATAAAGGAATTAGCCGACCTTCACACTTATATTCTGCAATTTCATGAGCACATGGACACCCGTGCATGTGTCGAACTATACATTCACAAGCAGAGGGATCTATGCCAACTGTGTCAACTCGTTCAAACTCCTCAAGTATTATATCCAACGCATATCTTGAAATGAACCCCCTTAACTCTTTAAAAAGAAAATGAGTAAATTTATGTTGAACGATGGTCTTACTCTTCTCAAATGAAGCCTTAATCTCTGTGTGTTGCAATTATAGCAAAACATGAATTTTATCCCACAATGTTATGAAGGTTCCCTGTGATGAACCTAATTGCCTCTTCAATTTTACATGAGTAGTTTCAGCCCTATGACAAAATAAATTTGATAAAGTTAATTTGTATAAGAATAAAAAAAAAATTAAATATACCTGTTCGATGTTACATTTCCAAAATGCATGACCAAATTTGTCCAAGCCGCAACAAAATTTTCCTTATACTTATCTAGCCATGCATGCTTAACGTAATCAAGTGCTCATTGATATCTAGAAAAATCACTCTCTAGAGCACTTAAGTTTTGCATATATTGTTGTTTTGTACAAGATGACACTAATGCATTCCAACTACAAATGAAGTCTTCCCAATCTTTTGCAGCCTTAAATAGATTCCTACAATTAGCTAAGATATTCTTTGAGATATGCCATATGCAAAGAAGATTGATTGCTATTGGGAATATTTTTTTAATGGCATTCATCAAAGCTAACTCTCGATTTGTCACTATTACACTTGACAACATTTTGTCTTCCATAATTGTCTTCAATCTCTCCAATGCCTAAACATAATTATCCTCACGCTCAAATTGAAATAATGCGAAACCAACATAAAATGTCAAATTAGTCTATGTCACACCAACTATCTCCAATAATGGGTAACGATACTTGTTTGTTTTGTAAGTGCAGTCCATAATTAGCACACGCGGAAAAGCCTGCAACAATTCAAGAGTAGAACGATGTGCCCAAAATAAGTCTGTAATGCAGTCTGTATCTTCTTGACTTCGATGCCACTAAATGTAGTTATGCTTATTTAATTTACTCATAAGTTGTTGTATTTGTGATCTACTGGCTCCACAACCTTATATTTATAGCGTGCATTGTATATCGTTTTCATTGTGCTGATATTATGAATATCTCTATTTTGCAATGTACACAAAATATTTTTTGGTTTCACCTCACTTTTTGACATATCAATCAACATATTTACCTCTTCTTTGGTGAGTCTCCCAACAAATGAGTGGCCTTCAAGATATTGTTCAACCGTATGATTATGTAGCCCATTAATAACTTTTAATGCCCAATTATCATCACTAGCTAACTTTTTCCCTTTCAACAAAAAAAGACAGTTGCACTTCTTTGTTCTCGTTGCTCTTGACCTTTTTTTTCCCTGACATGCACTAATTTTGTGTGTATAGGTACCACTCCTTTCACATGCAAAACTAAGGATGAACGTTTGGGGAATGGGAAAATGGGAATGGGGATATTTGGGGAGAGGTCCCCCTATCCCCATCCCCAGTTTCCCATTTTTCCCGTTTTTCTCTGTTTTCTCGTATTATCGGTCATTCATTTTCCCATTTTTCTATTTAACTGAAAATTATAAATTAAATTAAAAAAAAACAAACATTTCATTACAAATAAAAAATAACAATACATTACAAATTCAACATAAAATGTTTCAAATAATTCAAATATATATTATAATTATATTTATATACTTTTAGGGGAAATGGGAAAATGGGAAAATGGGGATCTCCATCCCCATCCCCATTTCAATTTTATTGTGGGGGAAATGGGGAAATGGGGAAATGGGGACCCTCCCCATCCCCATCCCCATTTTAATTTGGGGATGAAAATCATCCCCATCCCCCCCCCCCATTTTTCCATTTTCCCCAACAAAAAAATCCTCAAATGGGGATGGGGGTGTGGGGATTTGGGGCCCCGGGGATTAATTTGCATCCCTATGCAAAACGTATTCTTGGTTTCCTTCCACTAACATTTACTTCTGATTTTCGTATAACAATGACAAATCCAAATTTCTTTCCAATAGCACGTGTCCAGTCAATTAATTTTGTTCTACTATTGAACACCTGTATATTTTACAATTTTAAAAAGTAAGCATTCAAAAAAAAAAAGTGAGCCTTAAAAACAATACTTAACAAGTAAAAAAATATAAAATATACCATATCAGTTGTAAATGCATCAGTATTGTCCACAAAGAATAGTTGATTCTCCTCAAAATTATTATGAACGAAAATTTCATCCTAAAGAAATCACCACATGAAAAATAAGTCAATGAATGATACAATTTTTTTTTAGAAGCAATGACTTTAATAAAGAGCAGAGCACAATAAGCCACAAAACACAGGAGCAAACAACGCTCCAATGACAAGGCGTGGAAACAGCAGCCACCAAGAAGACCAGAATAACAAAAAAAAAATACAAAATAGAAAATAAAGCCCCCAAACCAAAACAGCAAAACGAAAACCAAAAAGAAGGAAAATTGGGGTATTGATTACTTCAAATTTTAACAATACAAAAAGTAAACGTCAAACTTACTTCTAGAGAAAGAATTGCTTATGGATGTTTGATATCATTCTTCAATAATTCTTACAGATACTTTTTATCATTATCAGACAATTCTTATAGATCCTTCATATTATTTTCAGACAATTCATCCAGATGTTTAATATCATTCTTGGACAAATTTTCTTTATGTTTGATATCGTTCTCAGACTTTTCCATAATATTATGTAGGTATGTAAGAAGCAATTTTAGGGTTTAAGAGTTGAGATTTGTTTTCCAAGAAATAGTTTAAAAGAACGTTGAGTTTTTTTTTGTGAGGAGTGTGGGGTTTTATTAGATCTAATTTAAATAATTTGTTATTCTTAAATCATATGTCCTTTTTAGTAATTTTTATAAACGAAAATAAATTATACTAAATAATTAAAAAATTGGGGCATGAATAGATCAGTAAGGGTGTGCTAATAGCACCACTCTATTTTTAATCTTTTTACAAAAAATATTCTTTTCATCTGTTAAAATAAAATTATTACCCTTTTCATATCCTACATCTAGACATGACCACGGTTCGGTTCGAACCGTGAAACCGAACCGAAACCGAACCGTAACCGTGTGAAATGAACCGTAACCGTAACCGTAACCGGAACCGGAACCGGAACCGAACCGTGGAACAGGTTTTAGAACCGAAACCAGAACCGGAACCGGAACCGGAACTGTGAAACCGGTTTCGAAACAGGAACCGTGAAACCTGTTTCGAAACCGAAACCGTGGAACCGATTTCGGAACCGTAACCGAAATCGTGGGGTCAGCGGTTCGGTTCCGGTTCCTTCTCTTGAAAAACCGGCCAGGAACAGGCAGTTCGGTCGTGGTTCAGGAACCGCCGGTTCCTGGCCTTTATTTTAATTTTTTTTTTTTTTAAAAAAAAACTTATAAGAGGCGTCGGTCTGCTGACTGTTGGGCCCAAAGGCTCAATTTTTTTTCTTTTCCCCTTTAATTCTTTATTTCCTATAAATACCCCCATAATTCATTCCTTATCATACAATTGCTCTCTCAAGTCTCAACTCTCTCTCAAGTCTCAACTCTCTCTCAAATCTCAATTCTTCTAATTCTTTTCAATTATCTCCCAATTAGTCAATTATTTATTTGTTTATATTTAGTGTATTACAATTATTATTTTTTAAAATCATTTTAAAATCCTTGTCAACAATTTTTATCTTAATTTTTTTGAAGAGTTTATTTACAAATTATTTTTTTCGATGGCAAGTGGAAGTGGAAGTGGAAGTGGAAGTGGAGTAAGAGATATTCCACCAAGGCATTCCGTTTTCAGGACCGGTAAGGGTCGTATGTAGGAGACGGATCCGGTCCAACCGGATAATATCGGTTTTGATGACACCGCTTACCATGAGTTCCTGCAACGGCAAGCCTATCTTGAATCTCTAAACTATCCAATCAATCCAAATCCCCCTTTAATAATTTCTGAACCTAATTCTAGCCAGCCTAGAGCCCCTAGCCCTAGCCCTGGTAATATGAAAAGCCAATCAGAAAATATACCCGATTTTGCTGCAAATCCAAATTTTGAAGAGCCGGTAAAGAAGGATAAGAAGCATCTCAAATCTGATCTATTTGTTCTCCACATGAAGAAAGTTACGAAACTGAATGGAACATGTTGGGCGGTGTGCAATTACTGCCCTAAAGAATACAATTGGACTAAATCTGGAGGATACGGCACATATAGGAAGCATATTACGACCCGTCATCCAACAGAACTTGCCAAGGGGAATGCACAATCTCAAATTTCCTGGTTTTCTACCCCTGACACTCAATTATTTAAATATAGTGATCAAGCTAATAGAGAAGAGAACATTTACCTTTTAGTTTTGGTGAACAAGTTGGTTTTATTAAATACTGTCATAAAGCATTAAATCCTGTTGCATGTCGTGTCAATAGGACCACTCTCACGCGTATAATGTATGATATTTATAAAAAGGAAAAAAGGATTTAAAAAAATATTTTGCGAACTATATAGGTCGTGTTTCCGTATGTGCTGATATATGGACTGACCATTGGCGAATGCATTCATACTTAGGTGTAACTTGTCATTATATGGACAAAGCATGGACAATACAAAAAAGAATTCTTGCATTTAGAGTTTTTGATGATGCACATACTGCTGATAATATTTATAAAAATATGAAAATCATTTTTGAAGAGTATAAAATTGAAAGCAAATTTTTTTTAATTGGTTTTGATAATGCTTCTAATAATACAGCAGCTATTCCTGCTTTAATTGAATTATGCAAGCCTTATTTTAATAGTAAATTTTTTCATCAAAGATGTACTTGCCATGTTTTAAATTTATGCGTTCAAAAAGGTTTGGAAATTCTTCAAACTTTTATTAAACCCATTAAAGAGACCCTCTCATATTTGTGGAAACATCCTAATGTTATGAAAGCATGAGTAAGATTTTGTAAACAGGCAAGTAGACATCTCATTAGATTTTCTCGTGATGTTCCAACACGTTGGAACTCTACTTATAAATTGCTTTGTAAAAGTTATGAATATAGGGATTTATTAGTTTCTTTTATGCAATATAATGTTAGTCAAATCAATCTTTATGCACACCATTGGTATGTTTGTACAAAAAATTGTAATTTGTTAAAAGTTTTTAATAGTGCTACTAACAATTTATCATGTATTTATTATCTTACTACTCAATTATTTATTATTGAGGGTTGTAATATTGCTGGTGCATTTGCTGACTGTTCATCTGATATACAATTACAGGCATGCATTGAAGCTATGAAAAAAAATGGTTAGACTATTATAGAGAGTTTCCAACTATTTACCTTCTTGCGTTGTGTTTTGACCCACGTTGTAAACTAGATGCATTGACAGATTATTTAACTCTTTATTATAAATGTTTAGGTATACAATTAGAAATTAATACTTATTGTGCTGCAATTAAGATATTATTTTATCAGTTATATGATGAATATCGTAGAATTTATGGTCCATCATTAAACATTAGTATTCCATAAAATGAAAATGTCTCCCAAACTCGATCTTTTGGAGTGTTGGGGCCAGGGTCTGCACTTTTATCCCAAAAGATCAAAAGATTGCGAGGTTCTTCTTCTTCTTCATCAAGTGCGATCTCGTATGATGAGATAGAAACTTATCATAGTACCAATTTTGAGTTTATAGGAGACGATGATGTGGATAAATTTGATATTCTACATTGGTGGAGAGAACATGAAAAGCACTTCCCAATCTTGTCTATAATAGCCAAACAGATTCTTGCAACACCGGTTTCTACAGTGGCTGTGGAACAAGAGTTTAGCTCGGGTGGAAATATTTTGGACGCAAGACGGTCGCTTTTGAGTCCAGAATCAATTCAAGTCCAAGTGTGTGTTGATGATTGGACAAATGCTGGATATAGACAACAAGAAATGGAGCCATAAGTTATTTATGATTTCTTCGATGATGATCACACCACCGGCACCGGAACGGATGGCAGCGATTAGTTACAGGCTTACAAAATTACATATGTAAAAGACAATAAAATGTAAAAGAACTACGTGGCATTTGATTCCTCTAAACCCCGAGTCCGAGAGGATACGTAGGCAACTTAATTTTGGTACAAATTAAGTGCAAGACCAATTTTTTTAATTTTTAGTTTTATACATTTATTTCAATTTATGTATTTAGTATTATTTTTTTAAATTTTAATTTCGGCTTACGGCCTTACACAATAAAATTCATTTACAAGTTCATATTATTACATGTCTTATGTTTTCGTATTTTTTTAAAAATGAGTATAAATGTATAATAAGGAAAAAAAAAAAGGAACCGAACCGGAACCGGAACCGGAACCGGAACCGAAACCGGAACCGCATTTTTATAGTTCCGGTCCCGGTTCTGATTCCGGTTCCGGTTCCGGTTCTGGTTCTGGCTCCTTCCAGAACCGGAACCGCCGGTTCCGAACAGGAACCGGAACCGACCGGAACCGGTCGGAACCGGTCGGAACCGGTCGGAACCGGTCGGAACCGGTCGGAACCGGTCGGAACCGGGGTCATGTCTACCTACATCCGGTAACACTCACGGTCAAATTAAGTGCAAGACCAATTTTTTTAATTTTTAGTTTTATACATTTATTTCAATTTATGTATTTAGTATTATTTTTTTAAATTTTAATTTCGGCTTACGGCCTTACACAATAAAATTCATTTACAAGTTCATATTATTACATGTCTTATGTTTTCGTATTTTTTTAAAAATGAGTATAAATGTATAATAAGGAAAAAAAAAAAAAAGGAACCGAACCGGTGGAACCGGACCGGAACCGAACCGGAACAGGAACCGAAACCGGAACCGCATTTTTATAGTCCCGGTCCCGATTCCGGTTCTGGCTCCTTCCAGAACCGGAACCGCCGGTTCCGAACCGGAACCGGGGTCATGTCTTCCTACATCCGGTAACACTCACGGTCAATGAGTTAGTCAGGTATTTAACTGTAATATTCGTACAAATTCGGTTTATTGTAATTTGCCCAAAATAAATCACTCTTTTTAATATAAGAATACAGGAGGGAAAGACGATAGCGAATAGTCAATTTTCCTCTTCCCAATTTCCAATTTGTTCATATTTGCTACTATTCTTTCATTCATTCAATCAAATTATATATATATTTTTTCGATTGATCATGAATGATTCAGATTTATTCTTTGTTTACACCAATAAAAATAATCGAACCGGAGAGAATCATTTAAACTCTTCCATTTCAAATCATAAGAGACCAAAAACCGTTGCGAAATCGGCATTGCTTCGTATCCAAAATCTTCATCTTCCTTTAATTTCAACGGCCACTGGTTCACCACTCGACTCTCTCAGTCTCCAACCGGACCGGCCCTACACCATCGGTCGAACCAACAGCAGCTGCGACTTCATATTCAACAGCCGTCTTGTGAGTAAGCAACACTGCCAAATTTTGTTCGACAGTTTTGAGCGCAAATTATATATTATTGATGGAGCGTTTTTGTTGCCCGGTTTTAGTTGTATTGTTAATGAATTTAGAAGAAAAAGATTACTTAGTAATGGTAAATTATTGGAAGAGGAGGCGGAGGAGGACGGTATAGAGGGGTTTTCTAGGGTTAGGGTTTCTTTAAATGGGGTGTTTGTTAATGGTGTTAGGGTGAAGAAGGGTAAGTTTAAAGAGTTGAATGCTGGTGATGAGGTTTTGCTTGTTTGTGGAAATGAAGGTGTGTGTAGAGTTCGGGTTCAAATTGGGTTTTTGGTTTTAGGTGTTGTTTTCAAAGAGGAGGTTGTTTTCAAGTGGAATGATATTGTATTAGAAAGACCTCATTTACTTGGGACGGTGGCCTCGTCAGGACAATCTCAAGGGTCTGTTTCTAGTGGGAAGAGGAGCAAACAGGTATTTGCTTTGCAGTCAAATGACGTTAGGAACCTGGACTGCAATTTTTCAAGATTGAAATATTGTAATGCTATTAGGAGAGCAAACTTACTTTCGAGTCAATGTCGAAGTATATTGAAAAGCAATGATCCTGCATCCTGCATTCTACAGTCTCCTATTTCAGATTGTGGAATGGAAGGTAGTTATGGTTGTAATACTAAATTTCCAGTCTTGATGATTAGTAATAAATGCAAATCTTCAGTTGGTTGTGACTTAAAGGTGAAAACTGTTGAGCCAATTTCTGGGCAAGAGCAAATACCATGTGATACAAGGGATGGCTTGATACAGTCAGGCTCAATTACATTTCACAGTGAAAAAGTAGTGGCTTCAGATGCAGGCCATGAGCAAATGGATCATTGCATTCACGGTGACCATTTAGGCCATAAAAATAGTATCAGAACCCGTTCAAAGAATGCTGTTGCAGGTGATAATTCTAATTCTAAGACATTATCGTCAAATTCAGTGGGTGCTGATAATTCTAATTCTAAGACATTATCGTCAAATTCCGTGGGTGCTGATAATGCTCCTCACATTGATTGTGTGGATAAGAGCAAACATTGGGGATATTCTTGTTCACCTCCTGGAAAGAAGTTTTACCTGAACTGCCTTGAATTTATGGACTGTGGTTCATCTGATCGCACTTGCATTTCCCTACCAGAACTTCTTCATCCTGTAGACAGCATTTCACAAATATTTGTTGCAACATTTACGGGTGACATTTTATGGTAAAGTTCGACTTTCCATTATTCTCCTTTGTTTTGTCAATGTCCCATTGTCCACAGCTGAATGGGAATTCAGAACTTTATACCTTTTTGGTACTATTAACACTTTCTATTGTGTATTTTAAAAAAAAAAAAACGCATTCTATTGTGTGAATTTCTGTAATGAGTATATATGCTCAATCGTGTTTGCATCTTCATGTATCCACCAATATGAAATTGAAGAATTCCAACAGCTAGGGTAGGATAAACCCTTATTCTGTCGCTCACTTTATTACCGTTAAAAGAATGTACATATATACAACAAATATGATAACAGCTAACCCTAAAATCTCTAGAAAATAGGAGATATGATTTTCTAATTAATAGAGAATCATTATCCCTTAAAGATGGGAAACTAATCAAGTAAAATATGGAAAGAGAAAGGATCTGATCCTGTAGGATCAGATCTTTCTTTAACAGAAGCAACAACCCACATACACACACTAACACATTCGACACCCCCCCTCAAACTGGGTAGTAAATGTTCAGTATGCCTAGCTTGGAACAAAGAACATCAAAAGAAGCTCTAAGGAGAGCTTTTGTAAAGATATTCGCTACTTGAGTTCCTGTGGGAGTGTAGCTTAGCTTGATAGTACCAGCCTCAAGTTTTTCCTTGATGAAATGCCGGTCTATTTCAACATGTTTTGTCCTGAACATGATTATTTGCTATGCTTATAGCAGCCTGATTGTCATATAGCAATTCCATAGAAGTAGTCATAGGACTTTTGATCTCAGTTAGAAGCCTTTGTAACCATATTCCTTCATAAAGGCCATGTGCCATGTGCCATGAATTCAACTTCTGCACCGCTACGAGAAACTACAGCTTGTTTCTTACTCCCCCAAGTCACAAGATTACCCCATACATATGTGCAATAACCTGTGGTAGATCTTCTGTCTACTACTGACCCTGCCTAATCAGCATCTGTAAACACTTTGATGTCCCTATTCTCATTCTTCTTGAAACAGAACCCTACCCTGGAGTCATCTTCAAGTACCTTAGAATCCTATGAACAACTCCCAAATGTTCCTCATTTGGATTGGTCATAAACTGACTTACAGAATTAACTGAGAATGCTATATCAGGTCTGGTATGAGATAGGTAAATTAATTTACCAACCAATCTCTGATATCTTCCCTTATCAACAGGACTATTCTCAAGTAACCCTAACTTTGTGGTAGAATCCATTGGAGTGTCAGTTGGTTTACAGTCCATCATGCTAGTCTCCTTTAGCAAATCTAGGACATGCTTCCTCTAGTTGATACAAATCCCAGATTTGATCTAGCAACCTCCATGCCTAGAAAATATTTGAGATTTCCTAGGTCTTTCATCTCAAATTCCTTTGCAAGGAATGATTTCAGCTGCTGAATCTCTTTCTTATCATTTCCTGTCAAAACAATGTCATCAAAATACACAATAAGTATGGTAATTGCATTACCTGAACAGTGTTTCACAAATAGTGTATGATCAACTTGACATTGAGTGTAGCCATATTTTTTGACAGCCTTTGTAAACCTCTCAAACCAAGCTCGGGGTGACTGCTTCAACCCATACAGCGACCTCCTTAATTTACAAACCTTTCCTCTGAAACTATTCTCCCGACCTGGAGGACTATCCATGTTAACTTCTTCAACAAGTTCACCGTTGAGGAAAACATTTTTAACATCTAGTTGGTGAAGTTTCCGGTCCAAATTCACTGTTATAGACAACAAGACCCGAATTGTGTTCATCTTGGCTATTGGGGCAAAGGTCTCCTCATAGTGTATTCCATAAGCCTGAGTGTACCCTTTCGCAACTAATCTGGCCTTGTTTCGATCAATACTACCATCAGCCTTGTGTTTCACCGTAAACACACATTTACACCCCACGGTTCTCTTCCCCTTAGGCAAATTGATTACTTTCCAAGTGTCATTTTTCTGCAGTGCTGTCAACTCTTCAAAAACAACATTTTCCCACTCTTGGCTCTTCAAAGCCTCTTGTATATTTGTAGGAATTGAAACAGCCGAAATATTGAGAGCAAACTCCTTGTATTTTTTAGACAAACCTACATAAGAAACATACTTAGACAGCAGGTAAAGAGGCCGAGACCTGCATTCTCTCACAGGTTTTCTAAGCGCAATAGGTATCTTATCTTCATGCTCATCATCTTCACCACGTGAACCTTCATCACTCATAAATTCAGCACTCGGTTCAGGGACTTGTTTCGATTTGGACTTTTGGGGCTGCTGAATTTCAACATGCTCACTTCCTTTCTCTTTAGTCTTTGGCCGTCGAGAGTACACAAGCACATCTGCTGGTTTATTTTGGCTTGACACATCAGTTTTTCCTGTTTGACACACGTAGGACTAGGAAACTGAATATGTGGAGAGGATGAATGTTTGATCACATCAGGAGTAGGTAAGGGCTGTTTGTGAGTGGGAGAGACATTAGGAACCAGTTTAGGCTGAACCGAATCAGACTTGGGCCTTTTTGAAAAGCTAGGAGACTCAATTTGTTGGATAGGTTCAGATTCAACATCTGAAGTTTCAGCAGACCCGTGAGACTTAACCATGGAACTCAGATTCACACCATTTAGAGGATACACAAGAATTTCTTTAAAAGACAAGTCATGAAAATCCCCAAAATCACCAAACTGAAATTCATCTATTCTTCCCCTCTGAATTTTGGTTTGTGGAAAGAAAGGTTGATCCTCTATGAAGGTAACATCTAAGGAGACTGGAACCTTTTTAGGGGATTGCATCACTTGTATCCCTTTTGAGAGGGAGAGTAGCCTAGAAACAAACATCGGATGGCCCTAGGGTCTAGTTTTCTTCAGTTAAGAGGGTGATTGTGCATGAAAACAGTGTAGCCAAAGATCCGAATAGGTATTTGAGATAAAAGTCTAGTATGAGGGTAGTTTTCTAAGAGAATGTGTGCAGAAGTCTTGAACTGAAGGACACGAGAAGGTTGTCTATTGATAAGATGAACCGCTGTGAGGACAACTTCCCCCCAAAATTGAACAGGAACCCTCATATACAACAATAAAGACCAGGCTACCTCTAACAAGTGTGTTTTTCCTTTTGGAAACCCCATTTTGTTGGGGAGTGTTAACACAAGAGGTTTGATGTACAATCCCTTCACCTAATAGGTAATCACCAAGAGCATGGTTAATGAATTCCTTCCCATTGTCTGTTCTAAGTATTTGAATATTGGTCTGACACTGGTTTTTTATCAAAGAATGAAATTTTTTGAAAATATTAGTCACTTCAGACTTGTCTTTCATTAAGAAAACCCATGTAATCCTAGTATGGTCATCAATAAAGGAGACAAACCATCTAGCCCCAGTGATGTTTGGGGTCTAGGGACCCTAGAAGGGCCCCAAACATCACTATGAATCAGAGAGAAGGGTTTAGAAGCTCTATAATCGATAGAAGGATAAACAGTACGAGTGTGTTCAGACAAAGTGCAAAAATCACAATGAAATTCTCAAAAAGTTTTATTACTGAATAGATCAGGAAACAATTTTCCCAAGTACAAAAAATTGAGATGTCCTAATCTATAGTGCCACAACATGACAACACTTTCTTTATTACTCTTAGACCTACTAACAAAAAGTAAGGAGTCTACATAATAGCATTGTGTACCCAGAGAGGCATTGACCTTGAGAATGTATAGTCCATGTTGAAGCTTAGTGTCCTGAAAAACACATATGTAGGATAAAATTTTGTAGGACACTTCTCATCACTAGTGAGCTTAGATATGGACAACAGACTGCAATCTAAACTAGGAACATATAGAGCAGATTGCAATGTAAGACTTCTTGATATCACTACAGACCTACAAACTGTGACTTTAGAAATTGATCCATCAGCTATGTTCACATTTAGGTTACCTTGGCATGGTTCAAAGAAGCTAAAATCTTTAATATCTCTTGTCATGTGATCGGTTGCCCCTGAATCAACAATCCACAACCTTAGGGTTTCCTGCTTCACATTTAGGGCATTAGAGTCTGTACCTTTCTTGGCAATGGAGGCAGAACCAACCAGAGAAGAACTGGTATTCAGGTTCTGGAAAAACTGCTGCATTTGGTCCGGTTGTTCTCGGCTGAAAAGGGATGGAGTAGGTTCTGCCCTTGTTGTTTCACTATTGCTGGTTGTGTACCCTCTTTGCTCCTTGTCTCGACTGTTTCGTGGCTTCCAATTTGCTGGGTTACCATGCAACTCCCAGCAGGTGTCCCTTACATGTCTAGGCCTTATACAATGCTCACACCATGACTTTCCCTCCTAGCACTGTTTTGATTGAAACCATAATTGTTTTGATTGAAACCGCCCTTGGACAATAGCGCCGATGCCTTTCCACTGACAGAACCAGCTTCTGGTTTGTTCAACATGACTTGTTTCCTATTTTCTTCTCGGCACACCTCAGAGACAACTTCTCTGATTGTTGGAAGCGGTTAGATACCAAGTATTTGGCCACGAACCTCATCAAGATTATCATTCAACCCATGAAGAAACTTGAAGACACTTTTCTGTTCTGTATACGCAACGAACAATTGTGCATCAGCTGTACACTTCCATTCTGGTTTAACGAATGTGTCTATTGTAGAATCAATGACAGTTAGGTCTCTTTGACTCAGATCATGTAGAGTTCCTTCTAACCTGAACAACTCAGATACATTCTCCTTACTCGAGTAGGTTTCTTTTACTGCTGTCCATATCTCTTGTGCTGTTTCATAGAGCAAAAAATCCTATCCAACTTCAGGTGTCATCGAGTTAATTAACCAGGCATTGCCTTGTTCTCCGTCTTCCATGTCTTGTAGGTTTTGTCCTTTGTTTCAGGTTTCTCGGCTTCTCCAGTAACGAAATCAGCCTTGCCTTTACCCCTGATGAAGAGCATAACAGATTGGAACCAAGGTAGGTAATCGTTGCCATTTAACTTATGGCTGGTAATGGGCATATGGGGAGTATCATTGGATCCTCCATTTGGACCACCACCACCGGAACTGGAGGTGGATGATTCCGCATTCGAGGCACCGATTATTTTAGACATATAAGGTAATCAGAGGAGGCTCTGATACCATGAAGAATTCCAGTACCTAGGGTAGGATAAACCCTTAATCTGTCGCTCACTTTATTACTGTTAAAAGAGTCTACAAATATATAGCAAATACACTAACCACTAACCCTAAAATCCCTAGAAAATAGGAGATATGATTTTCTTATTAATAGAGAATCATTATCCCTTAAAGATAGGAAACTAATCAAGTAAAACATTCGACAGAAATTGCATCCGTTATCACATTCAATGGAAATTAACCTGGCTATTTGTTTCTCTCTTTTCCTCATTTCTTATATTGGTTATGTGCCAATTAATTTATTTAGGTCTTGGCTTCTGAACTCATTTCATGTTACATTTTCATTGATGTAATTATATGTTAAATGCTTACATTTAATTCATGTTTATATTTTCAAGTCTAAGATAATTCTCTTGCTAGGTTTTTATCATACTGTAAGATTTCTTCCCATATCCCTGTGACAATTGCATGCCACAACACTGAAAGATGTTGGAGTTCAAGCCCTGATAAGAGAACGTCTGTGCCTTTCCCTGATTTTCCAAACTTAATTGTTGTGTAAGTGATGTTTTCAAATTCTTTTGTTTGTCAAAGGGTTAAAATAGGTTACATGGTTGATATAAGTTATGTTTTGAAGTAATTGTATGTCAATGACCAATATTTTTGTAACGCATCCTTTATTTTAATAGGTTTCCCTCGTTCCCAGAGACTATAGCTTTTGGTGAAAATCGCAAGAAACAAGGCATTGCTTGCCACCATCCAAAATTGCTTGTTTTGCAAAGAGAAGATACTATTCGTATCATCATTACTTCTGCAAATTTAGTGGCAAAACAGGTAATTACTTAGTTTAATGTCATGTTATTCTTGTTTTATGTGGTGTGTGTTACATAATATTAACTTTTACATATCATGAAAGCGTCTCGTGATATTTATAGTTGATGCAACTGTGTAGAATATATCATGTAGAAATTGAATGTATATGCTAGGAGTTCGGGTCTGGATTTTTGGTGGTCTCCCGTTGAACTGTTAGAATATCCGTGCGTGCTTCTGTTTTGAGCAAGGTGAAGAATTTGAGTGTTGCACACTTCACCCCAAATTCTGAGACTTATCTGCATCCTGGATTTTGATTTTAGAGTCTGGAGACCAGTAGCATGACTGATTTGGTGCAGTTACTGATATCAGAAGCCTTTCATAATGGAGCTTCTGTCTTCAAATTTGGTGTCTTTGGTGCTCTTGTGATTAGTGCTGTTAACATTGTATTATGAACATGTACCATCCTGTAGTCTGACACAGAAATTCTAATGACTGCTTTATTATGTCTTAGTTTGAGGAAAAGATCTACTGGTGCAGACAACATTCTTTTTATTTTGCTGTGTTCTTGCAGTTTTTGTTAAATTTTTTATATGATATATCTAGCTGTGTACACTGTTTAATGAACAATTTCATGTTTAGCCTGTGTTGTAGTACTCACCAGTTATGACTTTCGCAGTGGAATAGTGTAACAAATACCATTTGGTGGCAAGATTTCCCTCACAGAAGTGCACCTGATTATTTGTCTCTTTTCATTCAAGCTCCTATCGAAGGAATTAATCAAGATTCAAGGTCTGATTTCGCTTCTCATCTGGCCAGCTTTATGGCATCTCTTGTAATTGATGTACCCAGTCAAGCCCATTGGATTCTTGAGCTGACAAAGTATGACTTTGGTGGGGCAACGGGACATTTAGTTGCTTCAGTACCTGGAATATATTCCTGCAGAACTCCCAGTGCTTCAGAATTCACATACTTCAAGCCCGTGAGTTTTTTCATTCGCTTTGCATGTGCACGTGTTCACATGTGGATTTTTCTTGCTCGAATGGAAGCTGATTGTTATCATTTTGCTGATATAGCCACTCAGCACACTTTCTATTTATTTGTTGTTTTTTTTAGGATTATGCCAAAAACCTCAAGAAACGGTGGTATTTTCAAGTTTCGGTGAACCCAGACTTCAGTGCTTGATACCTAGTTAAAGTTTGTTTGCATCATTTTGGTTATCATTTATATTTACTATCAAGCTATCTTGTAGAGGCATTTACACTTTTACAATAATGTGGTGGAAGAATTGGCCTTGGGTGTGTTTGCCAATGCCCTTGACTCCTTGTTAAAAGGATTCTCATACAATGCATCAAACTCCCATTTCAGGCTAATCATTGCTCTTCATTGTCCTTTGGCATAAAGTTCCTTGGTTCAGTTGAAGCATCTGTTGTTGGTTTAAGCCACCTGTTTCGCGCTGGAGTAGACTCAAATGATGCACAGATTAAGAAACTGGCTGCTTTCCTTTGTAGATCTTGTGAAAATGCATATGGGATGTTGGAAGTTGTTTTGAGACGAAATACCAATGTTCCTGCAGATGTCAATGCTGTGAGCGTTCTTGTTTCTAACCCAGATGAGTTCTCTGGGGGAGGTAAAATTTTGATTACTTGAATTAGATGTCTGTTGTTTGACACCTTTTTCCATATACTGGCTACTGCCTCTGGGTGTTGCTTTGCTTGTTCATAGTGATATTATATGTTATTTCTGTGAAAGTATGCACTCTGGAAATTGTTTCAGCAATATATAGGATGATCAGTTAGCCTATCACATTGTTGATATAGAACTGAATTTTATCAAGATCATCTTGTAAAATTATAAACATTCCACTGAACACAAAGTTTAACGGTGACTTTATATGTCATCTGTTCATTGACTTATGGTATATTCTTGCCTATAAATTGTATTTAATGTTAAGTTGAAGCTTTGATTGACATAATTGTTGTATTGTAATGAAATTATCAGACCGTGAGGTTATAAATACATATCAGTTGGTCTTTATTAGAGATTAAATATTATTGTTATTGTAATGAATTGTTAGACCGTGAGGTTATAAATACATATCAGTTGGTCTTTATTAGAGATTAAATATTATTGTTGGGCCTATAAACTTAACCAACATGGTATTAGATAACTTAACCAAGAGGCTCTGTATTTTATTCCTAAAATTCTTTCATTCTATTACCTATCAAGCATTATAACACAAGCAAGATAGGCAATATTTGGTCCACATGGCAAGCCCATTGACTAAATTCGACTACATACATGTTGGAGTTACAGCACTACTGTTGGTTCATTTCATATAAACTTAAGCATTAAGGATTGAAGGTTATTCAACAAATATAAAGAGCGTTATAACTTTACTGAAGAAGGGTCACAAAATAAAATATATGAAGATATTATTTATATGCAGGGTCAGTTTCCTCTTAGGGTTACTAAATTGACAATCTTTGCTTTACAGCATGTTCTCATAAACCCCGAGAGTACTTCCCTAATCATGGGAGCTTCCCTTGAATTGCTTTAAAGTGGTCTCGTGTTGCTTCATTTTTCCAGAGTGTTTTTCATATTTTTCATTAATGTAATTTCTTTATTCAACTTTTGCAAAGGGATTGGTTTCTTTTTTCTTTTCAATGTTAGTATGTGTTCTGCATTTTGATTATTCATGTTTTGAGGTACAACAATTATGTCTTTTTCATTCTCCTTGCTAGATTGCGTTCAACTTGGCTTCCTGCCTAGAAATATTGCAAAGTGGGTTTCTCCATTGTGGGATGTTGGATTCTTTGGATTTTCTGGATTTGTTTCTCGTGATGAAGTCCTTGCAGCTGCTTTAGGAGGATTCAACAAAAAAATACAACTGATATTACATGTTTCAAAGGCATGGCCTTTTTGCCTTTTGTTCAATATGTTTCCCAGAAGCAGTTTGCATCTTTATGATCAATAGTTAGCAATTTAGCATGGCCACATTTTGGATTGGGCATACTTAGATGGATGTGATTTTTGATTTGTTGTGCAGGGGGTTCACTTTCCAGATATATCAAAGATGATGCGACCAGAACATGTTGTTGCATTAAGCTATCTCATTGCTTTAATTCAGAGATGTAGAGGACTCTGGCGACTGCAAGAGGTAATGGCATTGTTGTTTGGAAGAATTTCAGCTACATACATTTTTAGGATATACTATGGTAAACATCCTGTAGCTACTCTCTCATGATCCATCCCTTTTAACTGATACACGTGTTTACAATATGTATTTAGATGCATGTACTGGTAGATTGTTGGTATGGAGGTAATTTTTTAGCATCAGATGCTGAATTTAGTTAATAGATAAATCATGTATTGCTTATCATAGCATGTGATATTAGGATTTAAGATAGCTGTAGGTTCGAGAACTGGTGGTATAGACAACAAATGCTACCCTAGCATTTTGCTTGATTTAGCTAGTGAAGAGAAGTGGTCCTGAATGGTGTTCTTTTATTACAATATAACGTTATGTAATGTGTGAATTGTGAAAGACTCTGGTACTAATATTGTTTTTTTTTCCCGCCAAGGTTGTAGGTCAACATAGATGGCCTGAATCACAAGAATCTGATTTTTTTTATGGTGAGTGCTTTTTGTCCACTTCCAATAATTTCAGTAGAAATTTGAAAATTATATATTCTTCACACCTGTTCTTTATTAAGGTTCATCCTCAATTGGATCGATCAATGCACCATTTCTTGCTGCATTTGCATCAGCTGCTGGAAAGAAATCAATGAGATCCTTTGACTCTGAAGAGTCTGATCCAGAGGTAAATGAAAAAAAAAAAAAACTTTTGATTTGCTATTTATTAACATGCATGAACAGTTGAAATCATATCCTTTTTTGTCATGGATTCAATAGTTCATTGTTGCTTTTGGCAGTGGGGCAGCTGGAGTGTTAGTCAAGAACTGAGAAATCCATCCATTAGAATACTTTTCCCTACTATTGAAAGAGTGAAGAATGCATGCGATGGAATCTTACCCTCAAAGCGCATGCTTTGCTTCTCAGAGGTATGCTAGTTTTGATCAGCTTTAAATAATTTATGTTATCAATGATTCAATTCCATGAATAAATTAAATGGGTTAAATTCAGGGTATCCCAGTTTGTTCAATGAGCTGGTATACCGATAATGGGGCTGCCTTCATTCTATGAGAAGAAAGTGGGATAAATTATATCGCAGCCTCCTCACATTTTCTTAATCTTTAATATACAATATGGTGTCTAACATTGTGGACTTTAATTTTGGAACACTTCCCCTATGGCCCTCTCATGTTGGTGCCTCAGTGCCTACTCATCTTCTTCTGCTAAACTGAGATGAGAGTAGACCTAACAATTCTGTTTTTACTGTCTAATACACTATATGGTGAATATAATAATTCAGATTGCTGATATGAATGGATTTCATGAATGTGTTGCACAGTAGATTTCACAGTCAATACTGGATGTGGACAATAGATTAGTTACTATTCCATAGTTTACTATACCATCATTTCTGGAGAACAAGAAAAATCTCGGGATTACATTTTAAGAACATTATCGGTTTACATTAAAGAAACCATAAGTTGTGCAGGCCCTCGTGGCTTACTTTTACATTTTCCAAATATATGAGTTTCTTTTTTCAAGTTTGTTGGAATTTGATTCCAGTTACACGTGATGTCTTACGAAAAACCATCATCATTTTGACATTTTCTCGTTTGTGAGTTGCGAACAGATGTCTACAGCCTACAAAAGAGAAATGTTCCTTTTTGTTATCATTTGTTTCATCAGATAAATATGCCGTATGTTCTAATTTTTCTTCTTGCATGTTCTGTTCAGAAAACATGGCAGAGGTTAAGACCTGCAGACATTCTTCATGATGCAATTCCTCATCCATATGATAGAGTAGGACATCCAATGCATGTCAAGGTAAGAATGTTATACTCCTGGATGGTTAGAAATTTCTAGAATGAAAGGTTTATTGAAGATGGTGTTTGCTATGTTAATTTTGAGCATTGTGTGATATCTTTCTTTTATTGTGATTGCATATATATGATTATCTCCCTTGTTCAAATTTAAAGTTTGGGTGCCTTTTTTATTTTATTTTATTGAACACTACTAGAGTTTAATGTATATCAAAACTGAAAGAGAATGCTGTGAGCAGGTGGCGCGTAGACGCTTTCAGTCTACAAAAGATGGATCGTCCTTTGGTTGGGTTTACTGTGGGTCCCATAATTTCAGTGCGGCTGCTTGGGGAAGATCCATTTCTATTCCATCTGGCGTAAAAGGAGGAAGATCCATTTCTATTCCATCCAGCGTAAAAGGAGAAAAAGGAAATGGGCCTGAGAAAACCAACTCTTCCTCAAGTTTGAGGCTTCATATTTGTAATTATGAACTTGGAATTGTATTCATTTTCCCCCAAACAGAGACAAAGGGTAGCTCTGAAAGAAACAGGACTGAGTTGGATGATATTGTGTTGCCATATGTTGTGCCTGCTCCAAAGTACAGACCTAAAGATAGGCCAGCAACAGCTCAAGCTATGAAAGAAGCAATAGCCGAGCTTAATGAGCAACAGAGATTAAAACTTGCTGAAATAGCAGCTATAGAAGAAATAACAGAAGAGATTCCAGATGAAGAGGAGGAAGTAGAAGCGACTGGTTATATTGCAGAGAAGGAAGAGGAGAAGGCTTATGCTGAGATGCTATGGAGCCAGGTTGACTCGTCGCCCAGCTGTTGAACTATATATTAGGAGTGGAAGGATTTGATTACTTAGAGCAGAACCTAGAATTTGTCAAATGATAAGTCATTTGTCTAATAATCTGCTTTGTGGCTGTTTAGGTGATTGTTGTACAATTACATATTGGATTTCAAGCATTAAGAGATCAGGTTCCTGGGGTTTTACCTTGAGGAGGTTGAAGTATCATGGAGATGTTGAACTCGTACCAGGAGTGAAGGGCTTCAAATTCAATTACTCAAGAGTGGAACTTTGTAATTGTCTAGTGATATGTCTCACACATCTGCTACACAGCGGTGTTGGGAAATTATTGTAAACCAGAACAATTGTACACTGTACAGTATCAAGTAGATTTGAAGGATTAAGACATCAGTTACATAGGGTTTTGCCTTGAAACTCTGTTGTATTTGATCTGAATATATACGTGGGGAGCTTCCATGAGGCTGCCTGCCACCCCCAGATTGGTTTGATCAATGTACATGATATTGAGAAGCCTAATGAAGACAAAGGTTGTTATGAGCTTAAATTCTTAATTTATCACACGTTATATACTTAAATAGTTATATATCATCTGCCTAGAAATCCATTGATAATACGATCAAAATTTGGCACTCATTTGGTTCAAGTTTCCATTTTCTCCTTCAAGTTGCTAGACCAGCTGACCAGGCATTGGGTCTACAACCAAGCGGTACTTTTGTTTTAAAGCAAGAAAGTGGTCTTCTTAAAAAAAAAAAAACCTTGCATAATGCGGAAGGATGCAACGTCTGAAATCGTTACATAAGCGCTTCGCAGTCTCACACAAATCGTTGTTCAACTCTGCCTGCACTTTAAACTCTGTTCTTGATTCAACAGAGACCTATTACGATCAACTCTTGAAGTCCTGCAATGTCTTGGCTGCTCTCAAACAGATAAACTCCTCTCTCACCACTTCAGGCCTCATCGCCCAAAACCCCCCCAAATCGTTGTTCAACTCTGCCTGCACTTTAAACTCTGTTCTTGATTCAACAGAGACCTATTACGATCAACTCTTGAAGTCCTGCAATGTCTTGGCTGCTCTCAAACAGATACACTCCTCTCTCACCACTTCAGGCCTCATCGCCCAAAACCCCCCATTTGGGTGCCCAACGCATCATCAAGTACGCCAAGTACGCAGAACCCAACACTTCTTGCTCTCTTTTCAATAACTTGCAGAGTGATAAACCTAATTCTTTTCTTTGGAACACTATGCTTCTGGCCTATACTAATGGTGGTCATTTTGTTGAAACGCTGGAACTGTATTCTCTTATGCGTAGAAGCGGCATTTCATCAAACAACTACACCTTCCCTTTTGTACTCAAAGTGTGATCGCTGATTCTTGAAGGGAAAGTTGTTCATGCAGATGTTATAAGAACTGGGTTCCATTCAGATTTATATGTAGAGGCTGCTCTGGTTGACATGTACGCCAAATGTGGCCAAACTGATGATGGTTGCAAAGTATTCGATGAAATGTCGATGAGCGATTTGGTTTCATGGACTGCTATGATTACGGCCTATGAGCAGGCCGAGAAGCCTAAAGAGGCACTCCTGTTGTTCCAAAAGATGCAGCAAGAGGGTCTTTTAGCAGATTCGGTTACAATAGTGAGTGTTGCCTCGGCTGTTGGTCAGTTGGGAGATGCCATGAGGGCTCAAGCAGTTCATGGCTATGCCATCTGTAATGCGTTACTTGAGGATTTATGTGTGGGTAACTCGATTGTTGCCATGTATGCTAAATGTGGTAATGTTGTACAATCACGCATGGTTTTCAATCAGATGCAAGGAAGAGATGGTATCTCATGGAATTCAATGCTTTCAGGGTAACTCAAAATGGCCAAGCGAGTGAAGCTTTTTTGCTTTTTGACGAGATGCAGGATTCTGGGTGTAAACCTAACCCTGTGACAGCATTGATTATGGTGTCTGCATGTGCTTACTTGGGATCTCGTCAACATGGAAGGAAACTCCACAATTTTATCATCAACAGAAATATCAAAATTGACGCAACTCTTTGGAACACATTGATGGACATGTATGCAAAGTGAGGAGATTTAGATACTGCAGAGTTTATGTTCAATGACATCCATCCGAGTAAACGAGATGTTAGCTAGTGGAATGTACTGATCTCAGGGTATGGCATGCATGGGCACGGGAAAAAAACTTTAGAACTCTTTACACGGATGCAAGATGAAGGAGTCGAGCCAAACCGCATAACTTTCACTTCCATTCTCTCTGCTTGCAGTCATGCTGGCCTGATTGATGAAGGAAGGAAGTGTTTTGCAGACATGACGAAGCTATCTGTGAACTTGAGGCGAAACACTATGCTTGCATGGTTGATATGCTTGGCCAAGCTGGGCATTTATATGAAGCTTTTGATATCATCAAACAAATGCCATCACCACCAAATGATAGCGTATGGGGAGCATTGCTTTTGGCTTGTAGAATCCATGGTAATATGGAATTAGGTGAAATTGCGGCCTACAGATTATTCCAGCTAGAGCTGAACATAATGGATATTATGTGCTGCTGCGGATATCTATGCCGCATCAAACAATTGGCAAGAAGTTGGGAAGCTAAGACAAGCAATGAAGTACAAGGGATTGAAGAAACCTGCTGCTTTCAGTGTGATTGAGGATGGTAATGAGACCTATGGCTTCTACACAGCAGACCAAGTAAATCCATATCATAAAGAGGTTTATCAGAAAGTAGAGAGCATGGCAATAGAAAAAAAAATGGCAGGACATGTGACGGACCTATCATGCGTTTTACATGATGTGGAAGAGGAAGACAGAGCAGATGCTCAATTATCACAGTGAGAAGCTTGCAGTGGCTTTCGGAATTATGAAGATTGACCCTGGAACTAGCAATTCAGATCACCGAGAATCTCCGTGTTTGCAATGATTGCCATTCAGCCTTGAAGATCATCTCCTACATCTACAGACGAAAGATTATTGTGAGAGATGTAAAAAGGTTCCATCATTTTGAAGGCGGTACTTGCTCATGCAAGGATTATTGGTAAGCTACTGAGCCACCGTTGGTGAAGATATTGTCATTTCAGTATACTAATTTATATTTGGATTTAGCTCCATTTAATGTACAATGATAAGGGAATGATGTATGAAACTGCAAAGCATACATAATATAATCTTAGAACATAGTTTAGAACTCTCCCACAAGATTCTTCAAGTTAGACAATAAAACGAATTGACCGTTTCACGGGAACAACTTGTTTTTCAACTAAAAGATTAATTGAAGATCACTTATTTAATTAAGACATGTTGAGGCTAGAATCAGAATAGCCATTTTTGAGGCTTGTAGTCACTTTCCTTGACGTCTTATTTGTTTATGCAAATTACCTTTGGATACAACAATATCAAAATACTGCACAATTAGTTTGAGTTTCTAAGAGAAGGAAGAAATTGTGAGAAAATAAAAGAAAGGGAAATAGATTGAAATATCCAAGAGATGTATAATTCTCTTCGTCGCAGTCTGGCGGCGCCCTTTCATTAAATCTTAAATTCATAAGAGACATGTTTGAATATAATTAAAAGTTTAAAACTATATTAATTCTCCAAAAAAAACAACCCTTAGATACAAACAGTATGTTTCAAATCAAAATTCTCTTCCAATTTTTTTTTCTAAAATCCCGTTCAAATTGCAATTTAATTGGGTTATATATAGTGACTTGGTCCATTTTTTTAATCTTTTTAATTTACACCAATCGGATCGGGATCCGACCAGATCAATTGCTATAAGAATATATATGTTGAGATTTAATGAGTAAATGTGAGACTAAAACCCTTATTACATAAATGAAGAGGTATTCAGGAATTGTACGACCACTTTGCTAGGAATGATTGTGCATTTGATGAGAGATTTTATTTGCATTAATAGGAACAAAATGATTTCCCAAACTTAAAAATTTCATCCACAAATCAAGGGAACAGATAAAAGTCAATAGGCAAATTTATAAGCTCAAACACAAGCAGGGACAAACTTCGTAGGTCAAAAGAAAAGTCGAGAGCAGTAGTTTCTGATTTTTAAGACCTTTCTTTCACATGTGAAAAAAATCAAGCCACCCCCACCAACCTGTGAACCGAAGTGGTGAGCAGACAATAGAACAAGCCCTACAGGACAGAAACTGGAATCAGTCCAGTCTAACTACAGAATGCGGTTCAGACTTGTAATCCAACCTGAAACATATATTCCAATTTTAGTTGTTTCACTTGCGTGCGGGTCTTAAGCTCCTTCTTCGTATATACTTGTCTATATGTGAAGTTAAAGTAGACTTTTGGCACATAATTGAAGTCCAAGCCACCCCAAACAATTAAAGAGAGGGAAAAAAAAAATATTAAAAAAAAATTAACTTGTCCTCCGACTCTTCCACCCCAATTGTCTATTCCATTCCTTCCTTCTTCAATCTTTCTTTCATTTCCACAAGCAAAGTCAGATTTCTTCTTCTTCTCAAATAAAAATCGAAACTTAACCAACCCAATTCAATTTTATTCGAGTTTCTTCAAAAAAATAAAATAAAATCAAATAATGGAAGTATCATCAACTTGTTCACCTCTCTCGATTCATTCTCGATGCCTGTTCACCCACCAACCACCTCCGTCACGGTGGTTGCCACGTCATCACCACCTTCCGTTTCACTCTGTAAATTCCGTTTCTTCCTTCTTCAACCTTTCGATTATTTCACATAGAACCCATTTGTTTCACTCCAATAACAGTTCCCTCTGCACCAGAAAACGGAAAAAAATCAACCCGATTTCTTCTGTCTTCGAGAGATTCACTGAACGTGCCATTAAAGCTGTGATCTTCTCTCAACGGGAAGCCAAGTTGTTGGGCAGAGACATGGTTTTGACTCAACATTTGTTGCTTGGTTTGATAGAGGAGGATCGCCATCCAAGTGGGTTTCTTGAGTCTGGGATCACGATCGACAAAGCTCGAGAAGCGGTGCGCACCATTTGGCACAGTGAAGAAGGTGGTGCTACTGATGATTTGGCTGCTGAAGAAGCTGTTTCTCTCAAGAAATCGACTTTCAAGTCGACAACGGACGTGCCGTTTTCGATCAGTACGAAACGCGTTTTTGAGGCTGCTGTGGAGTACTCGAGAACTAGGGGATATAATTTCATTGCTCCAGAACATATTGCTATTGGGTTATTCACTGTTGATGATGGCAGTGCAGCTCGGGTCCTCAAAAGGTATTTTTTTCCTGTTCTTATTATCTTGCATGTTGATATTTGTGGTTTCTAACATGCTCTAATAATGGAACTAGAAATACAGAGCGATATAGCATGAAGGTGTTTTTTGTATATAATTATTGTCACAATTAGCCAATGTGTTGGTGGTTGAAGAGAAAGGGAAAAACAAGTTAATGAAATGGTTGAGTGTACCTAAGAGAGCTTCTATGTCATTGATTATGATAATGCATGAAATTAGAACACAAGAGTTTGTGGGATCAGATTTCTGTATATTGAGTCTGTATCTATGTGGTTTTAGGTTGGGGACGAATATAAACAGCTTGGCAGCTGTTGCGGTCTCTAGGCTTCAAGGGGAGCTTGCTAAAGAAGGCAGAGAACCATCATTGGCGTCCAAAGGGACACGTGAAATTTCCCTTTCTGGTGGCAAAGCAGCTGGAATAAAATCCTCTGAGAAAACAAGAGGTAGAAAGTTGATTTTCTGTCATTTTTCTGTACTTTATTTGTTACAATAATGGAGAGGAATGTTTTGTAATCTTGGCTGTTCTTCTTAGGGAAAAGCGCACTGGCCCAATTCTGTGTAGATCTTACAGCTCGTGCTAGCGAAGGACTCATTGATCCTGTCATAGGCCGAGATACTGAAGTTCAGAGAATTGTTCAGATTCTTTGCCGCAGAACCAAAAATAATCCCATTCTTCTTGGGGAATGTGGGGTTGGAAAAACAGCCATTGCTGAAGGACTAGCTATTCGTATTGCAGAGGCAGAAGTTCCCTCTTTCCTCTTGGTGTGTATCTTCACAAGTGATTGTATCTTTTCATTGATTTAAGATTCAAATGCTATTGTCTCCTATGAAGGCCGTATCGTACATATTTGATTACCTTTATTGTTCTATCCACAGACAAAACGTATAATGTCCTTAGATATAGGATTATTAATGGCTGGTGCTAAGGAAAGGGGTGAATTAGAGGCACGTGTAACTACATTAATAAGCGAGATACAAAAATCAGGTAACTGCAATTTTTGCTACGTTTATAATCAGGAATGATTTTTTTTTTTTTTTTTTCTGATTAGTCTCTATATGATGGCATTGCAGGTGATGTCATTCTTTTTATCGATGAAGTCCATACACTTGTTGGTTCTGGCACAGTTGGAAGAGGAAACAAGGGAACTGGGCTTGACATCGCTAATCTGTTGAAGCCATCACTTGGGAGGGGTGAATTACAGGTGATTATTTCTCTTTTGTCATATTTTACTTTTATATAGACAATTTTTTTGACAGAGCTTTTATATAGACATTTAAATAACCTTAGAATGTCTTATATATGAGCTCTTTTATGCTTGAAGCTCGTCATTACAAGTTTAATGAATGATGAATCTCATTTCTGCAAAATCCCATGAATTTGCTACTATTAGAAAATAATAATATCAGAGGACGTGGCTGTAGAGAATATAAGTTGAGGCAGTTAAAGCATATTATTCTGCGATTCGATAGTTTGAGCCTACTGAGAAAAATAGGATTTATGTAGTTAACAGTTTTTGGGATCAAGACTTCTTAAATCTAGTGGAATGGGCTGTATTTATTTTATTTTGCTATTGCTCCTGAAATAATGGACTGTTTGAACTCTCTGAAATAATGTTCCTTCACTGCTTGGACAATGGAATCTAGTAGCTGTTCGTTTTACAGATAAACACTGCATTTGTCTTTTAGAAAAATGACACCAGCCTCTTTAGAAATCTGTTTCAATGTCTATTACTCTACTTGAATCTATTGTGTTAAGAGGGATGTGTTTTAACTGAAATCTGCTTTTTACCTATTCTTGTTATGGTTTTCTAAGCCTTACATTGTACCGGTGCATTAACACTCCTTTGTTTCCAGTGTATTGCATCCACAACTCTAGATGAATACAGGACCCAATTTGAAAAGGATAAAGCATTAGCACGAAGATTCCAGCCTGTGTTGATTAATGAACCGAGCCAGGTTGTTTTCAATATATATTTTAATCTAATCTTTATGTAATTACTCGGTTACTGTGCTTTCTTAATCTTCCCCTGATTTCTTACCTTGATATTTTGTGACAATTTTTAGGACGATGCAGTTAGGATACTATTGGGTCTGCGTGAGAAATACGAGGCCCATCACAACTGCAGATTTACTCTTGAAGCAATAAATGCCGCTGTGCACTTGTCAGCAAGATATCTTCCTGATAGGTATCTTCCTGATAAAGCCATTGATCTCATTGATGAGGCAGGAAGTAGAGCTCGTATTGAGTCATTCAAAAGGAGAAAGGAGCAACAAACTGGCATACTTTCAAAGCCACCAGATGACTATTGGCAAGAAATTAGGACTGTTCAGGCTATGCATGAAGTGGTAATTACATCATTCCTTTAGTCTACTTGAATTTGTGATCCGCTAATAACCTCAGTTTCATATTCTTCCTAAAACTAGGTTCAGACAAGTAGGCTGAAATATGATGATGATGCTACCAAAATGGATGATGGCAGTGAAATCGTTGCAGAATCCTCATTGCCTTCCACATCAGATGATGACGAGTATGATTCTTGTCCCTAAAATACGTAGGAGGAGTTTAAGCAGTATACTTTCATCTCTCTAGGGTTGATTGCTAATTTTTTTTTACACCTGTGATGTTTCTCAGACCTACAATAGTGGGACCTGAAGACATTGCGGCAGTTGCTTCACTTTGGTCTGGAATCCCAGTTCAGCAGATCACTGCTGATGAAAGAAAGCTTCTAGTGGGTCTTGATGAGTTGCTTAAAAAGCGTGTTGTTGGTCAAGATGAGGCTGTTGCTGCCATTTCTCGAGCAGTTAAGAGATCCCGGGTTGGCTTGAAGGATCCAGACCGGCCGATTGCTGCAATGCTCTTTTGTGGCCCAACCGGAGTTGGCAAAACTGAATTAACAAAAGCTTTGGCAGCATGCTACTTTGGTTCGGTAAGGATTCATGCAATAATTATATTTTACCCCACTTTTTCTTTTCTTTTTTGAGAATTAATTTATATTTTACCCCACTTCAAATATTAAAAAATGATAGTCCTTTTAAATTAATACTTTGATAAATATGATTTATTGAAAAAGCAACCAGTCTTTTACTTTTTCTATTCCCAATTGAAACTAACAACCATCCTCAGGCAAGTGCTTGATAAGGATTTATGGTTGTAGGAATATGTGGGAAATGAGAGGAAAATTATTGTGTATTTATGTCATTATCTTCAGTAAAATAAAGCTGTATATAAAGGGCTGTAAAATTAATTGAAATATTTCATATCATAGTAAGCACGATAAAGCGTAATGGCTGAGACAAATAATGCGCATCGGTGGAATTTGAATGTTGGAGAGTTTGAAGGGAAATTCAAATAATTTGATATTACAATTGCAGAGATATCAGTCTGAACGTGAATCTGTGTATGAACATTAGTTTTCATCATCTTTTATAGTTTTAATTGATGCCATGTGGTTTACAGAGCTATCTGTTTTTACATGGGGATGGATGGGTGGATGGTTATTTTTGTTGCTTTACCTTGATATTATTATTGCAGGAAGAAGCCATGCTAAGATTGGACATGAGTGAATATATGGAGCGGCATACTGTGAGCAAATTGATAGGATCACCCCCAGGTTACGTTGGGTATGAAGAGGGAGGTTTTCTCACAGAAGCTATTAGAAGACGGCCTTTCACATTGTTATTGCTAGACGAAATAGAGAAAGCCCACCCTGATATATTCAACATTCTCCTTCAATTGTTTGAAGATGGCCATTTAACAGATTCTCAGGTTTGTGCCTATCAGAATATACAAAATGACATTGAATCGCAGGCAGTGATCTTTAACTCGCACTGGGAAAAACATGATTATCATTTAAAAGCAAACTTTTTAACGATTTTTTTCATTTTAATTCATTGAATTCTTAAGCTAGAATGGGTTTAATAACAGGGTCAGAGGGTATCATTCAGGAATGCTTTGATAGTGATGACGTCAAATGTGGGCTCTACTACAATTGCAAAGGGTAGTCATGGATCAATTGGTTTCTTGATTGAAGATAATGAGTCAGCTTCATATGCTGGAATGAAAGGTCTGGTTATGGAGGAACTCAAGGCGTTTTTTCGTCCAGAGTTACTGAATAGGATCGATGAAGTGGTTGTGTTTCAGCCCCTACAGAAGACTCAGGTTTGCTACTCTTTATTGATATTCTTCATCTCCAATCATGTTAGTACTCAAAGATATTCTTCATCTGCAATTTTTCTTTTTTCGGCTGAATTTCATCAAGTATCTCAGATTGTTTTAAAGTCTGAACTAGAAAAGTTTGATCATGTTGGATTAGTGACATAATGTTAGGGGTCGTTTGTTTTTTCCAATTAAAACTTAATGGGTTGTTTGTTTTTTTAAATGGTCAAACAACTTAAAACTACCAAAAATCAATTTAAAATAAAAAGTAAAAAATCTTGACTTTTCATCTAATTTCAAAACATTGAATTGCATTAAATGCAATTTAAAATCTTTTCTTCTAATACTATTCCCCATATATAACATATTTGTAATTTCATCATAATTATATATAGTGTAAACATCTTTATTTTAATATATTGTTTATTTTAAATAACTTTAAAAATAAAAAAGAACCGTAATCACTTATCATATTGATGTTTACTGTTTAATATCAATATTTTATTATGATATTTGGATGATGTATTTATATATTATTTTTTTAGAGTGTTTTGTATGAGTTTTCCGATTGTTCCTTTTAGATTTTGAGAAAAGAAAAGGGGAAAAAAGAAAAACCTTTTCTTTTCTTAATAAAAATGAAGTTGGTTTATAATCGATGAAGATCATGATCATACGTGTTTATATATAGTTATTATTTTTTTATTGTTATTGTTTCATATATTATATGTATAATTGTTTAACATGTGTATAAACGTAAAATTATATATTTTCAGACAATTTTACTTTTAAAAAACAAACGTGTTGACAATACATTTAAATGTGAGAAAAAAAAATATCAGATTCAGTCCATATTCGGTCTTTAGAAAAATTCAGGTCCGTTCAGTTTTTAGACGAAAAAACAAATGACCCCTTAGACTTGAAAGGCCATTAACATAATCTGTTTGTATTTTCAGATGCTTGAGATTTTAAATCTGATGCTGCAAGAGGTGAAGGCAAGGCTGATATCTCTGGGAATTGGTTTGGAGGTTTCCGAGTCAATCAAAGACCTCATATGCCAGCAAGGTTATGACAAGACTTACGGTGCCCGCCCTCTTCGGAGGGCAGTTACCTCAATAATCGAAGATCTCTTGAGTGAAGCCATTCTTGCCGGAGATTACAAGCCTGGCGACACTGCTGTTATCGATTTGGATGCATCCGGAAACCCATACGTTTCGAATGGTTCGGACAGGAGTGTTCAGCTGTCTGATACAACATCCCTCATCTAGTTAATCAATGAATAATTTCATGATGTATTGTAATATTATTGTGTACATAATTTGGCATTTTGTTTCTAGTATAGGTGATTGATTGATTCAAGTGTAATGTGTAAATGAGTATAGCTTCTAATTATTTTTTGAAGCATTGCTTTAGATTAGATTGAAAAAAAAAAAAAAAAAACAGAGGAAGAGCATCATCAAATCAAACACTTAAAATCCTTCAAATCCCAACACAACACTAATTATCCCAATGAGGCAAGGCCGGTGGAGGATTCCGCTGAAGAGTCCGGCGGCAAATGCACCGGCACCATTTGTGGATGGAGAGGTGGTTGTGTTTGGTGAGATGTTAGGGTATGCTAATAATTTCATGGTTTATAAAATTAATTAATTCTTTTTTATTTAATAAATAAAAGTAGAAAGACTAAAATAACCTTCCACCACCGTTGGAATGTTAGATAAATTAATAACAGTGGGCTTTGGGCCTCTGCCCCCGGGTGTTTAAGGCTTAGTTTGACATTGTTTCTCTAGCTGTTTTTGAGGTCAAAAGTGATTCTGGATCTAAGACAGGGTGTTTGGTAAAATCGCGGGGAAAGTGTTTTTGGTCACTTTTAGCTTCTCCTAACTGAGTTTTTTAGAAGCTACAAATACATGCTTTTAGATTTTGGCTTCTGCTTTTAGAAAACGTGCTACAGTGATATTAAATGAAATTTTATTAACTTTCTAACTTTTTTCTTGCCTTTAACGAAATTTAACAAAAAAAAAATGGATTTATATTTCTGTAAAAAAAAATGTTGCCATAACTGTATAAAAAAATTGGGATAATTAATTCAATAAAGTAGAATAAAAATGAAATAAAAAAATAAAGTTGAATAAAATAAATAAATAAAGAAATAAAGAAATAAGGTTAATTAATTAAATAAAGTAGAATAAAAAATGTGATTAATTAATTCAATAAAGTATCATAATTATATAACACTAAACACAAATAAACAAGAAAAATATAAAGTATAGCATATTAGTACCATTTAGATGTCTATGTCCTTTTAGAAATTTTACACACTCACAACACTTTTTATTTCAGTTTACCAAACACATTGAAATTGCTTTTAGTTTTCACAGCGCTTTTGAAAATCAGTTTACCAAACACTCGGCTGATTCTTTCCACAGCAATTTCACCCACAGTAATTTTAAAAACACTTATTCCCAAGGCACAACAATACTAAACTGAGCCTAAATCTTTGGGTGATTGTGTAGAATACAAAATCTTCTCTGTCTTGGCGTATGAAACCGGGTCCAGTGTAATTTCCCCTAAAAATAAAAACAAATAAAATATAAATAAAAGAAAATAATATTGTAGAGAGAAAAGCAGAGACTCTTGTTCAGTTTTGTGAGTGTCTGGAAATCTCAAAGTTTGAGAGGCGAGTGTCGTCAATGGCGCAATCAGACGACCCTCCCTTCATGAAACCCTTCAACGAACTTGGCGGTCTCGCCACCACCGTACAACCCTTCAAAAGCATATACGACGATTTAAAGCAACATCTCGATGTCGCCCGAAACGCTTTCAACTTTCTCACCTCAAAACAACAACAACAAATACTACTGTTACTCCAAACGAGCTCCGAACAATTGCAATCGCAGTTGCTGCCTCCAATTGTCCCCGAAACGACACCGGTTCAACCTCAATCTGTCGCGCTGGCGAAGGCCGAAGCGGAAACGGCGACGAAGAAGAATCAACCCTCCCAGCTTTCAGAGTTTCACGATCTTTGCAAAACCATGTGCAGCCGCAGCCTCAGGAAGTATATAGTCTCGCATTTGTCGGATATCGACAACATCCGCCGAGGAGCAGCATCGGCGCTGAAATCGGCGCCGGAACCGGCCAAGCTGGTGTTAGAATGCGTCGGAAGGTTCTTTCTACAAGGAAGCAAGGCCTACGTCAAGGATTCTCCAATGATTTCTTCTCGACAAGCGTCGGTTTTGATGTTGGAGTTTTTTCTGAGACTGATTGGAGAGAGCGAGGCGGATATTGAGATTGCAGAGTCGGTCAAACAGGAGGCCGATACAGCTTCGGCTCTGTGGAGAAACCGAATTCAAAGCGAAGGCGGTCCCACTAAAGTTTGCGAAATTGATGCCAGAGGCTTGCTTCTGTTTATCGCTTGTTTTGGAATTCCTGGAGTTTTTAAAGATGAAGACATCAGGGATTTGCTTAGAGTCAGTAATATCACCGAAATCGGCCATTTGCTTAAACGTTGTCGGATGCTTGCTGCAAGGATTCCAGGTTTTTTGCTGGTTATCAATATGCATTGCATTTCATGTTATGTTACAATGGTCACTGCTATTGCCTACTTTTGTTGTAATTCGTTAATGTTGCTATTATGTCTCTGACTTGTTTACTCAAAAGTCAAAATTGTCTCCCTTGTTTAATCATTATGCACACACTACTTGTTAGTGTTATAACTTTTTTTTAGAAGTAACTTGGCAATTTTTCTTACTCCTGTCATATGCAATTGATAAGTGGAGTTTCCAAAATTTTATCTCTAGGGGATACATTAAGTCAACAAAAAAGGTTTAAGCATCTACTGAAATGGAATGCCTAGAGTGATTAAATTGGTTTTTATTAATTCCACAATGAATCCAATTTTAAGGGATACTTTAAATGTGGTCAGAATACAGAGTCGAGATAGTTTATTTTGATTCCCGCACTTTTTTTCCATTTAAAGTCTACCCCTTTTAGAGTTTAACTAGTTATTGAAGATACAAACTCAATATGGAGGAGCGCAAGCGACACTTGCTGGCCTCCTCAAACAACATACATGCATCAGGTCTCCAGCTCATTTAATGTAATAAAAGCCCATTTCTTGATTCACGATTACATGAATTGTCATTGCCTTGGTTAGTCAAGATTACAAAAATTATCCTCAGTTGCTGGTATATTTGTCAAGTCCCTATTATTCCTTCTTTCTTTGCCATTTTATCAGAAGAAACCTGAGTTTTACCACCAGACTTAAAAACCTGACTTTCATTGATGCAATTTTATTTTGAATATTTTAGATTCAAAGCAAAATCCAATGAAAGAGAGAATTTTCTGGTTAAAAAATCAATGTTGCAGCCTCTCTTCTCCTTCCTGTATATAACTCAAAACTTGAATATTTACAATTTCTTACTTCTTCCCCTCTGCTTTGCTTTTACTTGTGATTGAAATCGTGTTTTTCTTATTTTCTTTTTGACATTGATTATTTCAATTCTACTTTAGAAGGGATGAGGTTTCCGATTAGGAGGTAAGGGTGCTTTTTATTTTGGGAATGGCATGGTGATCAGGAATTTAGCAGTAAATTTTGAACTGTTGAATGTAAGAGTTATGTACTCCTTTAAAAAAAATTGATGCTTTAATTTTCCGAGAGATGCAGTCAATAGGTATGGAATTTAAGTATGGGTGATTAATTTCAGAAAGAACTCTGGTTTTTAAGGTGTTTTAAATTTTAATACTTACATTTTATGTAATTGATCCTCTCATTTGGGGGTTGCTTCAGATTTTGTTGTTATTTTTGTAATCTTGACCAAGTCAAGACAACGGCAATTAGTGTAATTAAATTTGAAGGAAAGGCTTCTAGTTACATTATGTGAGCTGGAATCTTATATCAAATAAAAGGTCACGTGTTATACGAGGGAGCCAGCGAACTGTGTTGGCAAGTGAGGCCAGCAAGTGTCGTTAGCACTCCTCCACTTGTCAATATGCATGGACATGTATACATATTTAACCGTACTCAAGAACAGAAAACATGATTCATAAATAACGAAATTTGAGGTGACAAACAACTTTTTAGATGATCTAGGAGAGAGATGATATTGATGGATTTTTTTTTAATATACTGTTACTTCACCTGCTTTCAGTGATCGTTTAGAAATGATTTTTATTTGTACACATATTGGCATTCATTATAGTATAAGGCCCCTTTCTGCTCATGAATTCTCCTTTTCACATGCTTTGGCCGCTTAACTGTAATTTTTTTAGAAACAAAATTGCTTCACATGTCTATCTTTTATATTTTGTTTTTTTTGTTAACTGTTCTCCATTATATACTGAAAGTTATTGTATGACCAATTAGAGTTCTCTTCACTTGACATCACAAAAGAGAGCTTTTGGTTGGCATTATTCCTCGTAATTAGGTACTTGGAGACCTGGTTTATGTCTTCGAGTAGGGGAGAATGTGTTGTTGCTAGATTTTAATGTTGATTTTAGAGAAAATCTTGGGTGGCACAGGCACACATCAACACCACACCCTGATGCCGGCGGGCCACATGACACAAATTCTCAAAAATTTGAAATTTTAAACCTCTTACCCTTCATTGTCACTTCTCTTTCAATCTTCTCTCCAATTTTTTTCACTACCCAACTTCCAACTTTGTTCATTTCCTTTTTCGCTCTTTCTTCCATATATGCACTTGATTATGCACTTGATATGCTCAAGGTGTTTTAGAATTAAGACTCCTTAACAGCAAAAGAGTGAGAAGGCCAAACACATATCTTTAGCCAACATACTTACGTTTTCAACCACACGAACCCATTCTCTAGTAACATAACCTCATTTCTAGCAAATCTATTTTCAGTCAACACTCATTTCTAGCGAACGTGATATAATTTTTCAATCCGAGCTAGATAAGTTGAAACACAGGAAGTATCAGAAGACAAATTGATTAAGATTCCCAACTAAATGCCAAGAAACAACTGAGATTAGAGCATTTAAATTAATGTTAAATAGATTGAACATATAGAAGACATAAATCCAAGAAAATATACACCTGTCCCTATTTTCACCATCACCATAAACTTAAAAACATAATATATATATATATATATATATGTATGTATGTATGTATGTATGTATGTATTTATGTATGTATATATGAAAAATGGGATATCAAGCCCTCATCCCCTCACAGTCGTTCCTTTGTTTTCTAATCAGACTCCAGCCCTCCTAATAAGCCCAAACTGGGTATACCTCATTAAAGCACCCCTCCCTCTACAACCCTTTTTAGTATCCTTTTGACCTTTGTACACTTCTCCAGATCTTTTGTAGAAAACAAGGTGGCCCTTTTAATTTTGCGGTCTTCTCACTTATTTATTGTCAAGGAGTCTTGTAAAATACCCTATTTCTTCAAGTTCAAATATGAGGAAAAAGATGAAAAAGGATGAAGTTGGGTTGTGAAGAAGTTGGAGAGGGAATATAGAAAAAGAAAGTGACTCTGAAAAGAGTTAAAAGAAGGTTCTAAATATGTTGGAAAATTTTAATTTCAACATTATTTCAGCCACATGACTCTTGTGAGTGGGCAAGCACACCACATCTGAAGTGGCACGCTTGCCTCACCTAAAATTTTCTCATGATTTTATCTGTCTTTGGTGTATATCTATTTGTGTATCTGTATATCTTTAATTCTGTACTTGAGATGAAAATGTAGGAGCATTCGGCAAAGTTATTAATTTCTTATAATTTTTTTTTTGTTTATATCAATTCCATAAATAACTTGTGCTCTATATTAATGTTGTAGCTTTGGCTGTTAGACACCATCGACATTTCAAGTTGCAATTAGTTTCAGGATATGTGGTTGATTTTTTTTCTTATATGATAAGCTTCTTCTGTAACAGATATAATAGGTAATATGAAAAAGAATGGAATGCATGTTGAAGCTGTTGATGTTGTGTATACCTTTGGCATTGAGGATAAGTTCCCTCCTCAAACACTTTTGACTTCATTCTTACAAGATTCCAAGGAAGCATGGAACAGATCAAGACGAAATGGACCTAATATGCAGGTATGTCCTATTTTACAGCTTCTGTAAAATTTTCATCTTTATTTTATTTTTATTAATGGGGCTATTTTGTTTTGTTCTTTCTCAGAAAGAAGCTAGTATAAAGCATTTAGCTGCCCTCAAATCTGTGATCAAATGTTTGGAAGATAAGAAAATGGACCCTGTTGAGCTGCTTCCTGGATTTGAATTTAAAGAAAACTTAGTGAAGTTGGAGAAAGATATTGCCAATCTCAATAAACAAATAATGGAGAGTAATAAGATTCCAAAGAGAAAAGCAGGTGGAATTGAGCCCTCAAAAAAATTCAACTGCCAACAAATAAAACGATCTCGGTTTACAGCAGCCCAGGAATCATCCTTGATGGCATCTCCCTCAATTATCAGCTTGAATAATACAAGGGCTTCAAATTATTCAATTGGGATGAGCCCATATGATGGTTTGATGCCAAATTTGTTGGATCGTGGTGTTCTGGTCGTGTCCAAAGTTATCCTGCTGCTTCAGCTGTAATGCATGGATATGATGTTCGGACTTCGCTTGATGTTTTCGGCAATCCAGTTGGAGGTGTGGGCAGAGTGCATGGGGTTGGAGTTAATGTCGGCATGGCTGCTAGAGCTGGTGCCCTCCCGATGGGTTCATTTTCAGGCGTTGGCAGGGATATGGCACTTGACAATGTTGGGCAAATGGTATATGGCAATGATTCATCATACAGATGGAATAGGGTTGGGGAGACAGTTTATGGTGACAGGTTTACTGTGCAAAACTTTGGTGGAAAACCTGAAGGCGCTGGGGTTGATAGTTTATTCAGGCCGTCGTTGTCTGTAGATCGTTTTGCAGGTCTGACAGACCCTCAGTCTATGGCTGTTGATAATAGCAATCCTTCCTCCGATTTGTATAGCTTTGCTGATGCTGTAGAGTAGGGTGTCATAACCACGGCCATAGTTTTCGTATTGTTGGCCTCTGTCTTTAGTTGTAGCCATCTTAAATTTATCCTCCCCCAAAAATAATTTTTAAGCCAAGGGTTGGAGCTGCTTAGAATTCTCTACCATTTTCAGGAATATTTTGAATATTTATATAAACTGTTTTTGATCCAGAATATGTTAAATGTAGAGCAATTTTAAGATTCAATCAAATATCAGTAGGGTTCAGGAACTTACGGTGATCTCCACTGCACTTGATCAGTCTGCAAGTCGTGCAATACCATAAACAAGATGAAGTTGCACAAAGAGTACCATGCCTAGAAAACGTGTTGGCGTTTATATATAATATAAAGCAGGAAATGATAAATACACTTGAATTGGATCCACTTTCTACTACAACTTTTCACTTGATTCCCTTATAAGAGAAAACCTTTAGTAAATGGTTTCTCGAGTAAGCACAGGATTTTGTTTTCCTTTTTCTTCCCTTAAAAATGAGAGACATGGAAATCACTACCTTACAGTTAACATAGTATAGAAGATGATGGTCAGGGAAGGTGGTGTTACACCGATCCTAATTGAGCTCATTTTAGCAATAAATTTGGCAACTTTGTCAAATGGTGATTCATTACAGCTAGGGTTTTACAGAGGAAACTGTGGGATGTTGAGATCATAGTGGCTGGTGTCGTCACCGCACGCTTCATCAGGGATCCCACCATCGTGGCTACCCTGTTACGCTTGCATTTCCATGATTGTTTTGTCAATGCAAGCGTCCGTTTTACATTCATGATAAATTACAACCTAAATCTTTTCAATTTAGCAAAACTAGCCTAGGCAACAGGCATGTGTGCTGTATTTGTCAGTACCCCACAAGTTTCAGCTTTCAATAAAGATTTTAAGACAACTTTGATCATCTTTGTCTTGTTATTTTAATTTCCATCAAATGAGAGGAGACATGTTTTCATTGAATGAGAGAGTCTTAGTACTAACTGAATATGTATTTGTGAAAATGATGATAAAAGGGTTGTGATGCATCAATTCTGATAGATGGCAGCTACAGTGAGAAAACAGTAGCTCCAAATCTGAGTTTGAGGGGTTATGATGTTATAGACGATGCAAAGGCTGCTGTGGATAGACTTTGTCCCGTTGTCGTTTCCTGTGCTGATCTCATTGCCATTGCGGCTAGAGATGCTGTTTTCTTGGTAATTAATCGCTACATACATGTGAATTTTACTTCTGTATCGATCATTATAATGATTGCAATAACATATCGATCATTATAATGATTGCAAAAACAACTGATCTGTAGAGTAGCGGAGGGAGATACGAAGTGCAAACAGGAAGAAGGGATGGTCTGATCTCTCTAGCTCAGAATGTGTCAATCCCAGGTCCTTCGGCATCTCTATCTCAGGCCATCCCTTTTTTTCTTAAAAAAGGCCTCACTCTTATTGACATGGTGGTTCTTCTAGGTATGAATTACTCTATTGACTATTGAGCAAAGTAGTATCTATTAACTACTTTTTCATTCCAAGGTTGTCTTGTTATGTGACTATCTAGGTGCTCATTCTGTTGGGGCTGTAAACTGCTCATTCATCAAAAATCGTCTATACAATTTCAGAAACACGGGCATACCCGATCAAACCATGGAACCATTCTTGGCAAATGAGCTTAGATTGAGGTGCCCTTCAAATACAACAGTAGACAGCTCAGTTCAGCTTGATCAGAATCCATTTCCATTCCTGGACAACTCCTACTACATGCAAATATTGTCAAACAGAGGAGTTCTCCGAATCGATCAAGAGTTGGCAATGCACCCATTAACAAGGGCCACTGTGATGAGCTTGGCCCGAGGCTTTGATTTCCCCACCAAATTTGGTGCTGCCATGCTCAAAATGGGAGCCATTCAAGTTCTTACTGGCACTCAAGGAGAGATCAGAACTTCTTGTAGAGCCACTAATAGACCCCCATTTACCTAACTAATTAGAATTAGATTAGATTAGGTTGTCCGGGTGCTTTGAAATAATACTTGAAGAGTGAATATATGTTTCAATCTATTTACATCCATTTTGTCCTAGTTTTATTAGTCTTAACAATTGTATCTTAAAAAATAACTTGGTTTACATATTAACATTTCAAGCGAATAAGAAGATGCATGCTTTGTGTGTGTCTCTAAAACTAAATATCTAATTAATATTGTAAATAATAAAAGAAAATCAATTGAATCTATTCTTTCTGCTGATTAGTCCAATGCAAAATGGATGAAAAAACAAATTAAGTTAAACCTCAAAATCATATATATATATAACCTTTCACATAAAATATGTTCTTCTTCTTCCTTTTTTAAAGAAAAAGGAATCCATTCAACAACAAACGATTACAAAGAAACTAGGCAATCTCCCAGAACAAAAGGAGCCGCACAAGGCGGAACCTCCTCTAACTAGACTGAGTCAGAATCAGAGGAAAGACCAACCTTGGCCAGATAATGAGCAACCATATTGGCAACTCGAGGCACAAAAGAAACTATACAGCCAGAGAAATCGTTCAAAAGCGAGAGAATATCCTGAATAATAATTCCAATCTCAGCACAAGAGACAGATTTGTAGTTAACAAGATTAACCACAACTTCAGTATCAGACTCAATCGAACAAGGCCATAAGCCAGAGTTTCGAGCAAGAAGCAAGCCCCTCAACAACACTATAGCTTCAGTCGATTGAGGAGAGAGACCAGCCCACAGGGATTGGGCACTGGAAGCCATAACATTGTCAACAGAGTCACGGATAATCACACCCTACACGACCAAGAGAATCATTGATGGTCGTATCTGTATTAATTTTGAAATGCCATTCATTAGGTGGCATCTGATCGTATTGATTTATGTACCTATTTGAGGTCCCATATTACCTACCTTTTGTTATTGTTTTTGAGTGTTTTGTGTATTTAATGTGTTTGTGAGCCTTGTGTAGGTATATGTTCCCTACGGAATGTATTTGAGCTTAATTGAAGAGTTTGGAGGTTATATGAACTGAAATGGTAATGGCTCGTGCAGTACACTCAACTTTCGGAAGCCATATATCCTTCCTCAGATTGAACTACGTTTCCCATTATCACTTTTCAGAAATCCCCGAATATCTACTTTCCAGTATTTTTTACAAATTACAATTCCGGGTTTTCTAGAGGAAGTTATGGTCATTTTTGTAATGGTACGCGATGCTGGAAATTCTACTCTATAGGGAAATGACACTTAGGAGGCGACTTCCCACATGTAGCCTCACAAATTGTCTCTTACACTGTCAAAACTCACATTTCTGGTCTAGGATCAAAGGCGACATGTAAGGCTTCTTATATGTCGCCTTTTTGTCCAAAACTGCCAATTTCAACACGTTTTTTAGGGGCAATCTTGTATTTTCTCACCCAATATTGCCCTAACCACCCACACTATATAAACCCCTTTTTTCCCCTTATTCAGCATCCTCCACAGACTGCTTCTTCTCTTCTCTACCCCTTTCTTCCATTTTCTCTTCTTCTTTATCTCCTTCAAGAAATAAGGAGAGAAATTGCTCCCAAGGAGGTTTTTCCTCCATGGGAGCTCCGCATACACCTCCTCCATCCATTTAAACTGATTTCAAGGAAACAAGAGTGGTTCTAAGGTCAAATCCGAGCTAAGAAGGTTTGAAGCATCTTTAGAGGACTTGTCTTTAAGGGTTTGCTCTTATTTATTCTTTGTAATTTTCGTTTCTTTAATGTGTAACTCTGAATTTGGGAATTTGTAAACCTTTCACATGAGCTATATATGTATTTTTGTTCATAAATTCGTTTGGGTTTTAGTTTGCTCTTTGATTTATATTGTCTTAATCTCTTTTTGTGAAATGTATGTTTGTGGAGGCTTGAAATTGATATGCATGCATGATTGAGATTAGGAGTAGAGTAATTTAATGTAGGAGTAGGGTAATTTAGTTTCCCATAATTGTTTGTATGTTAATGGATGACCAAAATTCCTTGTATTGAATTATTTGAGTGTTACAGATTTTATCCCCAAAGAGTAGAAAAAGTTTCAGTTCATGCATTAAGTTGGTAAATTGGTCTTGGTTCACACCATTGTGCTTAATGGGTCTTTTTAAGACACATTTGCACTTCCTTGGTTGGATTGGGTGATGAATTGATCTAGGAAAAAATCCCAAATCAAGCGGATGAACCTTTAACCTCAATTGAATGTTCTTATTTTAAAACATTCAACATTGTTGCACATGTTTGTGCCATCCTAAGGAGATTGATAAAACCGAATCCTTGACTTAATAGTAAAGATAAATTGGGTATCTTTTGTGCTTGTGTGGTTATAGGGATGTTTCGTATACTTAATGCTTTCAATCGGTTATCCACCTTGTGGATGACATTTAGGCTGTGTGTTATATATCGTGTGATTTGCATTAACATGCTCAACGTGATACCCTCTACCTTTGACCAGTAAGACAGAAATGTGCGAGACTGGTGGTGTAGAGCTCGTGTGTGTGTCCTACAATCCTTAATGGACTCGTGCACTTGTTAATGATTTGCTTTGGCATTTGCATGGGTGCAATCATCTATGCGCTCGAGAGAGGGTAGTTGGTTAATTAAGGGGACACAAGCATACAACCTACATGTTGTATGAGTACCTCGTATTCTTAATGCTTCCACTTGGCCGATTTCCCGTTTGTGGTTAGCCATATGGATGAACCTTTAGCTGTAATATAGCCACATGGTTGCACATTACATGCCCATCGAAATAGCCACTGTATTTGTCCGGTAAGACAGAAATGTGCCAGGCTAGTAAATGGTGCAGTGCTCGTGTGTGTCCCACAAAGCTGAATGGATTCGTGCAATTGTTAATGATTCGCTCTGGCATCTGCATGAGTGCAATCATCTATGCGCTCGAGAGAGGGTAGATGGTTAATTAAGGGGACACGAGCATATGGTATACTTGTATATTTGAGGGATTAGGTGAGTCTAGCACTTAATTTGGAGGATCGTTACGGTTGAGTCATTTCTATAGCGTTACGGTTGAGTCATTTCCATAGCGTATCCATATTCCATGCATCTATTCATTCCATTCTATCATTGTATATATTATTTATGTATATAGTTTATTTATTTATATATTATCATTTACTTTTCCACAACACACGAGTCCGCTCGGCATGTTGTAATAATAGCTAGAATTAGAGATGGTTGGTGAATCCCACCTTCCCGTGGAACGATCCTTGCTTGCCATTGTGCTAGTCTTTATGAATCGAGCATTTACGAGGCCGAACTTGAATGTTCATATTTTGATCGACACTGTAACGACGTGTCAGTCAGCATCCATTTCAGTTTATCCTTAGCAAGGTTGGCCACCTTACCAATAGGCGCAACATTCGTTTTACAAAAATCAGCAAGGAACAAAATAGATCAAGGAACCACATCCTCAACACGTAAAGAGACGGCATTGTGAACCATCTCATTGCGCCTATGTCAAACTAGCCATAAAACAATGCATAGGAGCTTAAGATCATCAAGAGACAACTTATTTCTACACTCAAACATAATTTCAATAAATTGAAAATCACTAGCCTGAATACCTTTGATGAAGCCACACATGGACCTGATCTTCTTCAAAGAATGACAACCCCACAATGCATGCATAGGAGATTCAGGTTTATAATTACAAACAGGGCACACATGGTTGCACATTACATGCCTATCAAAATAGCCACTGTGTTTTTCCGGTAAGACAGAAATGTGCCAGGCTAGTAAACGGTGCAGTGCTCGTGTGTGTCCCACAAAGCTTAATGGATTCGTGCAATTGTTAATGATTCGCTCTGGCATCTGCATGAGTGCAATCATTTATGCGCTCGAGAGAGGGTAGATGATTAATTAAGGGGACATGAGCATATGGTATACTTGTACATTTGAGGGATTAGGTGAGTCTAGTACTTAATTAGGAGGATCGTTACGGTTGAGTCATTTCTATAGCGTTACGGTTGAGTCATTTCCATAGCGTATCCATATTCCATGCATCTCTCCATTCCATTATATCATTGTATATATTATTTATGTATATAGTTTATTTATTTATATATTATCATTTACTTTTCCACAACACACGAGTCCGCTTGGCATGTTGTAATAATAGCTAGATTAGAGATGGTTGGTGAATCCCACCTTCCCGTGGAACGATCGTTGCTTGCCATTGTGCTAGTCTTTGTGACTCGCACATTTGCGAGGCCGAACTTGAATGTTCATATTTTGATCGACACTGTAACGACGTTTCAGTCTGCATCCATTTCGGTTTCTCCTTAGCAAGGTTGGCCACCTTACAAATAGGCACAACATTCGTTTTACAAAAATCATCAAGGAACGAAATAGATCAAGGAATCACTTCCTCAACACGTAAAGAGACAGCATTGTGAACCAACTCATTGCGCCTATACCAAATTCACCATAAAACAATGCATAGGAGCTTAAGATCATCCAGAGACAACTTATTTCTACACTCAAACATAAATTCAATAAATTGAAAACCACCAACCTGAATACCTTTGATGAAGCCACACATGGACCTGATATTCTTCAAAGAATGACAACCCCACAATGCATGCATAGGAGATTCAGGTTTATAATTACAAACAGGTCACATTTGATCACCACCAATCCCTCGCCTAGATAACACACCTTTGTAAGGAATCCAATTATGGCACCCTCCCCAAATTATAAGCTTTACCTTTCCTAGAACTTGAAGATTCCACAAAGCCTTCCACCAAGATTCAGATAAACTAAGACTTGAAGTGCTAGGATTCGAATGCTTCTCGCAACCGAAATCGTAACCACTCTTGACCTTATACGAGCCTAATTTATCAACATGGCAGAGTATAGAATCTGAATCAGGGGAAAACGAGTAAGGGAGACTAAGAATTAAGTAAGCTTCATCAAGCCAAAATGAGGCACAAATCAAATCTTCATTCCAAATACCTGATGAAAGCTTCAGAGAATTAACCCTGTCTGAGAATCCCAACACTGGAGGTGATTGGACTTTGAAAGACACCGGACGAGGCGGCCATCGATCATGGTAGAATGACACAGAGGAACCATCACCATTGCGCCACCGAGAACCAGCTTCAATCAATTCCTTTCCCCAAACAAAACACTTACATATAAATGAGCTAGATGAAACATTAGAGGCTTGCATAATAGGAGTATCAGGACAGTAACAATGCTTCAGCACCTCAGCAGCCAGAGTATTCAGAAAATGTACCAACCTCCACCATTGCTTCGCGAGAAGAGGTTGATTGAAAATGGATAGATCTCAGAAACCCAACCCCCCACATTCTTCTTCCTACATAGTCTTTTCCAGTCACACCAGTGAATTTTGTTAGAATCTTCAGTAGAACCCCACTAAATCTTGCACTAAGCCGATGTAGATCATTTACAAGGCCTTGAGGCAGCCTAAATAAAGATATACGTCAGGATGGACTGGAGGACCACTTTCAGAAGAATTTCTTCACCCCCTGCCAAAAAGAGCTTGCTTTGCCAGCCCTTAATTGTCCCAAACTCGGTCTCTGATAAAGGCAAATAATTGCTTCTTATTCTTACCCGCAAAGCTTGGGAGACCAAGGTAACGTTCGTGACACCCAACTAAGTTCACACCCAGGAATTACGCTAAAGAATTGCTTTTGTACGGAACACCTTATTGCTAAACACAATGTTGATTTCTGGAAGTTGACAACCTGATCTGAAGCATTGGCATAACAGTCTAACACCCTTTTGATGGCACAACAATCCCTTTCATTTGCTCGATTAAAAACCATACTATCATCAGCAAAAAGAAGATGGGTAATATTAGGTCCATATCTGCTACACCGGAAACCAAAAATATTCCTGTTTTTTCAGCAACGATAAATAGTCAGAAAAGACCCTTTGCACAAATAAGGAAAAGGTATAGAGATAAGGGGTCCCCCTGACGAAGACCTCGCGTAGGTTTCATAAGGTCATAGGTAACACCATTAACAAGAAAAAAGAAGGATACCAATTTAATGCATCTCATGATTTGACAAATCCATGAGTCCGATAAACCCAGCTTAACCATCATACCTGATAGAAAATCCCATTCAACCTGATCGTACGCCTTTGACATATCCAGTTTTAAGGACATAGCCCCTTTACGACCCCTTTTCCTTGTCTGGAGAGCATGCATACACAAAGCCAACTATAACATTGTTAGAGATAAGCCTACCAGGGATGAAAGCACTTTGAGTCTTTGAAATTACGTCTCCCAAGACCAATCTAAACCAATTTGCCAAAGCTACAAAGACTGATTGAACGAAACTCTAAGATCCTTACAACTCTATTTACCTTTGGAATTAGTACAATAAGAGTCCCATTGATATCCTCATGATCAATGCCCTCATTTAACACACGAAGGCAGGCTTTAGTAATTTTATCACCCATAATTTTTGGTAGAACAAAACTAGCAGCCCATTATGACCATGAGCCTTTGTGAGGAACATATCAAACAGAGCAACATGCACCTTTTCAGTAGAAAAGTTGGTGTCAAGGAATGTTCTCTTGTTCACAGGCTGCACACAATGAACAACTATGTCCATATCCCGCCGACAATGACTGCTCGAACTAAACAACTTACCAAAATAATCCTCAACAATGTGGCATAATCCTCCTTGATCATCCACCCAATTTTTAGTATCATCAAAGAGACCTCTGATAATGTTTCGGCTACGGCATGAAGAGACCTTAAAGTGAAAATACCTAAAGTTCCTATCTCCACTATTGAACCAAGAAACACGAGATCTTTGCTTCCATTATGTCTCTTCTTGATCCAACATCTCACCAAGTTCACGCTCAATACCCCGAATCTGGGCCCACGAACCATCACCAATACTACTAGTAACCCTTCTCAGCTCCTCCTGTTTTGCTCAAATTTTAGGCACCAAACCTCTCTTATTATTTGAGTACTAGTTCCACAACTCAGAAGTGCAATGGTGTACAACATCATCAACCCCTTTCACGTCCATCCGATAACCAGAGTCACCCCAAGCATTTTCCACCACCTTAACATAACCGTCTAGATCAGCCCAACATTAGTCAAAGAGAAAGAGGCGTGAGCGCGGAGTCCCGAAAAAAAAGGGGATTATTATATTGACATACATCTAGAAGAATGGGACGGTGATCCGATTTCCAAAATTCTAAATGAATAACCGTAGGCTCGCCAAACATATTTCTTCATTGAAAGTCACAAACACACCGATCAATTCTTTCTTGAATCATCTTAATGCCTTCACGATTATTACACCTTTTGAAGGCCACCAATATCTTGGAGTCCGCAGGTATCCAGAGCTGATCGAAACTCCTCAATATGGTGTCTAGGACGTTGTAGGCCACCTAATTTTTCACGATCCCCCCTAAATCTCATTGAAGTCCCTTGCGCAAGCCCATGGTAGACAAGACATACCCCTGAGATAACGAATCAAGTTCTAGGCGTGACACTGCTGCTAAGCTTCAGGATGACCATAAAAACCAGTGAAACGCCAACACATATCTCTGTGAGAAGTAATCTGAACGTCTATATGGAAAATAGAGAAAGAAAAAAGACTAACATCAACCGCTTCCGACCAGAAAACACCACAAACCTCTACCTCCCCCTATAGAGTTGACCTCAAGCTTACCACTAAAGCCTAATTTAACATGAATACCTTCCATGAGAACATTATTAAACTTTGTTTCCATGAGGAAAATACTATCAGGTTTATTAGCTTTCTTACAACTCAAAAGTACTTGGAATGCACTGTTGGGGTTTATGCCATAAACATGTAATTTTTAAATGGATTTATGAAGTAAATAAAAAGAAAGGTTCAATTCATTCTTATTATGTTATTTATTTTATAAACTTGTGCACATATTATATCCTGGATTGCCGGATGTAATCTCAAACTGTGTATATGAGTGTCATATACGGATGGATACAGTAAGGGACGTGCAATCTAAAGAGTCCATAGATAACAAATAAAGCTGGGTACTTTATTTGTGGTTAATCTATAGCTACAGTCTATTCCGTAATGTACAGTGATTCTATCGTGAGTCATTCATATGAGATATGAGAATAGAGGCACATTGTATGATGTAATCATATAGGACTGGGTCATGATCTATATGAACCTCACACCAAGATCCGTTTACCGGTGAGATTCATATATATATATCAACTAACGATGGCTATCTGTGGGTGATCTTAATCATGATTATCTTATCGACTCCTTCAGGTTAGATTGTGTTCTTTGATATACATGGGTGAGGTCAGATGCATTTCCTGATAAATATACTCCGTATGTTGGGATTGCAGTTTGGTTTATGGCTGAGAAGGTTTGTACACAATAGTGGAATCCACTCTTTCTTGTGAGAAGTAGATGGTAGTTCCTTTAAAGGTTGATTCGGGGCTTGGACAATATGAACGCTCTTCTAATTCCGTGAGTAAATAGAATTTATTATCTATTAGAGAATCAACGGTACTTATAGGATATATATATATTTGAAATAACCGAATCACAACAATATATAGATATATATTTATTCTTTGAAAAAAAGGAACAAAAAACACAAATTTGGTTTCAATGCACAAAAAGACAAAAAGAGTTTTTGTTTTGTTTTTGGCTTTGAAATAGTGTACGTGAGACAAAAAACAAAGTTTTTTTTTTTTGATCAATACATATCAGGTCTCGTGACTTGTTTTTGAAGGGTTGTGCACGAGTGTCATGCAGTGTGAATCAAACATGAAGAAAAAAAATTATATTGTTATTTTTAACTAGAATTGTTCTAGTTGGTTTTGACTTTAAAGAAAGAGTTTCTTTATTTTTTTCCTCAACATCCTACATTCTAAGTAACTGAGACCGTGATGCGTCCACACGTAGTTACCAGTTCCGGAAATAACTAGGAAGATTAGTGGTACAGACCGGAAGCATATCGAAAAGTAAAGGAGCCTCCAAATGTTAGTAAACTTCTATTTCTTCTTATTATTGATTACAATTTCCTGTATTTACATATATATCTTATTAATGTAATAATTTTTATATGTATTTGTTCCAAAAATAATTACGATCCTAAGTTCACTGGTCCCAGATACAGATTACGATATGTATAAATTTTTAAAACCCATTTCCGTTGCTTTACCGGTGAACGGGGTTCCAACAATTGGTATCAGAGCCAATTTTATTTTCGGAATAGGAAATTATTTTCGATGCTCCTGTATGTATGATTGTGTAGACACGATTTAAATTGACTGTATGATGTTTTTGTATGTATATTAAATTTTTTGATTTACAAAAACATGATTGATCGTTAATTATATGGTACTGTGGATTTAGGGTTTATGGGTTGCATTTTTTTTTTTATTTTTTTTTTTTGTGTATTGTAAAAAAAATGTAACCTATATTGAAGACCTGGAAAATCGCGAAGAATGATTCATGAGATGAATCGGAGTGACTTGAAGAGACTGGGAGACTCAAAAATTACAAGAAGACGAAGGAATTCCTTGGGGGTATTTTTGTAATTTTAGATTCCAATTTTTTAGGTTAAATAATCCACAGTACTCTGTCATGCATATGTATGTCATTTAGATTAGAAGTACCTACACAAATATATTTGATATGTCATACATGCATCATAGCCTGATATTTTATGTATTTTTTTAAATGTGATTAAAATGGGTAAATGCATAATTGGCTATGAAATTGAGATTAGTTTTTAATAGTTAAAAACTTGCTAATTCTCATTAATTATTAATCTAGTTATTAAAGTGTTTAATAAGTTAGATTAATAGGCTCATTTATTAGGATTAATTTGATTAATAATCCAATAATAAATGGACCGAATAAAGTGTTAGAGTTTTAATAGTTAAAATTTGGTAAACACTTTCATAATAATCTGACCTTAGTAAATAATTTACTAAAACTTAGATTATTGACTAATAGATTAGATTTTTAATAGTTAAAAATCATTAATAATTTATGAGTTAATTAGAATTTGATTCTATTTAGTTAATGCGCTAGATAACTTGATTAAAGTTAGCCGTTTGATCTTGTAGAGTCTAGGTGCATTAACGGATAATAGAAAACCCTAGTTTTAAAATAGTGAGTGGGAGAGGGATATATGACATATATATCCCGCGGTCTCCATCATTAGTTCAACACTGTGAGATCCGATTAGGGTCTCGTGACAGCTTTGCTTTTGTCCTCCCTAAGGAGGGTTTCCATAAAGTTCAATACCAAGGTTGACTCCCTAACAGATAGGATTTCTGAGGGTATTTCAGGATTGACCGACCTCAATACGGCAATTCTCGAGTTAAGCTCGTGAAATCTGAAATGGTGGGTTACACTCACGAAGGTTTTAATTAAGTTTGTTAATTAAAACACTGACTGAATAAATGATGGTTGAATGATATGGAATAAGATTTATTATAGAATACCATTTGATTGAGAATGTATCGGTCCAACATGTAAAAATTTGACTGACCATAAAGAGCATATTTTTGTGGTAAGTTGGATTGTCATGGTATAGTAACTATTTTTAGGGTATTTCTAGTTCGTTAAACATGTTCATGCATCATGTTTAAATTTATACCATAGCACTTGCATTTGTTTTAAATAAATGACTGAATGAATGTTTTATTTATTTTAGCAATGTCTTCTGCATTACTTCAAATTTTCGTAAATGAAAAATTAACTGGTGATAACTACACTAAGTGGAAACTTAATATTAATGCAAGTTTGGTCACCAAAGACCTCAAGTTTATACTTACGGAGGAATGTCCTCCAACGCCTACTGCCAATACCACACGAACTGTTCGTGAGGCATACCAACGATGGGTCTCATCTGATGAGAAGGCCAGAACATATCTGTTGGCTTCAATGACAGACGTGCTTGTCACAAAGCATGAAGCAATGACTTCAGCATTCAAAATCATGAAGTCAATGCAAGCTATGTTCGGGCAGCCCTCCGAGCAAAAGCGACACAAAGCTGTTAGTTCTGCTATGCTCGCTCGCATGAAGGAAGGTATATCAGTTCGGGAACATGTCCTGAGCATGATGTCATACTTCAACACGGTACAAGTCAATGGCGGGGCCATTGACGAACCCAGTCAAGTGAGCATCATACTGATGACTTTTCCGAAGAGTTTTGATCAGTTTAAAAGCAACTACGGGACGAACAAGTTAAAGTTCAGTCTTACACAGTTGCTCAATGAGCTCGCTACATTTGAGTCCTTGATTAAGGACAATAAGGGCAAGACCGGTGAGGCAAATGTTACCGAACCATCTTCCTCTAATAATAAGAAGAGGAAGAGGTCTGTTGGGAATGCGGGGGTAAGCCCAAACCCAAGAAAGCCCATAGCAAAAAGAAAGGCGCCTCCACTGACCAAGGCAAGGGAAAATGTTTCCATTGCGACAAGGTCGGACACTGGATGAGGAACTGTCCTTAATATCTAGAGGAGGTTGCCAAGAAGAAGAAAAAGAAAGGTAAATATGATTTACTTGTTCTTGAAACTTGTTTAGTGGAAGATGATTCTTCACCCTGGATAGTTGATTCGGGGGCCACTAATCATGTTTGTTCTTCTTTATAGTGGACTGATTCTTGGACACCGCTAGAGGAGGGAGCCTTCTCAATGCGTGTGGGGTTAGGGGATATCATTTCGGCATGAGCAGTGGGCGTAATTAGATTACGTTTTTGTAATAATTATATATTGTTGGACAATGTATTTTATATTCTTGGATTTACAAGGAATTTGATTTCCGTTTCTAAGTTGTTAGAACACAAATATCCTATTTTTTTTAATAATAAGTATATTATTTTTGGAAAGAATGGTCTGAATATTTATTCAGGAATTAATGAAAACAATTTGTATGTGTTAAGACAGTTAATACATACTACACTGCTCAACACCGAAATGTTTAAGGTTGAAAAACCAAAAGCTAAACAACATAAGATTTCTCCAGATAATGACACGTATCTCTGGCATCTAAGACTTGGTCATGTCAACTTTGACTGGATAGACAGATTAGTAAAAATAGGACCTTTAAGTGAGTTAAAGGTTGGTACCTAACCTGTCTGCGAATTTCGCCTGGAAGGTAAAATGACTAAAAGACATTTTACTGGAAAAGAGCTTAGAGCTAAAGAACCGTTAGAGCTTATACATACAGATGTCTGCGGACCGATGAATGTTAAACTCGGGGTGGTTATGAGTATTATGTCACCTTTATCGATGGCTACTCATGATACAGATACGTCTACCTGATGCAACGAAAGTCAAAAACATTTGGAAAGTTCAAAGAATTGAGCTATCAAGTCACTATGATCGTATCATGAAGGTGAGTACCTTGACCAAGAGTTTGAAGGTTTCATGGTTGAGCGTGGGATAGTTTCCCAACTCATATCTCCTGGTACACCTCAGCAAAATGGTGTAGCGGAGATGAGAAATAGAACCCTAATGTAAATGGTAAGATCTATGATTAGTTTCTCATAATTACCAAATTCCTTCTAGGGATATGCGTTACAAACAGCGGCATACATTTTGAATGTGGTGCCATCCAAATCTGTTCCTAAGACTCTCATAGAGTTGTGGAATGGTCGTAAAGCTAGTTTGAGATATTTTCGCATATGGGGGTGTCCAGCACACGTGCCGAAAAACATAAGTGGAAAGCTAGACTCTAAGTCTATGGTTTGCTTATTTGTAGGATACTTCAAGGAGACCAAATGTGGATACTTCTATAGTCCCGAAGATAACAAAGTATTTTTATTGACAAATGCAACGTTTATTGAGGACAACTATATTAGTGACCATAAACCTCGTTCTAAGATTGTATTGAATGAGTTGGAGCCTGGTGAGGCTAGTGCTTCATCAACAAGAGTTGTTGATCCACATACATCTGAGAGTCAGATGGTTCCTGATCAGGATACACTACCACCTAGACGTAGTGAGAGGGTTGTGAGACAATTTGAACGCTATTTAGGTATATATGAGGGACAAGGTGTTGTCTCTGCTGATAGTGTGGATGATCCATTGACATTTAAGAATGCAATGGAAGATCCTAATAAAGAGGAATGACTTAAAGCCATGAATCTCGAGATGGAGTCCATGTACTCTAACTCAGTCTGGGAACTTGTAGACTTATCGGATGGGGTAAAACCCATAGGGTGTAAGTGGATCTACAAAAGAAAGAGAGGAGTAGACGGGAAGGTGGAGACCTTCAAAGCAAGGCTAGAGGCCAAGGGTTATACCGAGAAAGAGGGGGTCGATTATGAAGAGACCTTCTCGCCAGTAACCATGTTTAAGTCTATTCGAATTCTCTTATCCATTTCTCCCTATTTCGATTATGATATTTGGCAAATGAATGTCAAGACTGCATTCTTGAATAGCCATCTTGATGAGAGCATCTATATGATGCAACCAGAGGGATTCGTGTCTCCAGATCAAGATCAAAAGGTTTGCAAGTTGCAAAGGTCCATCTATGGACTTAAGCAAGCATCTAGATCTTAGAACATCAGGTTTGATGATGTGATCAAAACATATGGCTTTGAGCAGAACGTTGATGAGCCTTGTGTCTACAAACGGATCATTGACAAGAAAGTAGTTTTATTGGTTCTATACGTAGATGACATCATACTCATTGGCAATGATGTGGGAGTGTTGTCTGATGTAAAGGGCTGGCTGGCTAGCCAATTCTAAATAAAAGATTTGGGAGATGCAAGTTATGTTTTAGGGATCCAACTTATAAGGGATCGTAAGAACAAACTCATAGCATTGTCTCAGGCATCATATATTGACAAGATCCTTGTGCGATTTTTGATGCAGAACTCCAAGAAAGGTAATTTACCTTCCAGGCATAGAGTTCACTTGTCTAAGGAACAGTGTTCTAAGACACCTTAAGAAGTTGAGGATATGAGACGTGTACCCTATGCATCGGCAGTAGGTAGTCTCATGTATGCTATGTTATGCACGAGACCGGAGATCTACTATAGAGTGGGAGTTGTCAGTAGATACCAGTCCAACCCAGGATTGGATCATTGGGTTGCTGTCAAGACTATTCTCAAGTATCTTCGAAGAACGAGAAATTATATGCTAGTGTATTCCGGACAGAATTTGATCTCGTTAGCATACAAGGATTCTAGAAAATCCACGTCTGGATTAGTATTCACCCTGGGTGGTGGAGCCATTGTGTGGAGAAGTATCAAGCAATCTTGTATTGCTGACTCCAGCATGGAAGCTGAATATAAAGCCGCTTATGAAGCTGCTAAAGAGACTGTTTGGCTCCATAAGTTTTTGAGTGATTTGAAAGATGTTCCAGACCTAGATAAGCCCATCACACTTTATTGTGATAACAATGGTGTTGTGACTAATTCCAAAAACCAAGAAGCCATAAGAGAGGGAAACATATAGAGAGAAAGTGTCATCTCATCAAAGAGATAGTGTAGAGAGGAGATGTGATCGTCACCAAGATAGCCTCATAAGACAATCATGCTGATCCATTTACTAAGACCTTACTCGTTAAAGTGTTTTCGGGTCACCTAGATGGTCTAGGGTTACGAGACATGCCTCACATGATTTAGTGCAAGTGGGAGATTGTTTGGGTTTATGCCCTAAACACATAATTTGTAAATGGATTTATGAAGTAAATAAAAAGAAAGATTCAATTCATTCTTGTTTTGTTATTTATTTTATAAACTTGTGCACATATTAACATCCTGGATTGTCGGATGTTATCTTGAACTGTGTATATGAGTGTCATATACGGATGGATACAGTAAGAGATGTGCAATCTAAAGAGTCCATAGATACCAAATAAAGCTGGGTACTTTATTTGTGGTTAATCTATAGCTACAGTACATTTCGTAATGTACATTGATTCTATCCTGAATCATTCATATGAGATATGAGAATGAAGGCAGCTTGTATGATGTGATCATATAGGACTGGGCCATGATCTATATGAATCTCACACCAAGATTCGTTTACCGATGAGATTCATAAATATCAACTAACGATGAATATATATGGGTTATCTTAATCCTGAGTGTCTTATCGACTCCTTCAGGTTAGATCGTGGTCTTTGATATACCATGGGTGAGGTCAGATGCATTTTTTGATCAATATACTCCATATGTTGGGATTACGGTTTGGCTTGTGGTAGGGAAGGTTTGTACACAATAGTTGAATCCACTCCTTCTTGTGAGAAGTAGATGGTAGTTTTTTTAAGGGTTGATTCGGGGCTTGGACAATATGAGCGCTCTCTTAATTCCGTGAGGAAATAGGTTTTATTGTCCATTAGAGAATCAATGGTACTTAAAGGATATATGTAATTAGAGGGGTATAACGGACATTATGACCCATCTCTAATTATGAACTACTGTGGAGGATCACATCATATGTAATAGCTATATCGATGGACATCGAGTTGTATCGGTCTGTGTAAAAACGTCTGCAGTTGAGAGAGTACAGTTTCAGATTTTTAGTAGAATAACACCGAAATTAATAATCAAGGAATATTAATTAAAGAGTTTAATTAATGATTCCAAGGATTGTTGGAGCTCAAAAAATACCGTGGGTCCGTTAGGTCCCCTTAATAGCCCGATCGATTTAGGTAACAAGGGTCACGATTAATTAATTGGATTGTCCAATTAATTGTGTTACGAAAGTGACAGGTATTTATTCCGGAATTAATTCAATAATGAGATTATTTAATTAATGGATAATGGTGATTAAATAACTCAAATAATGAGATTATTTAATTATATTATTAATCACTAAATAGAGGGTGTATGTTGATATTTATTTTTGACTAAAATAAGATAATGTGATTATTTTATTTTATTAAATTAAATATTTTATTTTTAAATTTAAATAGTTTGAATTTAAAATAACATCAAATAAAAGATATAAGATATTTTTTATTTGAAAGTTTTTAAAAGTGTTGATTATATTTTTTTTAAAGTTATATATATGATTTTTTTTTTGAAAAAACCGAATCACAACAATATATAGATATATATTTATTCTTTGAAAAAAGGAACAAAAAACACAATTTTGGTTTCCATGCACAAAAAGACAAAAAGAGTTTTTGTTTTGTTTTTGGCTTTGAAATAGTGTACGTGAGACAAAAAACAAAGTTTTTTTTTTATCAATGCATATCTGGTCTGCTGACTTGTTTTTGATGGGTTGTACACGAGTGTCGTGCAGTGTGAATCAAACTAGAAGAAAAAAATTATTATTATTTTTTAGTTAGAATTGTTCTAGTTAGTTTTGACTTTGAAGAAAAAGTTTTTTAATTTTTTTTCTCCATTCTTCATTCTGAGTTCTCGAGACAGTGACACGTTCACACGTAGTTACCAGTCCCATGAATAGTTAAAAAGATTAGTGGTACAGACCGGGAGCCTATCAAAAAGTGAAGAAGCCTCCAAAAATTGATAAGTTTCTATTTCTTATTATTATTGATTATAATTTCCTTTATTTACATATGATGTGATCCTCCACAGTAGAACATCCACCCGTAACAGTCTGCGCAATGGTTGATTGATATTAATGACAACTATGACTCTAATAAATTTACCAACACATTCTCCGGACGGACCTGTATCAATTTCACAATATTCTCCAATCATATTCCCTAGGAATTCACCAAAATTTTTTGTCATACACAGTAAAGGCCCTTTGTGTATTTGGAACCAGAATGCCGCTTTGCTAAAATCCATATCTTGAATGCACCCTTAACAAGAAGTGCCTTAGCAAAAGTCCACGGACCTCCCTTTAGGATGTGACGCCTATCCTCCGCATTCTTGAACGTAAAGAAGAAGATATTTCCTTCAATGGCTTCTATCTCAAACTCTTCTAGGGTACGCCAAATCTTAGGAATCACACCAATAGAAGATTCACGGTTCACTAGTTTATTGGAGAGAGAGTCTTCCCAACCAAACGTAGGCTAATTTCTTCTCTCCATCAATTCTTAACCGCACCTGTAATGGAACAGAGGATCCTCTTGATCCTTCAACGATAACTCCTCACATATATCTACAACCTCACCCACATTCATCCCAACATGTTTCTATTCGATAGCCGATCTACACTCCTAGGAAGTGACCAAAAAGTGATCCCCACTGGATCCCCAACTACTTTCACTACAAGATCTCCAGAGACCCAAAGAGAGTGGGAGAAAACATAAGGGAAAGAATGAAAATATTATTATTATTATTTTAAAATATGTTATTTTTGAGTGAATATTTCTAGGGATAATTTCTAGGAAAAGAATAAAAATATCTTATCATTTATTATATCAGTAAATTTATGTTAATTTTGAATTGTCTGTGTATATCAAAAAATTTTATATATGTTAATTTTCAATTACTAAACAAGATTGGTAGTTATACTAAAGGAGGTGTATTCAATAAAGATTTGATTGGAATCTACAGGATTTTAAAAATTTGGATGTATTCGATTCAGACTTGTAAAGAATTCATCAAAATTCGAATTCATCAAAATTTGGGGGTATTCAATCAACACTTTAAAGTATTTCAACGAAATCTAGGTGTATTCAATTCAGAAGTCCTGTACTGTATTAAAAAAGTCATGGATTTGGATGGATTTGTTTAAGTTAGTGGTGTAAAAATGAACTGGCCCGGGCCATTAGGCATGGTCTGGCCAGTCCATTTCTGGAAATAGGCATAGCTGGGCCAAGCACGCGACGGTGTCACGGACCGGCCCGGCCCAGCCTGTTTTCGGAGAAGTAGGCCCGGCCCGGCACGGCACGGCACTGCACGCCGGCCTGCCTCAGGCGGGCCGTGCCAGGCCAGCCCGTCGGGCCCCTCTGGCGGGCCTGATCCGGCGGGTTATTTTTTTGGTCCAATTTTTTTTCCAAATTACTTTTTGTTGGATTTAGGGTATAGGGTTTAGGATTTATAGTTTATGGTTAAGGGTTTAGAATTTAAAATGAATGAAGAGAACGAACAATTATTAGGATTTGAAATGAATAAAGAGAACGAACAATTTGTTATTTATTTATTTATTTTTCACTTATGGAATTCAGTAATACATATCTACATGATTGCCTCATTAAAAACCTTACCAAGAAAAACCAAGTGGGATAAAAACTTGGTAAGGGAAAAAGAGTGCAACCGTTTTACAACTTACAAGTAAATAATAAATACATATGTAAAAGTATAACCTAGTTCTGGCTCTGGCCACTACCTGAAGGGTCATCAATATATAGATTGTCGAAATTTAGACTAAGTTCTTTATCTACAGTTATATTTTGTAACCTTTTTTTAGCATGCTCCCAATCCCGAAGGCATGTTAATACCTCCACCATCTCTGGAGACAAACAGCTTCTTCTTGGTTCAATTATGCGTCCACTGGTGCTGAAAGCTTGTTCTGAAGACACCGTTGACACTGGAATAACCAGTACGTCACGTGCTAGGTGTGACAAAACTGGATACCTGTACGTATAGGTCTTCCACCATAACAACAAATCAAACTCTTACTTGTCTTCAACAACATCGAACTGTGCTACAAGGTACCTAATAAGTTCGGTACAAGAAGATGGGCTAGATCTTTGCCCTGAAGAAGTACTTGCTGATTTGTCTTTTTTGCGTCGTTTCAGAAGGCCCCAACTTGTTTGCTTCGGCTCTGTCTCCGGTTGTGTTGATTGGGGGATGTCAATGTTGCCAAACTTGGTCTCATAAATACGAAAAATCTCGAACAACTTGGTTCGAATGTCAGTAATTTGTTCTGAATAATCTATTGACAAATTAATACCAATAAACTCAAGCAAAACTTTTAAACCAGATAATTTAACCCTGGGATTTATTATAGCACTTAAGGCATAAAGTAGGGGAATGTTAGCCCAATATTTTTTCAACTTTGTCTCCATGATAACAACTGCAGCGCCTGGATGTTCATCTTCTCTATAACTGTTTAACAGTTCAGACATTTCCACTATCTGATGGATTGCCTGGGAAGATGTGGGGTAATATACCCCGGAAAGAGTTACAGTGACATTATAAAAAATCTTTAAAAATTGAACAAAAATCTTTACCAAATGCCAATCGTCTGTGGTAAGTAATTTTGGACTAAGTTGTCCTGTTTCGGTCAATTTCATGTTATAAAAACATGTAATGGTTGTATCATATTCCAAACAATTTTGCAACATTAAATAAGTAGAGTTCCACCTTACCGGCATATCAGTTTGGAATCGTCGGGGTTTGAGACCGTTTAATTTACAATGTCTCTTGAATTCACTGAATCTAGGATAAGAACTGTAAATCCAAGAAATGGCATTTCTGATGCGATCTATTTGGTAGCTTACCTGCTTTAAACCAGCCTTTACAACAAAATTTATAATATGGCATGCACACCGTTGATGGAAGAAATAACCTCCATCTTGCGGGATATTTCTTGCAACAAACAATGCAATAGAGCTAGCAGATGCATTATCAAATGTGATTGAAAGAATGCAATACGTGATTTCATAAGTTTCTAAAACTTCCATTATGACATTAAAAATGTTTTCTGCGGTATGTGCAAAATCCATAGGACAAAAACCAAAAATTCTATTTGTTATCCTCCATTCAGAATCTAAATAGTGTCCCGTGACACATAAATAGTCCTGTTTGGAACATGCATTCCAAATATCAGAAGTTAATGCAACAGAGACACTTAAATGCTGTATTTCAGCAACGAAGTCATCCCTTTCGGTTTCAAACAATCGTATCAAATCATTTCTAGTGGTGGTTCTAGAAACAGGTTCATATTGGGGGTTATATGCAGATGTGATAAATTCTTTATAAAATGGACTCTCACCAATACTGATCGGTTGATCAGTTTGTGTAATGTATCGTGCCAAGCACTCTCTAGCGTGCATGGCGTCAAACTGCCACGTCGTAACGGGCCCGTCTGGGTGCCGTTGAAGTTGTGTCTGGGTTGTCTACCTGTCCATGTGCAGGCATACATTTGTGCATATGCCGTCTCAAATGTCCGGTTCCCCCCGTACTTGTAGCATAATTCTTATGGAAAAACTTACATTTAGCTCTGAGGCCAGACGTCCCGTTTGGGAGTGTCATTTGGACTATGTTGAAACATTGCCACACATCTGATGTTAATTTTCTGGGACGTGATGTTGGTGTAACACCGGAACCAGAAGGTCCCGCTTGAGTATGGGTCGATTCTGAAATATCAAATTCATCGTTGAGCATATTCAAACCGTCCGGAAAATAAGACTGCTGGTTAGGATCCATTATCTGAATAAAAATATGAGCACTATAGTAGTTAATAGTCAAATTAAAAATCAATATTTACTAACAGTAATCTTAATTTACTAACAATAATTACTATAACTAATACGACACTTACAAGAATTAATTTACTTAAAAAACAAATTAAATAAACAAAAAAATCATAATCTACTAACAAAAAATTTTAAATTTTAAATTCACTAGTTCACTACTACAAATACAATTGATAAATTTACTAACATAATATACTAACATAAAATTGATGATTTGAACCACTACTCTTAAATTTACTAACATAATCTACAAATGAAAATTTTTAATTTATGCAAAAAACAATATCAAACGTAATTACTATACTTAACATTCATCATTTACTTATTACAAAAAGTAATTTCAGTAATACAAATTAACTTTCTAAATTTATTAATAAAAAATATTAAAATTACTACTAAACTTAAAAATCTTAATAAACTAAACAAAAAATATTAACATTAAAGCCCAAAAATTGATAAACTAACTAACTAAATAGATAATGTTTTCATTAAGTCACTCAAATCTAAACAAAAACATATAAATTTACTATGAGAATATGTTAGACCAAAAGTAATAACAAAATTGTACCTTTAAAATTTAGTGTGTTGGTGGAAAACGTAGAGAATTTTGTAGAGAGAGTAATAACCAAATTGAATGAAAAAGTTTAGAGAATTGGAGAATATATTAGAGATTGAGATTTGAGAGAATGAGAGATTGAAAGAATGATAGAGAGAGAGAGTTAATGGAAAATGAAATGGATGGAAGTATTTATAGAAAAATTTGATTTGTAGGTCAAAATGTAATTTAAAATATTTTAGGGGGGGTTTTGGTAATTTTTTTTTCTTCAACGGCTAGAAATCAATTCCAACCGTTGGATGATTTTTGAAAAAAAAAAAAAAAAATTTGGGCCGAACGGACCCGTGGATCGGTTCGCCTGGCCGGTCCGACAGGCCTGGCATGCCGGATTGGCGTGCCAGGCGGGCCGGCCTGCCGGGCCTCCTCCCAGCGGCCCGGCACGCTGCCCTTCTCGGGCCATTCCTAGAACGGCCCGTGAACTTCCTGAGCTGGCCAGACCGGCCTGTCACCGGCCGGCCCATTTTTACACCACTAGTTTAAGTGATGGATTCAAATGGATTTTAAAACGAACAGTATAAATAGAATGGTCCTTTACAAATCTTGACATTTATCCATGGATTTCATTTGATTTCTCAACCCACTAGCCTTTACTACACTTCTATGTTACTGTTCCATCTCTCTTTACACAGCATCAACTATGCCCGCTCAATCTTCAACCATGATAAAAACCAAAATAAATTTGCTTAGTGTCATAATTATCAGAGGCTATGCACAAAAGAATAAATCCCAATATACGTTTTTTACTTTTCTATACTATGCTTGCAATTAGTTCTTTTTTGCCTAATAAGCTAATAACTTTTCCATTTGTAGCATGTTCCAAATTAAATGTTAGCAAACAAACGTCAATACGCGGAAGAGTTACCGGATAGAACACAAACAAACAATAGCAAAAAATTAAGATGGAAGAAGAAAATAAATCCAATCAGACACAACACAAGAATTTACGTGGAAACCCAAATCGGAAAAAAACCACGGCTATTAGGACAACAAAAGAAAGTTTCAATATGTAGAAAATTATTACATCCACGCGCTCAAAATTCTCTCTTTTCTAATACCTTAAACCCAATTACATCCGATGCTCTCTTGAGATCTCTCTTAATTTGCTAATTTTCTCAACACACAATAGCCTAGCTATTATGGTCTATTTATATGAAGTACAAGGAGTTTAAGTCAAAATGAAATCCTACTCCTATACATACAAGAATTACTAGTTCCAAAAAAAAAATGCTATTACCTATTTATGATAAGTTTTCTTGTAAAGGTAATCATAAGAACTTCCAGAAACATATTATTTCCTTTGCCATTAATACTTCTTGATTCAATGCGTGCTTATGATTGACTATAATTCATGTTGCAGTTGGCCACCCGCTTCCTAAATCATGTTGAATTTTGACTGTTCAGAAAACCGCGATCCACGTTCCACGTCACCAGAAAGATGTCATGACCACTGTCACGACCCACAACGCAACTCATGGCGTAGGCATACCGCTATCCTACCGCTGTGCCACTCACAATGGTTTCTACAAGAATGGGACTGATGTAATACCGTTGTCATAATTCACAGCGGTGACACAACGGTTTTGACTGTTTTCAGTTTCTTTAGTTCTTCAGGCCTCCCTCTGTATCCGTACAACGGAAGCTTGAAAATTTATAGAAATTAGGGTTTCAGTATAATTTTTTTTTTCCCTTTATAATTACAAGAACCTTAACCCTAGATTAATTGATGTATATTAAAAGTGTTGTACCTTTTTCTCGTGACGATTGAACAAGCACCGATTTGAATCCGTAAGATCTTCCAATCCAATCTCGAACGTGAATCACCTAGGAGTGTGGGCTCTCTTTCTTTAAATTGCATACTTGAGGATGGAAACAAACAAAATCTTTTTCTTTGTTAGTTACAATTATCCTCCAAGAGAAAAATTCAAGAACGTCCAGTCACTTGTGGATTATCGATCTAATTGATTAAAACTCGCATGAACCCGATTTGATTTTGTACACAAAACCCTTTTGATGTAAAGGATTCTAGTATACTATCAAAAACAAAAACGTTCATTTTTCCTCTTCTCTTTGGCCGAATTCTACACCCTTTATTTTATGAGTTGATAGAATTTTGCTAGAGCAAAAACCTAAATTTTTCTCCCTCACAATTCTCTCTTGCTTGATCGAATTCTCTCTTAGAAAATCACCTTGCGTGGCCGAAATTTTACTCTTAGAATCATAAGGCTGGCCGAAAATTCGAGGTGGTATATATAGGATAACAAATCCTTTCCTAAGAAGGATTTACTTAGTGGTTAAGAATCCTATCCTTAGATGGATTACTTGATGACCAAGAATCCTTTTCCAAAAAGAATTCTTTCCTACACCAAGACTCCTAGTCCAACTCAAAAGTGTATTTGTAACCATATTAAAGATTTCCTAATTTGACTAGATAAATAATTCTTTTTATTTATTTACTTATCAAATATAGACTTTAATATTAATTATACTACCAACAATAGTATAATATTAGGAGACCATCTCCTACTTGGAAAAAGATTTTGACTTTTAATTAAATAATTAATTAATTACCAAATTAATTAATTTTCATTTAATTAAATAATAAAATAAAAAACAATATATTAAGCTATTTTATATAGCCTTGCCGCCCAAAACATATACATGGGCTAATATTTTTTTATTTTATTTTATTAAATCCATTGGACTTTAATAAAAAATCCACATGTGAACTAGACCCATTCTTACAAAAAAAAAACAAGTTCACATGCCTTAATACAATTCTAGATGGACCCTTAAATTGGTCCGATGGAATATATCAAGTGATCCATACAAGTTCGTGTTGATTGAGGATCTTGACGGGCTATCTAAATTTAAGCTCTTATAGACACAACCCAATCACAATCAACAAATGATTCTCTTAGGTCTGATCTATTAATTTTAGTTAATTCCACTAAAGAACTAAAATTGCACTCTTAAATAAAGATAGAACAAGTTAATATTCCTCATTCATACCCTAGACAATCTTAATGGATAAAGTGTATCCTCGTGAAGAATATCAGTAATCGTCAAGAGCTCATAGATCGCCTATAACTCTCAAAGTTACCATATTTACTCATATGACCACATTTTGAACTTGGATATTTTAACTTGTCCAGAAGTCATGTTTCAATAGACACTATTGAAAACTTAACGTTAAGATTTAATATCCAATACCTCAAAGCATCCATATGATGATATTCTACTCTCATTTAATAAATAGAGCCACGATGTCCATATCTATAAATGAAGTCCTCTATCGATTAACAAATGAATACCACCAAACTAGCGAGGATAGATTATGCTATATAATCATACTCATTGATAGCTCAAATGATAACACTTGCAACCATAAGTTTATCATTTACCTCAAGATTGAGATAAACTCTCCGATTGTCTTCAAGTGAATTTTTTTATCCATTGACGGTTCTAGATAAAGTATTTCACTGTGATCCAATTCAATGCACCCAGTGCACTAGATTCTTTTGTCCAAAGACACCACACTTTGATGATTTTAGACTCAACATAACACATTTGATCCCACTCAAATGCTAGCAAAAGAATCTACAACTTTGACAAGATAAATCCGCCCAACCTTTATCTTAAGTTGTGAATATTATTCAAAACTAGCTAAAGAATTGTGTCTACCTCATACATATCTAGATGTATGAACAATTCTTCTTTTCTCATAGTATTTTGACCTTATGATTATTTACTTTTGACAATTATAATAATCAAACTATAAATGCTATAAGATTTGTTAAACTAGAAATCACTTTATTAATATGAAAAGATTTCAAATACAGTATTATACTCTTGCTATCGAGCATAATCCCAACACCCTCAAACTCGATCTCATACTCCCAAACATGTTTCACATATTCATGAGTCTCTGTATTGATGAATCCCGTTTGGTAACCATTGAAAATCCCAACACCCTAAAAAATCCTCCTTTACGGAAAAAACCTTTGTTTACAGCTACGAATTTTAACATCAAGAATCAACATACCTGCCACAAGGTATAACCACTTAGAAACACCTATCCTAAGATTTCACCGACACATGTCAAAATTTACCTTGCTTAAATTGTGGTGCAACTCATCACGTTAGGTTCCCAGGGAGTTAGTTCAGCCATCAACATCCTTGTCAACACACTTCTTACATCACCTCATAATTAATGCCCGTACGTAATTTGTGGACCCGCTATCAGTAACACATCCTCTTTCATAGCAACTAGCGGTCATGCCATGAGGATGTTCATGTAATTTTATAGGGCATCATTGTAGTTGAACTCAAGAGAGGTGAATGCCGAATCCCTCTCTTTAGAGCACTTAGCTGCACTTGTCTTCTTATTTTGACAATCCTTCTTTCTATGTCCAGATTGTCCACATCCCTAGCAAGTGACCTTTTTTTAGAGCCTCTCTTTTTCCTTTTAACCGAAAGAGCAGAGTTATCAGAAAATTTACCTTCACTCTTTAGTCGTCGTTCCTCAAAGATTAGTTTGTTTACTACATCTCCAAAACATATGGTTGAACTCCCATTCATCAAGATTGACTTCATGTGCGCAAAGGGCGGTGGAAGGGACAAGATTAGTCTTAATCCTTTATCTTCTTCATCAATCTTCACTCCAATCGACTATAATAAAAAAATATCGCATTGAGCACTCCTAGATGATCGGAAACCTTCGTATCTTCTGTCATTTGTAGCATGAGAAATCGCTCCTTCAGGTAGAATAGGTTACAGACGGTTTTTGCTTGATACAATTCTTCAAGCCTTTCCCAAAGTTCTTTCGCTGAATATGTTCAATTAATATTTACAAGAACAATCTTGGCTATGCTCAATCTTATCGTACTTGCATCCCTCTCGTCCAAATCCTCCCAATCATCATCGCTCATCATAGGTTTTCCAGAACTAGTACCATTCATTTCTTTGCTAGAATCACTAGAGCCTTCAGGGTTTACATGGGTTGACTTGCCTTTCAACACCTTATGTAAACAGAGTTGGATTAGCAAATATTTTCCTTGAACTTGTCACAAGCCAAAGATAATCTTTCCGTCGAACTTCTTGACCTTGAATCTCATCATCTTTTCCATAACAGTTTGTTAAGACCACTATCAAGCAACCGGGGCTCTGATACCGATTGTTAGCAAGCAAACGTCACTACGCGGAAGCATTGCCGAATAGAACACAAACAAACAGTAGCAACAAATTAAGATGGAAGAAGAAAATAAATCCAATCACACAAAATACAAGAATTTATGTGGAAACCCAAATCGGAAAAAAATCACGACTGTCAGGATGATAAAAGAAAGTTCCAATATATAGAAATTGTTACATCCACACCCTCAAGATTCTCTCTTTTCTAATACCCTAAGCCCAATTACACCCAATGCTCTCTTGAGATCTTTCTTAATTTGCTAATTTGCTTCACACAATAGCCTAGCTATTATGGTCTATTTATATGAATTACAAGGAGTTTAAGTCAATAGGAAATCCTACTCATATACATACAAGAATTACTTGTTCCATATAAAAATACTATTTTCTATTTATGACAAATCTTCTTGTAGAGTAGAAATCTTGTAATCATAAGAACCTCCAGAAACATATTAATTCCCTTTCCATTAATATTTCCTTATTCAGTTTGTGCTTATAATTGACTACAAATCAAGTTGCAGTTGGCCACCCGTTTACTAAATCATGTAAAAATTTGACAGCTCAGAAAACTGTGATCCATGCGCCACATCACCAGAAAGATGTCCCGACCGATGTCCCGACCGCTGTCATGACCCACAACGCGACTCACAACGTAGGCGGACCGCTGTCCCACCGTTGTGCCACTCACAACGGTTTCTACTGAAATGAGACTGATGTGATACCGCTGTCGTAATTCATAGCGGTGACAACGGTTTTGGCTATTTTCAGTTTCTTCAAATGTTTAGGCCTCCCTCAAACTCGATCTCATACTCCCAAAACGTCTCACATCTCTAGGAAGTCTTTGCATTAGTGAATCCCGTTTGGTAATCATTGAAAATTCAAGTCATATCTAACATTAAAAGCCATTCAAGAGGATCTACATATTCATGGGCAAGTTATAAAACGTGAGTTTATGAACTTTGGGCATGAGTTTAAAGGTTTGGTTGTTTGGCCACTAACACAACATTAACAAAACTAAATATAAACACCTAAAATCAACTAAACACATATTTACAATCCTATTCACTAGGCACAACAATAAACCAAATCCACACCTTTAAGCCAAACAAAATGTAATATCATAAAATAAAAGGTCGAAAGCAAGGGAATGTACCTATTATTCAATGTTACGAGATGATATATGACTTTGTCTCGCACTTGAAGTCAATCTTCTAGGAAATGGGTGATTATGGTCAACTTTTGGTTGCATTTGAACCTATTCTTACTCCTGCACATGACCATTTCACACAGGTAGCTACAAGCATCTGCTTGGACCAAAACCACAAATTAAACAACCAATTGAAGCATTAAACTAGCTACCAAACATACTAAGGAGTTTGAACCCAAAAACCTATCTCTTTTAAAGCCGGCATCCGAAGATGCTTATCAACAAGACTATGGCATGGATCAAGATAGATAAGTTGCTTATACTATTAGCAAGTTACTAAACTATTACGTAAAGCTTAAAATTACTAAAGTATTAATAATTGTTCTAAAATTTACACATGAATTTATCTACCCAGTAGATTTTATTGTTTTGGAAACACAACATGTTGTTAATGAGCACAAATCAATTCCTGTTATATTGGGCCGACCATTTTTAGCTATTGCTAATGCCTTGATTAATTGCAGGAATGGAATAATGAGCATGTCTTTTGGAAATATGGAAATTAAGCTTAATGTTTTCAACATGTCTAAGGAACCGTTTGATGATGAAAATGAAGATGAAGATGAAGATGCAGACATTATTGAAACCATTGTTGAAGATCATGTTCAGAAGAATTCTTTTAACTCATTTGAAGTTTGTTTGATCAATTCACCTGAGTCATGCACATATTCATATCTTGATAATTGTTTGCAGGTTGCCAAAGAAGAAGGAGATACTTTAGATTTTAAAGAATTGGAACAAAAAGATGACGTGCCAGAAGAAAAAGCACCCACCAATGATTTTTTTCCTGATGATCTTTTATTCTCTATCACAACTTTGTCTTGGTATGCTGACATTGTTAATTACCTTGCCACTCGATTGGAATGCATAGGACAAAAAGAAATATTTGACCGAGGTAAAACGTTTTTACTGGGATGACCCGTACTTATTCAAGTATTGTCCTGATCAAATTGTTCGACGTGTATTCCAGGCAATGAGGTAAGTAGTGTCATTGAATTTTGTCATTCTGAAGCATGTGGTGGTCATTTTTTGTCAAAGAAAATGGCTACAAAAATCTTGAAGTGTGGATTTTATTGGCCCACCTTGTTTAAAGACGCACATGCATTCTGTAAAACCTATGAAAATTGTTAAAAGTTAGAATCCATTTCCAAGCAAAACATGATGCATTTAAACTCCATTCTTGTCATTGAAATATTTGATTGTTGGGAAATTGATTTTATGGGTCCATTTCCACCGTCATTTGGATTTTTGTACATTTTGGTTACCGTTGATTATGTGTTAAAATGGGTTGAGGCAATTCCTTGTCAAAATAATGATCACAAAACAGTGATTAAGTTTTTAAAGGAAAATCTTTTGAGTCGATTTGGAATCCCTTAAGCCATTATCAGTGATGGAGGCAAACACTTTTATAACAAACCTTTTGAGTCTTTAATGAAGAAATATGGAGTCACACACAAAATTGCCACACCATACCACCCTCAAACAAGTGGTCAAGTTGAGTTAGCAAATAAGGAGATAAAACATATCTTGCAAAAAAGGTTAACCCTGATCGAAAAGATTGGTCTCTTAGACTAAATGATGCACTTTGGGTTAACCGCACTGCATTCAAAACATCTTTGGATATGTCTCCTTATCGTTTAGTTTATGGAAAACCTTACCACTTACCTGTTGAACTTGAGAAAAAAGCATATTGGGCCATTAAAGCTTTCAATTCTAACTTAAATGATGCTGGTGAATTACCAAGTTGCAAATAAATGAACTTGAAGAATTAAGAAATGATACATACGAAAATGCAAAAATTCTTACAGAAAAATCTAAAACCTTTCATGACGATGAATTTTAAGAAGATCATTTGAAGTTGGTCAAAAGGTTTTGCTTTATAATTCTCGACTTCATTTATTTCCTGAAAAATTGAAATCAAAATGGAGTGGTCCATTTGTTGTGAAACACGTGTATCCATATGGTGCCCTTGACATAGAGAATCCTAGGAATGGTAATGTGTTTAAAGTAAATGGATAACGTGTGAAACCATTCTTAGAAAATACAGATTTTCAAAAAGACTCTGCCATCCTTTTTTGACCCTTGTTACAAAGGTAAGTACACAAATCTTTTGCTTTTGACATTATTTGTGTTTGCAATTATTATTTTTGGTAAGTACACAAATCTTTTGCTTTTGACATTATTTGTGTTTGCAATTATTATTTTTGTTTTTGTTCGCTTATATGTTTTGAATTTTCACAGGATTAATTTCTAGGTTCAATTTTTGCTTGGTGTGTTTTGCTATATAACCCCGGTTAAATGGAGGATAACGGTACTCCGTGACAATTCAAGTCTGTTTAATTCAGTTTTCCAAATAACTGATCCCTAAAACAAGACATGGACGAAATTTTCAAAAACCTACGAAAACATTTTCCATCGTTGCCCCAAAATACTCTGAAAAAGATTTACAAAGCACGTTCCGAAAGATTACGCTTGCTGATGATAAACAAAATTCCTGTTGAAATTTGCTGGTTGATCGAAGTTAAGGTACATCTAGCAGGTGAGTCTGCTGATTCATTTATATCTTATATGCCTGGTTTTGATAGAAGTAACCTAGCAAAAAAAAAGAAGAAGAGCTAAGAAGTTAGGGGTTACTTGTCACAAATGTACACGTACAACTTGCAACACACGTTGTCGTTCTTGGAATGGTGTCTAATAATCGGGAAGATAAAATTTTATTCATTAGGCATGATTTGCGTAGGGAGTCATTGGATAATATCCTAACGACTCTTGATGCACATCCTAGTTGATATGTGCAAATGGCAATTGACCGATTATGACCACAATTTCAAAAAGAACATGCACAATATAGTCTTGGGAATCTGACTTTAAAAGCCCCTGTTTGCCAATTTATAAGAAAATTGGATGGGAAACATATCCCCGACCCATAGAGGGAGTTAAAGCCGTTTCTGGACGTAAAACCAGAGGAAGATGTGAGCCACAATCACAACTGCCACTAAATATCTTTTTGTTTTTATTATCTTTTTCCTTCCGCATTTAATGTCTTTTGTAATTATTGTTGTTTACTTTTGATTTTTAAAGAGAACAAGTAATGCATAATTGATCTGAATCTCGGTTTGTGATTGTCCCATGGTTTTTATGCATTTTATTTTCCTATATTTTGTATTTATTTTGTTGTTTTACAGGATTTTGTTGTTTTTCAAGTTGTTTAGGTGATATCTTCTAAGCCTTACCTCTTTCTAATGACATTGGGGACAATGTCTCATTCTGGTTGGGGGGAGAGGATAGTTGATTCAATAACTTTTGTTTTTAAAAAAAAAAAAACTAACTTCTGGCCATTTTATTTTTGTAAAGATGGCTGAGTAAGGGGATATTTTAGATACTTCAGAGACGCATATTTGTAGTTCTAATGTATTTTTCCTCTCTTTTGACTATTCAAATTTATAAATTCTTTATTGTGATATCATTCACTAATCCTTTTGTTCATTAAGTCATATTGAGAAATTTTTCGAACTATTCTAGACACACGCACATTGACACGTGATTATGTGCAGTAAGTTGATATTTTGCAATATTTAGTTCTGAAACATCATTTAAGGGAAACAACCAAATGCAATGGTCTTGTTTAAAAATATATATAGTAATAATAATAATATTTTTGTGTGTTGTGACCAAAACTCTTACTTAGTAGTTGGGCCTCATACCTCAGTAAGCATAGAGTCTTCGCGTAAAACGGTGGAGTCTGGATAATAAAAAAGTGCAGTTTCGTAGCCTCTTTAACTCGAGCTATTAAGTCCGAGGGGTGCTTCACTGTTTTGGGAGTCATTGGCCCAAAGCTCGTTACACGGGTTAAAGAGAAAGCTTAAGGGAATTGTACTAAAAAAAACATCTGCAATCCGAGTAATTAATCCCGTAGGAGTGTTTTAACACTTAATGCTCTAAAACCAACTGGTTTGAGAGTCATTGGCCTAAAGCTCACTACATGGATTAAAGATGGAATGTTTGTTTCCAATTTTGTTATATTAAGAAAAAAGAAAAAAAAAAGAAGAGAATAAAACTGCTGCCTAAGGAAAAAGTCCTGATGAGATTTCAGAATGAAAATGTTGCTTGATTTCAATTGAATCTCATAGTTATTTTGTTGATATTTATTGAGCATAAGAAAGTTTGATTGATAACTCAATTGATTACTGGTTGTCAAAGGGTGATAAAAGAGGTATGTGAGAGTTTGACTATTTGGTGGTTTAGAGATTTGAATTTGAGTTTTTACTATTTACGCTTTAATTGCTAGGAACTAGCAATAAGTTGGTTGGGGAGGGGGAGGGGGGGGGGGGGGGTGTGATTTACACTGAAAAGTGTATATTTACTAAGGGATAATATCATCATTTTACACTTCCAATATGATTAATTCCCCAATTTAAACATAATTTCGTTCGCTCGCTTAAATAAATGTGTTGTGTAGGAATCAATGTAATTTTCTTTGTATTTCAGAGGTACTTCGATCAATTCAAAATGATGGAGAAGTCAGATGGCAAAACAAACATCGTTTTCAAGTTTAGAACGTCAAAAACCTTAGGAAGACCACGAAGGGCATTTTTGTAAATTTGACTATTCAATGTTCACAGTCGACTTTCACTGTTCCTGATGACGTGGCACATTCCTATTGGCCCAAACTGCCAGTGTACCGTACGCGCGGCTGCAGAGAATAATATTCTAGGAGCCAGTGCACTGTTCCTTATTCACTTTCACGGATGCGCTTACTGTTCACTGTTCACAGTTCACGGATGCGTTTACTGTTTACTGTCACTGTTCACTGTTCACAATTCACTAGTCAATGTTCACTATTCACTGATGATGTGGTAAAATTTGGACGCTCCATTCTAAATTCATCCGCTGGTTAATTTTTATCCGTATTTTGTATAAATAGGGGGCCTCTCCTACCTAATTTCCATATTATGAATCCAAATATGATATTAGATTTGTGAAATTCTCTCTCTTTTGTTCTCAAATTCTCAGTTTAAATAAATAGCTATTTTCTAGTTAAATTATGTCTGGCTAATTTTATATAGCTGAGGCCAAAGGTGATACTGTTCGTATGGAAAATATGATCCAATTATGGTAAGTTTATTATTGTTTTGCTTTTCCCCTCTAATTTTTGTGAAGTTTTTGACTCATTGTAGTCAGACAGATATTGTCTAGCACAGTGAGTACTTTTACCCATATTTATCAAAGAGTGGTTTCTCCCCTCTGATCTTTGTGGACCTTTTGACTCAATGTAGACAGACAGATATTGTCTAGCACAATGAGTACTTTTACCCATATCCATAAGAGAGTGGTTTATCCTCTCTGATCTTTGTAGAGTTTTGACTCACTGTAGACAGACAGATGTTGTCTAGCACAGTGAGTACTTTTACTCACATCTATCAGAGAGTGGTCAGTGGAGTGGAATATCCTCCTATAAATTTGGACTAAATATTAATTATTGGATCATATTCGAATTACCAACAGTGGATCTCTTAGCCCCAGTTTTAATTTTAATTGATTTACATTTTATAACAATCTTAGTAATTAATCTAGATAATTAATTTTATAAGGACTAGTGAACAACCTTCATGTGGTTCTACCCGGTCTTACCGGTTAATTTATTACTTTGACACTCTTATTCTTGGGAGTAGGAACACTTCTTTAGGACGTGTCATGACTCGCAGATAGTCGTCAACCAAGTTTCAGATGAATATCAGGCTAGAGATGAAGGTTTGATGGCTTATTTGGGTATAGCAAAAAAACTCCTTCAAAGATTCAAGGAATACAGAATTGTCCAGATCCTTAGAGAAGAAAATGAGAAGGTAGACGCTTTGTCCAAACTAGCATCAGTAACAACCACAATCAGGTCAAAATCTATTCCAGTCGCACATCTCTTCAGACCAAGTATAGTTGAGCCAACAAACTTTGAAATCTCAGAAATCCAAACACCGTCAAACGGTTGGATGACTCAGCTAAAAAGATACCTGGAAGAAGGTTTACTCCTTAAAGATCCCCTAGAAGCCAAACGCATCCGGTACCGATCAACAAGATACATATTGATTGGAGGAGAACTATACAGAATGGGGTTTTCTCGAACACTCCAAAGATGTGTATTAGGGGAAGATGCATATCGGATACTATAGGAAATCCATGGTGGAGTATATGAAAACCATACTCGGGGCAGAAGTTTAGCACACAAGGTACTCAGGTAAGGTTATTATTGACTTTCTTTGTTCTCGGATGCACAACGATACTCAGAAAGCTGTAGTGCTTACCAAAGGATAGCCAATGATATTCGACAGCCTCCTGAACAACTTAGAAGCCTCACATCCCCATTGCCATTCTCCATGTGAGGACTAGACTTAATTGGTTCAATTCCGGTAGGGACATGGAGTGGAGCTAAGCACGCAGTTATGGTTGTTGATTATTTCACAAAGTGGGTAGAAGCTGAAGCGTTGGTACATATCACAGAAGAAAATACCATGAACTTTGTGAAGAAAAATATACTCTACAGATTTGGAGTCCCGAGTACTATTATCACTGACAACGACACCCAAAAAAAATTCAGACAGTTGTGTAACGAGTACCAAATTGTAAATTTTTATGTCACACCAGCCTACCCTCAAACGAATGGGCAAGCTGAAGTAGTAAACAAAATCATCAAGAAAACACTCAAAGAAAAGCTAGCCAAGAAAGGTAGTTGGGTTGAAAAACTACCTGAGGTGTTATGGGCGTATTGGACGACAACAAGAACTTCTACAGGAGAAACTCCGTTCTCTTTGGCGTTCTGAACAGAAATTGTTATCCCGGTAGAAACATCATACATGTCACCTAGGGTCAGGCTATATGATTAAGACCAGAATGTTGATATGCTGTTACAAAGCTTAGATGAGCTAGAAGAGAAGAGGGAGAAATCCCGAATACGAAATGTGGCATATCAGCAAAGAGTGGCCCGATATTACAACTCTCACGTTCGGATCAGGAAATTCCAACTAGGAGACTTGGTGCTCATGAAAGTGTTGATGAACACAAAGAATAAAGCTACAGGCTCGTTGGTTGACAAATGGGAAGACCCATACAAGATTGAAGGAATAACTGGTCATGGAGCATATTGGATTGCCCGACCAGATGGAGGGGTTTTACCCCGGGAATGCAATGCCCAATATTTGAAGATTTTTTATCCTTGAAATTTTGTTTTTTAATTTTTAGCCAGGATATTTCTAATTTTTAGCAATTCTTAGATTTACATTGTCAGTTTTACAGTTATGAATAAAAACCTGACATGTGATTCAGAAAATCTATGCCTCGAAAATCTAAGCATATGATAATAAGAACATATGAGACGGGCATAATAATACGAAGATGCGGAAAAGCATGATAATAAGAACATGCAAAAAAAAAAAAGATAAAATGCTCGGGACCATTAATTTGGCAAAATTCCCGAATGGGAGAAGAAGCTCGAAGGAGCACACCAGTTGAGCAAGGTCAGTCGACCTTAGCAAAAAGACAAACCCGATATACCAGATTCTGGAAAACGGCTAGGGGCGCCGTCTAAAAAAATCCCTGTGAGATTCGTAGCTGTGTTAAGCAGTTTAAAAGCTTAACGATTCGGCAAACCCTTACGTAGATAAAACTAGGAGACGTCCTCAATAACTTGAGTAAGGACTCGAACATATGATCTTAGTGAGCCTCGATGTAACATTCGGGTAACAACCAAGTATGAATCACAAGTATCTACTTGTCTGTTTCAAGATGACTCTGTTAATAATATTAGCCATTTTAATAAGACACTTGGCACATGAAATCGCGTTAGTCAGTTTAATAAGATACTTGGCGCATGAAATCGCGTTAGCCAGTTTAATAAAATACTTGGCATATAAAATAGCGTTAATCAGTTTAATAAGATACTCGGCGATTAAAAGAGTTAACAATAGCTAGATTTGGCATTTCAAATTCACGACAACTTGGAAAAAGATGAAACTTTCATTGATCATAATCCTTTACAAACATAAAATTTTACAGTGACTAAGGCTGAGATGAGGATCTGAAGCTCTTGACAGTACTTGTGTCAGGCACCATCTCATACTCATGGATGAGACTTTCATTTGAAGGCCAAGCGATTGTGTCGACCGAGTCATCCATTCATTCATTATAATCAGTTCCAGGAATCGGTCCAGTGTCAAGCTTCGACCCGTCCATACCAATTTTCTGACTAGCATAAAAGGTGGAGAGGGAATGTTCTGATGGGACCTCCAAATGCATAGGATGATGCTCTTTTCCTTGGCTTCGACAGTAAGCTCTCCATTCCTTCATTTGAGTTCAAAAAGACTCCAAGGACCGATCTACTTGGTTTTTAATTGATAACTCCCAGTTCGTCCGAGCTCTATCAGTTGCCTGATTTTTAACTTTGAAGAATTCACCAGCCGAAACCAATTCTCGCTGAAACTCTCTAAGGAGTAGGGCATCACAGTGGGGACCTTTTGAAGCGATCAACCCCTTAGACCTCAAGTTTTAGCCTAGCCTCTTTCGAGAGGGATTCAACGGTCAAGGCCTGACACTAGAGGTCTTCGATTTTATGCTCATACGATGACCTGGCTTGATCAACCTCCTATTCAGCCTTAAACATTGACTATTGGGCGGTAGAGAGCAGATTTTGGAAGTACACAACATTTTCTTCTGCAGAAGAAGCCCTCTTATCAGCCTTCAACTGCTTAGCCAAACAGTAGTCGGCAAATTCTTGGGCAGAGCTCGCCTTCTTTTGATAGGCCGCCTCAATCCAAGCACGGTTGTCCTCACTCTCCTTCAGCTGAGCTTCGAGATGTCTTATCCGATCAGTTTGATGTCGTTGCTTCTGAACTAACTCAACAATCTCAGCCACTATCTGCAAGGAAAATTGAGTTAAAAATCCAAGACAAGCATTAAGGCGAAGGACGGGATAAAAGACTTAGGTAGCCGCACTGTTAAAAATGTTTTGAAAAAGATCTATAGGAGAACCATCCCTGAAGCGGCTCCAATGATCATCCCCAATAAAATCCCTACCAGATGACATCACCCTTAGCATATCTTAAGGGGTGGGACAGAAATGGGTTCCCGAAGATTTCGTCCTTACGTCTTCAACCTTAGGGGGTAAAGAATCCCTGTTCAGGCTCGAAGCTTCAGCTCTTTCCATAGGCGCCTCAGCTTGGACGCTTGGGAAAAATCTAACCTCGGTATCATCATCACTCGACTCAACAAATGATACCACCCGAGGAACTTTACGGGGATGGGCGAAAGAATTAGCCACCTTCCTTTTCTCAGCCTGAGTAAGACGGAAGTCGAGGTCAGCCATAGGATCTTCCTCATCTTCAGTAATATCTTGAAAGGATTCAAAAAGACTAGGATCAAGATTAATTTGCTCATCTAGGGGTACCCTAACTTCTTCTTCATCCCCAACCGTAAATTGCTGGCTAGGCGTTTCCTTAACCATGGAACTCGGCTCGCCAGACGCTGTGCCACTAGGTTGTCCTCCATGTTTGCCGTCATTTTTAGACACCCTCTAAGCATTGGTAGTTCCAACAGGGCTACTCAGATTGTTTGAATTCCCCACGGCCGGCTGAATGACCTCTTTAGGAATATACTAAGGAATTTGATCAGCTTCATCAAAATCTTCATCCGACACATCATCACGCGAAGCAACCCCTTCCTTATTGTGGAGAGAAGTTTCTTTTTGGCCCGTCTGAATGAGCGATTTCACCGGGCAAGCTTAGACGTCGCAGACGATGTCCGAGTCGTATACTGCACAAGTTAGAAAAGAACAATTAAAAAAGCGTACGAGTGAAATGGAAACAAGAAAATTCTACTTACATCACCTGCGATAATCTGAAATCTGATTAAAGAAGCCAAGGCCTATCATTTTCTTCTCATTAAAAATATAGGATCTGCTCCTCTTTTCAAGAGTACGCGGGCTGCCTGAGCAAGTCTAGTCAACTCGGCGTCAGTAAAAATAGGCCGTGACTTATTCCAGCTATCAGGAGAGCAAAAAAAATAAGGAACCCTTAACACTTCCCGATCTTTCCCAGTTCAGAGCTCGATCACGAGTCCCAAGTTCCCTCCGGTGAAGAACCAACTATTCTTCTTGTGCTTATTCGAGGTAGGAAAACCCCATACAAAGCCTTTCGTTTTGGCGTCCGAGGAAATATCGACTCCGCAGTTCACTTTCATCCCCTCAGTGATCCATCTATCTGGCTGGTTGGACATAAGAAAATAAGTTTCAGTCCGACCAGACTGCCTTCGTGTGTAAAAATGCCTAATTTTGTGGGGAGAGGATGGTGGCAAGTTCATCCGACTCCACATGAGCCACATGTACGTTAGTATTCTATAGTTGTTCGGGAAAAGTTGAGCTGGGGCGATCACCGCCTCAGTAAGGAACCAAGCGATGATCGGCTGAAGAGGTAGAGTCACACCACAGCAGAGCATGGACCCGTAAATCATTGCCATGCCCGGAGGAGAGTTCCTTGCAGCTCTATTACCAGCAGGGGCCATTAGAACTGAATCATCCAGATCAAATTCCCTGACCACATTCGGCTCAACATCATATCCACTCAGAAGATCAAGGGAGAAGGGAATACGAGATGCACTGTGTTCCTCTTCAACATTCTTCTCGTCAATTGCTTGTCTCCCGATTTGAGTGCAACTTTTTATGAACCACACGGTTACTCTGATGCTTTCCCATCCTAGATCAAAGAAGAGCTCTGTGATCAGAAATGAGAAAATCAGAACTGGAAGAAGATTCAGAACTAGAACTTAAAAATGAACATCAGGATAAAGCCCAGAAACATCAACGTCTAAAAAACCAAGCTCATCTGGAGGGATTTCCCACAATAACCTACGAACAAAAGAAACCAATAGAAAATCTCCACGCTCAAGCGCTTCGAAAGCTATAACAAACAGGCGCTGTCGTGAGACATGATCCATTTGAACTGACCTTTAAAGCGGATGAGAAGAAACTAGGAAAAGCTTCGATGAAAAATCTCTTTACGTAAGAAAATCATGGGCTATTTTCTTTTGTCTGTGAAAAATGAACTAGAACAGCTCATTTTCAGTTTAAATAGGCTATTCAAAAATTTGAAAACATGAAGCCCTAGGGTCTCAAAAAGCGAGAAAAATAAAAGAAGGGTTTGATGACGTAGGCGGTGTATCAGGCGACCTATAAGTCGTTTCTCAAAAATGCTACTAGAGAAGTTGAACGGTTGAAGGGCACGTGTCATGGAAAGAACTGACCAAGCCGGTAGAATTCCAAAAAGTCACAATCACTGAGATTTCGTGTGAAGGGACAAATTGCATTTACATGGTATCCATAAAGACACGTCATTAATGCGAGGCGCTATTTTAAGGATTATTATTCCTGTATTAATGAGGCATAAAAGGCTAGAAGGTTGATTAAAATACCTTTGCCGAGAACAAAATCTTTTTCTGTAAAAATGTTTTAAGGGGGTATTGTTATATGTATATTTTACCGAATGTACACGACACTGATAGTTAAGACGATCTCTTAAAAGATTGCTAGATGGGCATCCGAGTTGGAATCTAGAAAATATCCTTCAAGATCACAAAGGGACAAGAACCCGAGTAAGTCTAAATACGGGTATTCGGCACATTGTGCTCTATTCGGGACAAGGTACTTAGCATATTACGCTATACTCAGGACAATACAGGAAAACTGAATAAAGAGATCCAACACATGATTCACACGTGGGAGAACCAAGAATCATGTTCCAATACGCAAGACATCCGTATCAAAAAGAATTTCTAGAAGAATAAAACACCAAACAGGAAACAGATTCCAGACCAAGCAACAATTTTATTTCTTAGAGAAAACTGCACATCTACAAGGAAATAAGTCCTAAACGGACTATGCCACCAGAGTCCCGTTCGATCTCCACAGGATCTTTGAAAAGGGAAAGAACGACTCCAACAAGCAACAAGCAACCAGATCTAATTAAAATACTATTCCTTTTACTTGTACAACAAGGATTAGGGTTCTATGCACATATAAATAGAGCCATAATCTCATTGTAAAAAAGATATATAACATATACAGAAAACATCACTACAAGAGAGAGGCAAAAGAGATCGAGTGGTGTAATTCTTCATTAAAATAGTGGATTTGGCTTGGTTGTGTATTCAGTCACCCGTGGATGTTTCTCCGATCACCGGAGTTTTATCACATAAATTCGTGTCGTTATTACTCACAATATATTCTCTTTGTCTTTCTTTTTTTGACAAGTCATAACGAAATCCAACATTGTAGACTCTCTCACCCATCGAGAAATCGACGTCAACACACACTTACATGTCAATAATTTATTATAGGTCAACACACTTGCACGAAATTAGACATGCATTAGCAATAAAAAGCTCAAAACGGAAGATTCAATCGGTAAATCAATTAATTTCACGAGTAATTAACATATATTCATGAATCCCCCATCATTTGGGGGTTTAGTTACACATATTGATCATGATAATTGAAAATAAAAGAGAAGAGATGAAATAACTCATTGTGGTCTTTGTTAACTCCTTCTTCCTTGCTTGGTTAAACAAGTCTTCTTCTTTCTCCTTTAATTTCGAGCTCTTTATGCTTAACAATGGTGGTGTTCTTAGTGATAGCTTGAGAGAGAAATGGTGTAGATATAAATGATGTAGAGAGAGAGAGTATAGTATCAAGATTGTATCTTGTGACAAGTGAGTGTATCTAAAAAGTGGTGTCTTGAGTGATAAAATAGATAGTGGAGAGTGTAGAGATAAAGGGTAAGTAAAGAGGGATAGGTTAAAGTGACAAAGAGCCAAAGCATGGGTTGGAAAGAGAGGATGCCTGGATTTAAAAGCCATGTTTGTGAGCACACTGTTGCTTGTGCGAAAAAATATATGACTTTATATCGCACTTTCAAAGTAGCACTTTCCACTGATGAAGGCTGCTACTTTGATTCAAGACTTTGTTTCGCATTTCTGGATCCACAAAAGACTATACCCGTTACGCGTAACTTCTAAAGTGAAACTTTTTTTTTACACTTTGAAGTTTGCGTAGATCTTTGGAGTTGGGTGCAAAATGCCAAGTGTGACTTTGATTCGCACATTTTTTCTCGCACAAATCTCTGGAACATTGACGTAACTTTAGTGCGATATTGTTTCACACTTTTCTCCATACTTTGATTTTTTACGCTTTTTTCGTAAAGTTTTCCACATTAAGTTCATTCAACCCTTTATATATAAATATCCGAAAAATCACTCACAAATACCAGTAAATAACAAAAACACTCGCGAAACAAGCACCAAAGCTAGAAAATGAGAGCTTAAATCATGTATAGATTTATAGCTATCATATATTGTTCGTGCAAATTTAATGATTATCTTTGGATCCTCTTTTATGATTGCTTGAGATTCATGGTTTTGGTCTCCCAATAAAACTCTTTTCAATAAACCATGCATTGTTGCTTTGTTGCTTTGTTTGATATGCATGTTAGTTTCTTAAGTTCAAGTGTTCTTAACAGAGACTTGGGTATGTCTCATTGATAGTACATTTAATTGAACTATTTCTATCCATGACCTTGAATTGTATGATATGCATTTTTGAGCTCTCTTTTTGAAAAAGGGCTACTGTTGCATGTTAGCCCATTGTAGGAAAAGGCTACCTATGCAAAATCGAGTGTAAACCGTCAAGAGAGTTTCATATTCATGAAAAACAGAAAACATGCTTTTTAAGTTGAAAATTTTGCATATAAAAGGAGAAAAACAGAAATGATTGGATAATTTTACTGATGGTATGGGGAGAAGCATTACAAGAACAAAATAAAAATAAGTCTTGAAAAAAGAAAAGAAAAGATGATTTAGTAACACTCTACACACGCAATGCTCGCATGAATCTATATCATTCTTTTCTTGCAATATGGTCATAAATTGGTTTGACTTCTTGTAGAATTCTTTTTGATGTGTGCCTTATGTGGTCTTATACCTGTTCTGAGTTATTTCATGTATTATTTTCAAAGCAACACTCACACACAAAAGATTTTGAACATCTCCTTGAATCCCTCGTCAAATTGCTTGAGTTGCGTTTTGAATTTACTTTATTGATTTTGCAATATATTTGTGAGTAGCTTTCTTTACCGAAGCAACACGATATGAGGAGCTAAACTTCTCTTATGCTTTGCGTAAAAATTGGGGAAAGTTACATTTGAGGGGGAGTAACCCATTTAGGGGGAACTTTACATATATTTGCATTATTTTGAATATCTCACATGAGAAAGTTGTTTGAATTTATTTCTCATAGGTGTGCTTACAAGAGATTGAAGACCGCCTTGCACGATTAGATTAGGTCTCTCTTTGTAATATGAGGATGTGATACATGTGATGTAGTAAATAGTTTTTTCATTATTTTTAGTGATATTTGGGGTTTGTCTCAAAATAGCCAAACAGAGAGATTATAAGTGCAATTATTTTGTAATTGGCTTATTTTTGTCACAAAACCATTGGAGTGCTTTTGTATGGGTAGTTTAGGTTCTTCATGTGGTTATCAACATTGTGATCGCGATCGAAGATAACTTTTTCGGCATCCTAAGATTTTCAAGAGCTACGTTTCAAAGGTATATCTACTCTGCTTGTTCTCTTGAAGAGATTGGGTGCACATACAAACAATTTGCATATTTGTGTCTCTAAATCGTTATGCAACACTTATACACACATATTGTTCACATGTTCATGTATTAAGCATTTATATTGATTTCTAGGCTTGTTGCATTATTAGATTGTGTTATGTTTATTTGCGATGCTCCATCATGATTTAGTCAACATACTAACACACTTAAACATTTAATTTGTGTGATCATTCATTGCATTTCACCATGTGACATCTTATTGTGTGCATAAAGATTTTGAAAACCGACCTTTGTGCGATCTTGTGTCCATAAATCTTTTTATAAAGATTTAAATTAAGGTTTGAAAAGTTATTGATAAACTAGACACTTATATTTTTCCAACGGTATATTATTTATAAAATTCAATGATTGTTTGAATTGGTTTTGAAATCTCTAAAGACACCACTGAAATAGGAGAACTTTGATTCATTTCAATCTGACCTTTGGTCACTTGAATGACCATAACTCTTTTTACAGATATTCAATTTTTTTTTTGTAAAATGCATTAGGAAGTAGACATCCATACCTTTCCAACGGTATATTATACGATAGATTTTGATATCGGTTATTCATGTTTTGGGACGCTCGAATTTCGAGTTGTTGCGTTTTGGAGCCTATATACTGGCTAGGCTGCATTTTTACCCACCGATTTTCTGAAATTTCTTTTAGGCTAATTAGGCTCGCCCTATCGACCACCATTTAATCCTAGAGATTTTATGACGTTCCATTACCTTTTTCTATAGGCATGGTATGTGGGTCGGACCGGATTTTTGGCAGCATTTTTGCGCGGTTTTGTCAAAATGATGTAGTTTTGACGGGAGCCCTATTTAAACACCATTTTCTCTCCTCGTTGACAATAACCCGCAAAAATACACTTCCAAAAAGAGAGAAATCAGGGTTCTAGAGAGAAGCTTGATGCTTTGTTCTTTAACTCTCAATTCCTCAAACCATGTGCATTTAAAACTCAAATCATGCATGGGTCTTCATTAATCATCTCCGTTGTTAGGTAATAACAAACCCCATCTCATTTATTTTTCTTTTTCTTTAAAATTTCATTAATTTCATATCTTTGAACTTATGGAGATTGTTTGAGGGATAGTTAATAACTGGGTTGTTGGGTAGATTTCTTTACATCTAGTTAAACATTGTATGTTGTTGTCTAGCATATTTTGCATTGAGTATTTATATATGTTCATTTAGGCATTTTCAATAACTAGGATTATTGGGTATTTTATATTCACATCTAGTTAAGTATTTTTGTATTTGTCTAGCATCAATTTGTATTGAGCATTCATTGATTGTCCACTTAGACATTTTACTCTCTTTATTGAATTCAAGTCATGTATCCACAAATTGTGGTTGACAAACAAGTGTCAAAACTTGCTATAAATGGTGTTGTTTGGCAAACAAGTGTCAAGGCCCGCTATAAAAGGTCTGAGGGGTAGATTATGAGGTGCTCACGTCAAGAGTAGTTTATCGAGCGTTATCACTTGGATTGAAACAAAAGTGGTGAGTGGAAAGTGATCATAGCCTGAGGTTGTCGAGAGTGAGTATCCGTGTATCATTTGAGGGTGTATTCTACTTTTCATATAATGGATTTATGTGGCTTAAGTGGTTAGCAAGGCTAGTCTCATGGGTTTTTATAAGTTTGAGGTTTTCTACGTAAAAATCAAGTATTCTTTAATTTCTGTAATTTTATACCTGACTTTTATAGTGTTGTTTACCATTAACATTGACTAATCAAAAAATGGGTAATTAATCGGTAAAGAACGTTTTCAAACCCCTACTGTATTATTAGTATTAGACAAATTTTCATCATCATACTAACAATTCGATATAATTGTCGATCAGATTTTGCTGTCAACTATTGATTGACACAGTTGATTACATAATATCCTTATTTTATTTTTTTCTCTTACATAAAAAAATCACTAAAAACAAACATCATATTGTTCCGTTCAGTTTCGCCATTATTACAATTTTTCATTATATATAGTATATCTATTCTTAATTCAGTGGTTGTGCACATTTTTCCTCGATATTTGTAATATGATTTCTAATACAAAAATATGTAGATACGTAGACACCGCTCCTTATAAAATGTAAATGTAGTTTTCTAGGATACACTAGTAGTTCTCTCAGCACATTCAATCTCAGTTGAGTGGTCGTGCATGCGGAGGAAGAGTACGAAATTCAAATTTGGGGGTTATTATAAAAAAACAAAACTTTTAGGGGTACTAAGTAATTTTTTTAAAGACAAAATTAATAACAATTAATAACAATTTTACAAACTTTTAGGAGAATTTTTTTTTTCCTTAAAATTTGTTTTAATTACAAAACTATATCATAATCATGACATAATCAAAAAATTCATAGTCTCAATCACACCATATGTCTATTATTCGCTCTCTCTAGTCTCACAAATCCATATAAATACCTAAAAAGAAACCGAAAACCGAAAATTTTCGAGATCTTTATTTTCATTTATTAAAAATCAGAAAAAAAAAACTAAAATAAAAATTTTCAGCATCCTCATCCATTTGAAAAAAAAAAGTGAGTTGAAAATTAAAAGTGGTTTTAGCAAATGTAAGAAAATAATTGTTTATAACAAAACTTGATGTTTTATTTGCACCTAATAACCAAAAATAGTCCAAATCACCCCCAATATTGTATCTCTCATCTTCATCTTCTACCCAACACTTCTCTCCTTTATTTAAAACTTGTCTCACTCTTTACCTCTGAATCTAACTACACCAAATCATTTTCCATCATCAAATCCTTATAAAAGACAAGATTATCAACTCAGTGGGGATTAACAAAATCCTTAATAATATATATTTGCTTCATTGCTGACCCAACAACACTTTTCATCTCATGATTTATAGTTAATATTTATTTAAATTCAGTTTTAGTCTATGTACTATAATAAATTTTGTGGGTTTTGATTGCACTTGCCATATTTTGTGATTTCTTCACGTGGATTGGTGATTTACTAATCCACAACCGAGATGGTGCCATCCCTAGAACCCAAGTTTGAATCTTGAGACTGGCCCACAACACAAGAATCCATCTCAGGATTAGAACCTGCAATACAAAGACTAACCATGGAGGTTACTGAAGCTGCTGAATCGACCTCTGAGAAGGAAGAAGAACAAGAGCTACTGTGGTTGAGGAACAAGACGGTGTGGTTGCACCTGTCAAGTTACACGATCTTTCTGTTTGCCTACTTTGATTAGGCTTTATTCCCCTATTTGAGTAAGGCCTCATTTGATTAGCAATCAATACTTGATGAAATCCTCGATTTTTCATTTTTACATGATCTAGATTTAGTTTTCCGTTATCTAGTTTTAGCCTTCCATGATCTATCTGTGACCTAGGTTCAGCTTTCTATAATCTAGATTCAACTTGCAAGGAAATTTTTTATTAATGATCTTTAGGTAAGATTGTGTTTTAATTGGTTATAAACAACCTTTTTTTTAGATGGTGGCTATAAACTATTTTTATAAAACTAAAATGGTTATTTATGATTTTTACCCGAAATCATCTTCAAACACCATCTCCAAATCATCAAAATAAAATTCTTCATCTTCCTCATCTGTTTCAAAAAAATCATCAACATCTCCAAAATCATCAAACATCACCTAACTATCTTATCAATCCACAATGACAAACTAATAAAAACAATATATACATCTTCATCTTCTTTAATTCCACAAAAGAAATTTTAATTTATTTCCATCCCTACCAAAAATCCAACACACCACAATCATCAATCGTTTACCAACATCATCTTCAACGATTCCACACAAAAAATTTAAAAAGTCATACATAATAAAGAGATGGAGCAGTTTTAATCTTCATCTCTACATCAAAGACAGATCAAGGCTCCATCTCTAACTAGAAATTGAGCATTGGTCCTATCACTTCGGGCCTGTTTGATTTTTTTACTTAACACTTAATGAAACTTAATGTGTTTCATTAAGTTGTTTTGTTTGATTTTTTAAGTGATAAAATCACTGAATGAGCTATTAAAATCACTGGTTATAAAAAGATTTTTTTTTTCACTTTTCACTTTACAGCATATCAACTGAATATATATTAATTTATAACTTCTAAATTTTTCCTCGCAAATCTCATATAATTTCCTATTTTATCTTCTCTCACACCCTTAATCATATAAATATTTTTTTTCTTCTAATTATTTAAATAATTTCAGCAGCCATAAATCCTACTTTTTTTTCTAGACTCCAAATTTCCATTTGAATCCAACATTTTTTTTAATTGTATTCAAACTTATTTTGACTTCTATTTATATTTCGGTAAGGACTTTCTTTTTCTCATAATTTGATTAGTTTTAAATTATGTGATTGGAGACACCACGATATCATCTATATATGCCTAGATAAGATACTCCCAAATTCGACACTAATTTTGTTAATTTACATATATATAATTGAATTATGTTTGTTTGTTACACATTTATATGGTATGTTCACATTGATAGATCATATAAATTTTATTATAAATGTATACTTATATTATTATAATTTCACATCTAAACATTGAACACATTAAAATATAAATACATAACAAATAATAGTTGAAAGTGCATAGATGTAAAGTATTTATTTTCAGATATTTGTAACTTAAAAAAACAAACAACTTATCACTTACATTTAGTTTTCAGTGAAAAAAATCAAACATGTTATTCAGTTTTTAGTTTTCAGTCACTATTCAATCTTTAATATAATTCAACACTATTCAGTCTTCAAATGAAAAATCAAACGCAATCTTCATCTCCAAGGACATGTTGATTTCTCCAATCTGTGCAGAAACCTCCATATTTTTTTTATATAAAAATTGAAATAATTTAAAATAAAAAAAAATCTCATTTTTATTTTGGTCAAAAAGACCATATTGCCTATAGTCGTTAGGAGTTAAAGGTAGAAAACTAATGATTGAGGATTTTTGTACACCATTTATCAAACATGGGGTAGAATTGTTGTCCACTACATACCCCAAATGTGCTATATTCTTGTAATTTATATTAACCTTAGGACTGTTTGGGCAATTTGACTTACTTGGAGAGAATTTACATTTAAGTCCCTAACTTTTGATGAAATATTTATTTTTTAAACATGTTTGCTTTTATGGTACATGTGATCCCTTACTTTTAAAAATACATCAAATAGATCCCTTCGTCTATTAGTCAATCATTAGTCCAATTTAACAGTTTTGAGAGTATTTTTATCTTTAAACGAGGAACATACCACATGTCGACAAAATAGAAAATAAAAAAAAAATCAATATTTATATATAAACATATAAAAATATAATTAAAAAATAAAAAGTTCAATATTTATATATAAACATATCAATATATAATTATAAATTAAAAGATAATTAAAAAATTAAAAACAAAAAGAAATTAATCAAATTATAGTGGAGGCTCTACACACATTGGAAAACTGGGGATGAGGTCGCGACCTCCTCATTAGCATTTTTTGGGAGGCATGGCCTATTTCCCTCGATTCGTATGGAGAAGGCTCCGTGCAATTTTGATTGAGACAGCCTCGTCGATGTTTCTTTTTTTTTTTCCATTTTTTATTGTTTTTAGTTCTTGAACCTTTTTTTAAAAAAAAATCTTGAACTTTTTATTAATAATTAGTTTTTTTATTATTTCACGTTATAGAGATTTTTTGACAACAGACAAGTCAGCATCATTATATATGTCACGTCACAAGAGTCAGGAAAGATCAACTCAAGGCAATTAATAGATGATCTCAATGCCAAATCAAGATTACCCAAGATGGTCGGGGAAGCTAACCAACCAGGCACAAATAACCTGATCGAGGAAACTAGCTGATCGGGTAGAGAAGACTTGGTCGGGATCATCCGATCGGTATAAAAGAAGTCTGATTGGGATCAGACAATTGGTCAGTTGGATAACATGTGAGAGATATTAAAAGCAACTATGACTCAAATACGAAGAGGAATTGTCTTACTTAAACAAGGAATCTAGAGTCGCACTCAAATAAGGAAATATCCTTATTTCCTCTCCAGTATCAGAGAATCCTATTTAGGAAAAAAGTCAAAGCTTCAGAAGGATAAACACCAAACAGAAAACGAGTCCAAACCAAGCAACAAATTTGCTCTTTTAGAAGACTGCATACCGATTAGAAAATAAGTCCTAAAAGGACTATTCAACTAGAATCCTACGAAGACTTTAATTCAATACACAAGATCTCCGAAACAGGAAAGAAGATAAAGACAACTTCAACAAGTAACCATTCATAATTAAACACTATCACATTTCCCTATTTGTAACAAGGATCAGGGTTCTATGCACATATAAATAGACCCATAATCTTATTGTAAGAGACATAAACATAACGACAGAAACATATACAATAACACATAGAAAATACATAAGAGAGAGGGAGACGCCAAAGAAAGAGAGATTGAGTGTGTAATCATTATACTAGAGTGATTTCTTCTCGCCGTCACCGGCAACCATGGATGTTTCCCAACCTTAGGGTTTTACCACGTAAACTTATGTGTGCATGTTTTCCTTCTATTTCTATTTTCTCCATAACATCTTCAACAATCTACAAAAACCTATTAGACGCATGATCAATCATATACGATCCAAAACTCACCGTCAACAACTGGCGCTAGAAGGAGGAGCACATGGAACTCAACTTCAAGGAACCAATATAAACAGACAAAACACCGAGATACTCTAGCATGCCCAGAAAAAAAGAGGGTGCTAGGGGGTGGATTATCTGTTTTATTAGCATCAGAATATACGCAAGCGAGCAAATTCATGAACAAGAGTTCTTAAAAAAAAAAAGAGGGAGAACTCGTGAAGCAGCAGCATGGCAAACGACAGGGATGGAAGCCAGTTTCCAAATAATGCTAATACCCCACGTGTTGGTAATGATCCTAACATGATAAACGCCAACACTGTTGGAGGAAGCCGACCCTCAACAACTCCATTTTCAACTAGACAAGCTACAATAACCTCTACAAACACTCCCCTAATTATTTTCCAGATGCATTCCAATAGGTCCAAGAGTCCTTGTGGAGAGTCATTGAAGACGCCGCTAGACAGGGAATCAATATAACAGCAACTGCTAATCTGACCTCGCGCATATCAATTGTCCACATCTATGGTGGCCCGAGACCCTAAGGTAAGTTTTAAAATAATGGACGTGACAACAAGCGCCCCCTGTAAGTCTAGTAGAGAAAGAGTGGACCACCATAGAAATAGTGACCCCAAAGGGGAGATGAAGGAATTATCGGACAGGGGAGGCAAGATCGGTATCAAGCGAACTTTGAGTCAGATGAAATCCCCAGAGGTGTTTAAAGGCGGGACCAATCTAGCTCATCAGACGATAGTGACCGACCACCCCGTAGAACACACCGAAGGGGCAAGTCCTCGCTTAGATTCCAACTTGGGTATACTAACCATCAGTGATCGGGAATGGATAACGAGCCAGGAGATAAGCGAGATATCTTGATACAAAATTAACCCAGAAGATGGAAGCATTAGAACGTCGCTAGAGGCTTAAAGATTTACTAGACGATGATTCTGAAAGCCCATTCGTGAACAACATTCTCCTAACCTAGTTCCCGAAAAGATTCAGAATGCCTCAGATCGAGCAATTTAAAGCAAACACAGATCCAAAAGAACACATGAGGCATTTTCGGAGTGCGATGGCACAATACGCTTACAATGACCCATTGTTATGCTTGACGTACCCGCAAACGCTCAGGACTTAGGGTCTAGATGGTTTGGAAGGCTCTCTCAGGGAACAATCAAGAATTTTTGAGAGTTGACGCAAGCTTTTTCACGACAATTCTTAGAAAATATATAAAGGAGGAAATCAATAGCTCACCTCGCCACCCTCAAGCAGGGAAAGAATGATCATTAAAGGAATACTTGAAAAGGTTCTATTAGGAAGTGTCGGGGATCCATAATCCCAATGATGAGGTTGTGGTGGCCGTCTTCACCAACAACCTACAGAAGGTTCAGTTTTCCTTCGATTTGATGAGGAAGTGCCCAGATACGAACGCCGACCTGATGGATGTGGCAGGCAGTTATCCAATGGCTGAAGAAGAGGAACTAGCTCAGGGTGGTAGTTATGTACACGGGGGTCACCTTGGGGAGAACGCCAAAACAAATGATGGGTATATAAAGAGCTAGAAGGGTGATCATCCGAAGAGTGACGGGAGCAATCGTAGAAACAATCGGAACGACAGAAAGTTATTGGGTCGGTATACGAACTATACTCCCTTCATTAAGAGACAAGAAGAAATCCCCTTAGACTGTCAACCTACACCCGAAAAGACACAATGAAATATTGTAGGTTCCACAAGGAAACTGGTCGCGACACATCAAAGTGCTACCAACTAAGAGACCACATCGAGACACTCATCAGGGAGGGTCACCTCAAAGATTTAATTTTTAAAAGGACTGACAATCAGTAGAGGGACCCCCGCTGGGGCGATCAGTCAATGGAAAATCATGAAAAGAAGCAAAGCCCGAGCCGAGACAGCAATGAAGGGACGATCACCATTATCTTTTGAAGCCCCTACATGAGCTTGTGTATGATAGAAATTAGTCCTAAAAAAAAAACTTCTCTTGAGAGAAATAGCTTAGTTGCTTTCAATTTTTGAGATATTTTTAGTTTGTTTGATATTTCTAGCTTTCTAATTATTCTTTATTATGATGTTGTTAATTTTCAGATCAAATAATAAAGAAGCCAAGAATGGTGTTCGAATCTCTTAATATTCATCTTTGTTATCAAAGATAAAATCGTAGCGCTAACATCTGTCTGTTGGGATTATGCTCGATAGCAAGAGTGTAATAATGTATTTGACAATTTTTTCATATTAATAAAGTGATTTCTAGTTTAACAAATCTTAAAGAATTTATAGTTTAATTATTATAATTGTCAAAAGTAAATAATCATAAGGTCAAAAGACTATGAGAAAAGAAGAATTGTTCATACATCTGGATATGTATGAGGTAGACACAATTCTTTAGTTAGTCTTGAATAATATTCACAACTTAAGATAAATGTTGGGCGCCTTTATCTTGTTAAAGTTGTAGATTCTTTTGCTAGTATTTGAGTGGGATCAAATGTGTTATGATGAGTCTAAAATCACCAAAGTGTGGTGTCTTTGGGCAAAAGAATCTAGTGCACTGGGTGCATTGAATTGGATCACAATGAAGTACTTTATCTAGAACCGTCAATGGATAAAAGTTTTCATTTGAAGACAATCGGGGAGTCAATCTCAATCTTGAGATAAATGATGGACTTACGGTTGCAAGTGTTATCATTTGAGCTATCAATGAGTACGATTATATAGCATAGTCTATCCTCGATAGTTTGGTGGTATTCATTTGTTAATCGACAGAGGACTTCATTTATAGATATAGACATCATGGTTCCATTTATTAAATGAGAGTAGAATATCATCATATGGATGTTTTGAGGTATTGGATATTAAATCTTAACGTTAAGTTTTCAATAGTGTCTATTAAAACATGGCTTCTAGACAAGTCAAAATATCCAAGTTCAAAATGTGGTCATATGAGTAAATATGGTAACTTGGAGAGCTATAGGAGCTCAATGAGCTCTTGGCGATTACTAATATTCTTCACGAGGATACATTTTCTCCAATAAGGTTGTCTAGAGTATGAATGAGTAACATCAACTTATTCTATCTTTATTTAAGAGTTCAATTTTAATTTTTTAGTGGAACGAACTAAAATTAAATAGATCAGACCTAAGTGAATCATGTGTTGACTGTGATTGTGTTGTGTCTATTGGAGCTTAAATTTAGATAGCCTGCTAAGATCTCCAATCCACACAAACTTGCATGCATCACTTGATATATTCTACCGGACCAATTTAGGGGTCCATCTAGAATTGTATTAAGGCATGTGAACTTGTTTCTTTTTGTAAGAATAGGTTTAATTCACATGTGGACTTTTTATTAAGGTCCAATGATTTAAAAAAATAAGAAAAATAATATATGGCCCATATATGCGTTGGGCGGCAAGGCTATTTAGAATAGCTTAATTATATTATTTTTATTTTATTATTTAATTAAATATAAATTAATTAATTTGTTTATTAATTAATTATTCAATTAAAAGTCAAAATCTTTTTCCTAATAGGAGATGATCTCCTAAAATTATACTATTGTTGGTAGTATAATTAATATTAAAGACTATATTTGATAAGTAGATAAATAAAAGAAATTATTTCTCTAATCAGATTATGAAGTCTTTAATATGGTTACAAATACACTATTGAGTTGGATTAGGAGTCTTGGTATAGGATATAATTCCTTTTAGAAAAGGATTCTTAACTACCAAGTAAATCCACCTAAGGAAATGATTCTTAACAACCAAGTAAATCCTTCTTAAGAAAGGATTTAAAATCCTTCTTAAGAAAGGATTTAAAATCCTAATATATATTATATGAAGAATTCGGCCAGCCATATATATATATATATATATATATAAGAGGATAGAATTCCTTTTAGAAAAGGATTCTTAACTACCAAATAAATCTACCTAAGGAAATGATTCTTGCCAACCAAGTAAATCCTTCTTAGGAGAGGATTTATGATCCTATATATATCTCTTGTGAATTTCTGCCAGCCCTAAGTAATTTCAAAGGGAAATTTCGGCCAACTATAGGGAGATTTTTTTGGAGAGAATTCGGCCACCATAGAATTTTGAGGGAGAAAATTTTGATTTTACTCTAGACAACATTTGATCAACTCTAAGAAATAGTGTGAGATTCGGCATAGAAGAAAAGGAAGAAAGAATGTTTAGTTTTCGATAGTACACTAGTAGCCTTTACACTAAAAGGTTTTCAATGCCATGAATGCAGTGGTTTTGGTCACATTGCTCCAGAATGTGCAAATTTGAAGAAAAAGAAAAAGGGGAAGGCTATGGCTGCCACTTGGAGTGATAGTGAAGACTTAGAAAAGGAAGAAAAATCTTCGGATGATGAAGATAAAGTTGCAAACTTCATTGCCTTCACAACATCTCATAATGGCAAGGAAGTTGTGAGTGACAAGGAAGAAGTAGATGACTCTAGTGATAAGAGTACATCTTCTAACTCTAGATTTGAGATTGATGAGGAATTGGACTATGTAGACTTCATGAAGTTTTTTGAAAAGTCTAGATTGAAAAAGAAAAAGGAGGGTCAAGAGTTGAAAAAGAAGAATCTAGAGTTGACTCTCAAGATTACTCACTTGAGTGAGAAAGTAAATAGTGGAAAAGAGTTAGAGGAAAGTTTAAAACTTGTGATCACTAAGAAGAGTGAAGAAAACTTGAAGATTGAGCTTAAGGAAGCAAAAGAATTGGTTGCCAAGATGACATCCGGAACCGAGAGACTTGACAAGATACTATCGTGTGGGAAGAGTCCTAGTGATAAAACGGGCCTAGGATATGTGGAAGGCAAGGATGCCACGTTCTTGAAGAAGACCATTTTTGTCAAAAGTCAAGAGGTCAAAGAGACTCAAGGTTCACACCAACAAATGAGATCCAATGAAGTTGGGGAATCTTCAAAGCAAGCTCAAATGAAGGCTCAAACAAATTCTCAAGCAAAAGCTCATCCACCAAGAGCTAGAACACATCATACAAGACCTCAACTTCCAAGGAGCCCTCAAATTCAACAAAGAAGTTCTCACCCACAACCAAGAAGAGAAGCTAATGTGGTTCAACCACAAAGGATGTTTCAAAGAAAAGATTCGTCTCAACAGCAAAGGACAACTCAAGGGAAAGGGATGTCTTCCATGATCGCACAAGGATATGGTATGAATTCTTATTTTACTCCCATTTGTCATTATTGTGGTGTTGAAGGTCACATAAGGCCGAACTGTTTTAAATTCATTAAGTTGTGTCGTTTTGAAAGCATGATTGAGAAGAATATGCTTAGAAGAGCCAAAATGCATGCACCTAGGAAGTTTAGAGCCAATGAACCCAAGGCTCCTAGATTTGACAATGTTGCTACTAATTGTTGGAACCAAATTCACCGATCACGCAACGGAAACGGGTTTTTAATGTTTTTTTATACAGATCGTAATCTGTATCTGGGACAAGTGAACTTTTGATCGTAATTATTTTCGGAACAAATACATATAAAAATTATTACACTAATAAAATATATATGTAAATACAGGAAATTATAATCAGTAATAAAAAAAAATATTAAAAGAACCATACCAACGTTTGGAGGCTCCTTCACTTATTCAATATGCTCCTGGTCTGTACCACTGATCTTCCTCACTATATCCCGGGACTGGTAATTGCGTATGGGCGCGTCACGAACTCAGGAACTAGAATGGAGAATGTAAAAGAGAGAAAAAGAAGAAACTCTTTCTTTTAATATAAGTATACAACACTTTACTTGAATATATCACACTAATTGCATATATTCTTCTCACGCACTACTGTGGTTCACGCACCACTTACTGTGTTTGACTAAAAACAAACAACATCCCACACTTTCCTTCTTTTACAAATTTATATATATATATGTATTTATGTATGTTGCTGTGCGTGAAACGCACAACAACCTTTTTTTTTTAATTAAATATATCTTATATATAACATTTAAAAATTTGATCAAATCTATATTTGATTTTTAAAAACTTTTAAATAAAAAATATCTCATATCTTTAATTTGATTTTAATTTTTGAATTCAAACTATTTAAATTCAAAAATAAATTATTTAATTTAATAAAATAAAATAATCACATTATCTTATTTTATTCAAAAATAAATATCAACATACACCCTCCATTTAGTGATTAATAACATAATTAAATAATCTCATTATTTAAGTTATTTAATCACCATTATATATTAATTAAATAATCTCATTATGCAATTAGTTCCCGAATAAATACGTGTCACTTTCGTAACACAATTAACTGGACAATCCAATTAATTAACCGTGACCCTTGTTACCAAAATCGATCTGGCTAGCAAGGGGACCTAATGGACCCACAGTATTTTGAGCTCCAATAATCCTCGGAATCATTAATTAAACTCTTTAATTAATATTCCTTGATTATTAACTCAGGTATTATTCCACTAAAAACCCGAAGCTGCACTCTCTCAAATACAGACGTTCTTACACAGACCGATACAACTCGGTGTCCATCGATATAGCTATTACATATGGTGTGATCCTCCACAATAGTTCATAATTAGAGCCGGGTATGTCCGTTATACCCCTCTAATTACATATATCCTTTAAGTACCATTGATTCTCTAATGGACAATAAATCATACTTCCTCACGGAATTAGTAGAGCACTGATATTGTCCAAGCCCCGAATCAACCCTTAAGGGAACTACCGTCTACTTCTCACAACAAGGAGTGGATTCCACTATTGTGTACAAACCTTCCCAGCCACAAGCCAAACCGCAATCCCAACATAAGGAGTATATTGATTAGGAAATACATCTGACCTCACCCATGGTATATCAAAGACCACGATCTAACCTGAAGGAGTTGATAAGACACTCATGATTAAGATCACCCATATATAGCCTTCATTAGTTGATATATATGAATCTCATCGGTAAACGGATCTTTGTGTGAGATTCATATAGATCATGGCCCAATCCTATATGATCACATCATACAAGGTGCTTCCATTCCCATATCTCATATGAATGATTCAGGATAGAATCACTGTACATTACGGAATGGACCACAATTATAGATTAACCAGAAATAAAGTACCCAACTTTATTTGCTATCTATGGACTCTTTAGATTGCACGTCTCTTACTGTATCCATTTGTATATGACACTCATATACACAGTTCGAGATTACATCCGGCAATCCAGGATGTAAATATATACACAAGTTTATAAAATAAATAACATAACAGAATGAATTGAACCTTTCATTTTATTTACTTCATTAATCCATTTACAAATTACATGCTTAGGGCATAAACCCCAACAATCTCCCACTTGCACTAAAACATGCGAGGCATGTCTTGTAACCCTAGACCATCTAGGTGACCCGAAAACACTTTAGCCGGTAAGGTCTTCGTAAATGAATCAACATGATTGTCTTGTAAGGCTATCTTGGTGACGATCACATCTCCTCTCTGCATTATCTCTCTTATGAGATGATACTTTCTCTCTATATGCTTCCCTCTCTTGTGGCTTCTTGGTTCTTTTGAATTAGCCATAGTACCACTGTTATCACAATAAAGTGTGACGAGCTTATCCAGGTCTGGAACAACTTTCAGATCACTCAAGAACTTACGGAGCCAAACATCCTCTTTAGCAGCTTCACAAGCAGCTACATATTCTGCTTCCATGGTGGAGTCAGCAATGCAAGATTGCTTGATAATTTTCCACACAATGGCTCCACCACCCAGGGTGAATACTAATCCGGAAGTGGATTTTCTAGAATCCCTATCTGACTGAAAATCAGAATCTGTGTATCCTAACGGGATCAAATCCTGTCCGGAATACACTAGCATATAATCTCTCGTTCTCTGAAGATACTTGAGAATAGTCTTGACAGCAACCCAATGATCCAATCCTTGGTTGGACTAGTATCTGCTGACTACTCCCACTGCATAGCAGATGTCCGGTCTCGTGCATAACATAGCATACATGAGACTACCTACTGCTGATGCATAGGGAACACGTCTCATATCCTCAACTTCTTGAGGTGTCTTAGGACAATGTTCCTTAAACAAGTGAACTCCATGTCTGGAAGGTAAATTACCTTTCTTGGAGTTTTACATTGAAAATCGTACAAGAATCTTGTCTATACGTTTGTTCTTACGATCCCTTATAAGTTGGATCCCTAGAACATAACTTGCCTCTCCCAAATCTTTCATTTGGAATTGGCTAGCCAGCCAACCCTTTACATTAGACAACACTCCCATATCATTCCCAATGAGTAGGATATCATCTACGTATAGGACCAAGAAAACTACTTTTTTTATCAATGATGCGCTTGTAGACACAAGGCTCATCGACGTTTTGCTCGAAGCCATAGGTTTTGATCACATTATCAAACCTAATATTTCAGGATCTAGATGCTTGCTTAAGTCCATAGATGGACCTTTGCAGCTTGCAAACCTTTTGCTCTTGATCTAGAGACACGAATCCCTCTGGTTGCATCATATAGATGCTTTCATCAAGATTGCCATTCAAGAATGCAGTATTGACGTCCATTTGCCAAATTTCAAAATCGAAATAGGCAGCAATGGATAAGAGAATCCTAATAGACTTAAACATGGCTACTGGCAAGAAGGTCTCTTCATAATCGACCCCCTCTTTTTGGGTATAAACCTTTGCCACTAGCCTTGCCTTGAAGGTCTCTACCTTTCCGTCTACTCCTCTCTTTCTCTTGTAGATCCACTTACACCCAATGGGTTTTACCCCATCTGGTAAGTCAACAAGATCCCAGACTGAGTTAGATAACATGGACTCCATCTCGAGATTCATGGCTTTAAGCCATTTCTCTTTATCAGGATCTTCCATTGCATTCTTAATTGTCAATGGATCATCCACACTATTAGCAGGGACAACACCTTGTCCCTCACTTATAGCTAAATAGCGTTCAGGTTGTCTCACAACCCTCTCACTACGTGTAGGTGGTAGTGTATCTTGATCAGGAACCATCTGACTCTTAAATGTTTATGGATCAACAAATTTTGTTGATGAAGCACTAGTCTCACCAAGATCCAACTCATTTAATACAATCTTGGAATGAGGCTTATGGTCACTAATGTAATTGTCCTCAAGAAACGTTGCATTTGTCGATACAAATACTTTGTTATCTTCAGGGCTATAGAAGTGTCCACCCCTGGTCTCCTTGGAGTATCTTACAAATAGGTAGACAACAGACTTGGAGTCAAGCTTTCCCGTTCTATTCTTCAGCACGTGTGCTGGACACCCCCATATGCGGAAATGTCGTAAACTAGCCTTACGACCATTCCACAACTCTAGGGGAGTCTTAGGAACAGATTTGGATGGCACTACATTCAAAATGTATGCCGCTGTTTGTAACGCATATCCCCAGAAGAAATTTGGTAATGATGAGAAACTAATCATAGATCTCACCATTTCCATAAGGGTTCTATTTCTCCTCTCCGCTACACCATTTTGCTGAGGTGTATCGGGAGCTGTGAGTTGAGAAACTATCCCATGCTCGACCATGAAGTCTTCAAACTCTTGGTCAAGGTACTCACCTCCATGATCCGATCGTAGTGACTTGGTAGTCCTACCTAATTGATTCTCAACTTCAGCTCGAAATTCTTTAAACTTTTCAAATGTTTCCGACTTTCGTTGCATCAGGTAGACGTATCCGTATCTTGAGTAGTCATCTATAAAGGTGACATAATACTCATAACCACCCCTAGCTTTAACATTCATCGGTCCACAGACGTCTATATTTATAAGCTCTAGCGGTTCTTTAGCTCTAAGCGCTTTTCCAGTAAAAGGTCTCTTAGTCATCTTACCTTCTAGACAAGATTTGCAAACAGGTAAGGTGCCAACTTTTAACTCACTTAAAGGTCCGCTTTTTACTAATCTGTCTATCCGGTCAAGGTTGATATGACCAAGCCTTAGATGCCAGAGATACGTGTCATTATCTGGAGAAATCTTATGTCGTTTAGTTTTTGGTTTTTCAACCTTAAACATTTCGATGTTGAGCAGTGTAGTATGTATTAACGGTCTTAACACATACAAATTGTTTTCATTTATTCCTGAACAAATATTCAGACCATTCTTTCCTATAATAACATACTTATTATTAAAAGAAACAGAATATTTTTGTTCTAACAACTTAGAAACGGAAATCAAATTTCGTGCAAATCCAGGAATATAAAAAACATTGTTTAATAAAAAAAACTATTATTATTACAAAATTACAATCTTATTGCTCCCACTGCTTTGGCCGATACGACATCCCACGACCCCACACGCATTGAGAAGGCTCCCTCCTCTAGCTGTGTCCAAGAATCAGTCCACTACAAAGAAGAACAAACATGATTAGTAGCCCCCGAATCAACTATCCAGGGTGAAGAATCATCTTCCACTAAACAATATTCAAGAACAAGTAAATCTAATTTACCTTTCATCTTTTTCTTCTTGGCTACCTCCTCCAGATACTGAGGACAGTTCCTCTTCCAGTGCCCGATCTTGTTACAATGGAAACATTTTCCTTTGTCTTGGTCAGTGGAGGTGCCTTTCTTTTTGCTTTGGGCTTTCTTGGGCTTGGGCTTTCCTTTTGCCTTTCCAGCGGACCTTTTCCTCTCTTATTATTAGAGGAAGATGGTTCGGCAACATTTGCCTCACCGGTCTTGCCTTTGTTGTCCTTAATCAAGGACTCAAAGGTAGCGAGCTCATTGAGCAACTGTGTAAGATTGAACTTTAACTTGTTCATCTCGTAGTTGCTTTTAAACTGATTGAAACTCTTCGAAAGAGTCTTCAGTATGATGCTCACCTGACTGGGTTCGTCAATGACCCCTCCATTGACTTCTGCCGTGTTAAAGTAGGACATCATGCTCAGGACATGTTCCCGAACTGACGTTCCTTTCTTTATGTGAGCGAGCATATCAGAACGAACAGCTTCATGTCGCTTTTGCTCGGAGGGCTGCTCGAACATAGCTAGCAATGACTCCATAATTTCGAATGCTGAAGTCATTGCGTCATGCTTTGTGACAAGCACGTCTGTCATAGATGCCAACAGATATGTTCCGGCCTTCTCATCAGATGAGACCCATCGCTGGTATGCCTCATGAACAGTTTGTGTGGCATTGGCGTCTTTGGTGACCAAAATTGCATTAATATTAAGTTTCCACTTTGTGTAGTTATCACCAGTTAATTTGTCGTTTGCGAGAATTTGAAGTAATGCAGAAGACATTGCTGAAATAAATAAAACATTCATTCAGTCATTTATTTAAAACAAGTGCGGGTGCTTTTGTATAAATTTAAACATGATGTATGAACATGTTTAACGAACTAGAACTACCCTAAAAATAGTTACTATACCACGACAATCCAACATACCACAAAAAAGTGCCGCCTTAGGGTCGATCAAATCTTTGCATGTTGGACCGAGACATTCTCAATCAAATGATATTCTAGATTAACTCTTATTCCATATCATTCAACCATAGTTCATTCAGACAGGTTTTTAATTAACAAACTTAATCAAAACCTTCATGAGTGTAACCCACCATTTCAGATCTCATGAGCTTAACTCGAGAATTGCCATATTAGAGCCGGTCAATCTCGAAAAACCCTCAGAAATCCTATCCGTTAGGAAGTCAACCTTGGTATTGACTTTTGTGGAAACCCTCCTTAGGGAGGACGAAAGCAAAGTCGTCACGAGGCCCCACTCGGATCTCACGGTGTTGAACTAATGATGGAGACCGCGGGATATATATGTCATATATCCCTCTCCTACTCACTATCTTAAAACTAGGGTTTTCTATTATCCGTTAATGCACCTAGACTCTACAGGATCAAACGGCTAACTTTAATCAAATTATCTAGTGCATTTACTAATTCATTATTAGAAACAATTTCTAATTAACTAATAAATTATTAATGATTTTTAACAATTAAAAATCTAATCTATTGGTAATAGTCTAAGTCTTTGTAAACTATTTACTAAGCTCAGATTATTATGAAAATATTTCCCAAGTTTTAACTATTAAAACTCTAACACAATTTTCGGTTCATTTATAATTAGACAATTAATCAAATTAATCCTAATTACTATAAATGACCATATTAATCTAACTTATTAAACTCTTTAATAACTAGATTAATATTAATTAGAATTACCAAGTTTTTTAACAATTAAAAAACTAATCCCATTTTCATTGCCAATTTATGTATTTATCTATATTAATCACATTAAAAAAAATACATAAAATATAGGCTATAATGCATGTATGACATATCAAATATATTTGTGTATGCACTTCTAATCTAAATGACATACGTATGCATGACAATGCTTTTTATCATTACATAATATAAAGCATACATGAATTGACCGAGTACTGTGGATTATTTAACCTAAAAAAAATTGGAATCTAAAATTACAAAAATACCCCCAAGGCATTCCTTGGTCTTCTTGTAATTTCCAAGTCTTCTTGTAATTTCCAAGTCTTCCAGTCTCTTCAGGTCACCTCGATTCATCTTATGAATTTTTCTTCGCGATTTTTCCAGGTCTTCAACATAGGTTACATTTTTTTTTACAATCCAATAATAGTTAAAAAAATATATAATAAAAAAAATTATACAACCCATAATACCTAAATCCACAGTACCATATAATTAACGATCAATCATGTTTTTGTAAATTAAAAAAAATTAATATACATACAAAAACATCATATAGTCAATTTAAATCGTACCTACACAATCATACATACAGGAGCATCGAAAACAATTTCCTATTACGAAAATAAAATTGGCTCTGATACCAATTGTTGGAACCAAATTCACCGATCACGCAGCGGAAACGGGTTTTTAATATTTTTTTATACAGATCGTAATCTGTATCTAGGACCAGTGAACTTTTTATCGTAATTATTTTCAGAACAAATACATATAAAAATTATTACACTAATAAAATATATAGGTAAATACAAGAAATTATAATCAATAATAAATAATATATTAAAAGAACCATACCAACGTTTGGAGGCTCCTTCACTTATTCAATATGCTCCTGGCCTGTACCACTGATCTTCCACACTATATCTCAAGACAGGTAACTGCGTGTGGGCGCGTCACGAACTCATGAACTAGAATGGAGGATGTAAAAGAGAGAAAAAGAAAAAACTCTTTCTTTGACATAAGTATACAACACTTACACACTTTTCTCTCTTTTTGGTGTATTGATCTCACACACACCTTACTTGAATATATCACAACAATTGCAAATATTCTTCTCACGCACTGCTGTGGTTCACGCACCACTTACTGTGTTTGACTAAAAACAAACAACATCCCACACTTTTCTTCTTTTGCCAATTATATATATATATATATATATATATATATATATATATATATATATGTGTGTGTGTGTGTGTGTGTGTGTGTGTGTGTGTGTTGTGTGTGTGTGTGTGTGTGTATGTTGTTGTGCGTGAAACGCACAACAACCTTTTTTTTTAATTAAATATATCTTATATATAATATTTAAAAATTTGATCAAATCTATATTTGATTTTTAAAAAAATTCAAATAAAAAATATCTCATATCTTTAATTTGATTTTAACTTTTGAATTCAAACTATTTAAATTCAAAAATAAATTATTTAATTTAATAAAATAAAATAATCACGTTATCTTATTTTATTCAAAAATAAATATCAACATACACCCTCCATTTAGTGATTAATAACATAATTAAATAATCTCATTATTTAAGTTATTTAATCACCATTATCTATTTATTAAATAATCTCATTATTCAATTAGTTCCCGAATAAATACGTGTCACGTTCGTAACACATAACTGGACAATCCAATTAATTAACCATAACTTTTGTTACCTAAATCGATCGGGCTAGCAAGAGGATCTAATGGACCCACAGTATTTTGAGCTCCAATAATCCTCGGAATCATTAATTAAACTCTTTAATTAATATTCCTTGATTATTAACTCCGGTGTTATTCCACTAAAAACCTGAAGCTGCACTCTCTCAACTGTAGACGTTTTTACACAGACCGATACAACTCAGTGTCCATCGATATAGCTATTACATATGGTGTGATCATCCACAATAGTTCATAATTACAGTTGGGTCATAATGTTCGTTATACCCCTCTAATTACATAAATCCTTTAAGTACCATTGATTCTCTAATGGACAATAAATCCTACTTCCTCACGTAATTAGGAGAGCGCTCATATTGTCCAAGCCCCGAATCAACCCTTAAGGGAACTACCGTTTACTTCTCACAAGAAGGAGTGGATTCCACTATTGTGTACAAACCTTCCCAGCCACAAGCCAAACCGCAACCCCAACATACGGAGTATATTGATCAGGAAATACATCTGACCTCACCCATGGTATATCAAAGACCACGATCTATCCTGAAAGAGTCGAAAAGACACTCAGGATTAAGATCACCCATATATAGCCATCATTAGTTGATATATATGAATCTCATCGGTAAACGGATCTTTGTGTGAGATTCATATAGATCATGGATCAGTCCTATATGATCACATCATACAAGGTGCCTCCATTCCCATATCTCATATGAATGATTCAGGATAGAATCACTGTACATTACGGAATGGACCACAGCTATAGATTAACAACAAATAAAGTACCCATCTTTATTTGCCATCTATAGACTCTTTAGATTGCACGTCTCTTACTGTATCCATCTGTATATGACACTCATATACACAGTTCGAGATTACATCCGGCAATCCAGGATGTTAATATATACACAAGTTTATAAAATAAATAACATAACAGAATGAGTTGAACCTTTCCTTTTATTTACTTCATAAATCCATTTACAAATTACATGCTTAGGGCATAAACCCCAACAGGTGGATTAGGACAAATGAGTATGTTTTCTATGTGGCCCAAGTGGCGTTGAAGACGAAAGCCTCTAACAGTTGGTACCTTGATAGTGGATGTTATAGGCACATGACCGGAAACAAGAGTTTCTTTGAAACTCTTGTGATGGAGGATGGTGAATTTGTCACCTTTGGTGATGGGTCACGTAAGAAAGTTCTAGGAAAAGGAAACATTACCATCCCCGGTTTTCTCTCCTTGCCTAATGCTCTATATGTATATGGCAAGCAAGCAAATCTCATTAGCATATCACACTTAAGTGATGAAGGAATTTCGGTTTGTCTGGAAAAGTTTATTGCTCTATTCTAAGAGAAGATGGTCAAGTGCTATTAAAAGGCAAGAGATCAAGTGACAATTGTTATTGTCTTGATTCTAATGGCATCTCTTGCAATTTGTCTAGTTGTGATCAAATTGAATTGTGGCATCAAAGGTTAGGCCATATGAATTTCAAAGACTTGAAAGTTCTTGAGAGGTTGAACGTTGTGAGAGGCCTTCCTAAGTTTGGAAGTAGGATTGAGGGAGTTTGTGGACCTTGTCAACAAGGAAAGCAAACTAAGAGTGTGCACAAGAAGGGCAAGTACCTTGCCACCAAGGTGCCTTTAGAGCTTCTTCAGATGGACCTTATGGGTCCCATACAAACCGAGAGTCTCTGTGGCAAGAGGTACATTTTTGTGTATGTGGATGATTTTTCTAGATTTACTTGGACTTACTTCCTTAGATAAAAATTAGAAACATTTAAAATTCTTTGCACTAAAATTCAAAATTAAAAGGATTCTTACATAAAATGCATTAAGAGAATTAGGAGTGATCATTGGAGAGAATTTGAAAATGTTTGTTTTGAAAACTTTTGTGATAGTCTCGGCATTTCCCATGAGTTCTCAGCCCCTCAAACTCCTCAACAAAATGGGGTAGTAGAGAGGAAGAATAGAGTCCTCCAAGAGATGGCCCGTGTGATGTTGCATAGCAACAATGTGCCTAGGAATCTTTGGGCTGAAGCTGTTAATACGGCTTGTTATATAGGCAATAGGGTGTTTCTTAGGCCCGGACTAGGCAAACCTCCTATGAATTGTGGAAGGGTAGGAAGCCAAATGTGAGCTAATTCCACTTATTTAGAAGCAAGTGCTATATTCTAAATGACCGTGATCAACTTGGCAAGTTTGATGCTAAGAGTGATGAGGGGATTTTCATTGGCTATGCCCTAAATAGTAAGGTCTATAGAGTTTTTAATTTGAAGACAAGAAGTGTTATGGAATCATCTAATGTGGTCATAGATGATTGTAGGCCTAAAGTTAGTAACCATGATGAGGAGATTAGTGTGATTAATGATACTCCCTTGGTGAGGATTGATGAGATTTCTAGTGATGAAAAATCTAAGCTTGACAAAGAGATCACTTAATCTCTTGATAGAGATCCTACTTTGGACTCTAAGGAACCCGCTCCTTGGGTTAGGCATCTTCACAACAAGAGTGACATTCTTGGAAATGTGAATGAGGGTATGAGGACTAGACATCAATTAGCAAATCAAATTAGTTACACTTGTTACACCTCTCAAATTGAACCCAAAAAGGTAGATGAAACTTTAAGTGATGAGTTTTGGGTTCTTGCTATGCAAGAAGAGTTAAATCAATTTGAAAGAAATGAGGTTTGGACTCTAGTTACTAGGCCTAAGAACACTAATGTAATAGGCACCAAGTGGGTCTATAGGAACAAATCAGATGAGGATGGCAACATTATGAGGAACAAAGCTAGACTTGTTGCACAAGGATACTCTCAAATTGAGGGTATCGACTTTGAGGAGACTTTTGCTCCCGTTGCCCGTTTAGAGTCCATTAGGCTTCTCTTATCCATATCATGTTTTCACAAATTTAAATTGTTTCAAATGGATGTTAAGAGTGCCTTCCTCAATGGCTTCTTGCAAGAGGAAGTGTTTGTTGAGCAACCTAAGGGGTTTGTGGATCCTTACCACCCAAATCATGTTTATCGCCTCAAGAAGGCGCTATATGGGTTGAAACAAGCACCGAGGGCTTGGTATGAGCGCCTCACTCTTTATCTTGTTGAAAATGACTACTCTAGAGGTAGTGTTGACAAAAATTTGTTCATCAAGTGCACTAAAGATGAGCTATTCATAGCTCAAATTTATGTTGATGACATTGTTTTTGGTTCCACCAACAACTTGAAAGTTCAACAATTTATTGATGTCATGACTCATGAGTTTGAAATGAGCATGGTTGGTGAACTCAATTACTTCCTAGGCTTGCAAATCAAGCAAATGCATGATAGGATCTTCATATCCCAAGCTAAGTATGCCAAGAACTAAGAAGTTTGGCCTTGAGAATGTCAAACATTGTGACACACCTATGAGTACCACTTTGAAACTTAGCAAGGATACTAGTGGAAAAAGTGTGGATCAAAGTCTATATCGTGGCATGATAGGGAGCTTGCTATACTTGACTGCTAATAGGCTCGATATAGCTTTTAGTGTTGGTGTATATGCTAGGTACCAAGCCAATCCCAAGAATCCCATCTCTCATCTGTGAAGAGAATCATTCGATATGTGAATGGGACATCCAACTATGGGATATGGTACTCTTTTGACAGTAATGGTAGTTTAGTTGGCTTTAGTGATGTAGATTGGGCAGGTAATTATGATGATATGAAGAGTACATTGGGCGGTTCCTTCTTCCTAGGGAACAATCTTGTGCTTGGTTTTGCAAGAAGTAAAATTCCATCTCATTATCCACAGCCGAGGCCGAGTATATAGCAGCTGGGAGTGCTTGCACACAACTCCTTTGGATGAAACAAATGCTTGTGGATTATGGCTTTGAGCAGGGTACTCTAACCCTTTATTGTGATAACATGAGTGCCATCAATATTTTAAAAAATCCTGTCCAACATTCTAGAACTAAGCATATTGACATTCGACATCATTTCATAAGGGAGCTAGTTGAGAGCAAATGCATTGCACTTGAACATGTGGGCACAAATGATCAACTAGCTGATTTGTTTACAAAACCATTAGATTAAACTAGGTTTAAGTCTCTTAGTAGGTCTATTGGGATTTATCATATGCATTTATGAGTTTTGGTGGTTGACTTCATATGGCGAGCTCAAGCAAAGAGAGAGAACTTGCATCTTAATAAGCAAATAATTGTTCAATTTTACGCTCTTTAATTAATTGCTTGAGTATCTTTGTTGCATATATTATTATATGTCTTTTTATTCAATAAGTGTGTTTTTGCCTTATTTGAAATGCATGTCTCATTTATGTTCAAACATTTATTTTTGGACTAGGAAACTTGATTGGGAAATACATTTGATTGACCCAAAGTTTATCTCCATGTTTGTGAAAACTTGATCTTGACATGCTTAAAGTGTTTTGCATGATGAATTTATTGAATACTTACTAAATGATTGCAAATCTGTGTGCAAGTATCTTTTGAGACTTCATTCAATAAGGATTTAATTGAACAAGGCTACTATCATACGGGCATCTTGTCCGCAAAAATCTAATAGGGCGCAATAGTCGCTCATGTCTTGTTCAACTTGTAAAGTTTGATAGTTGCTCTTATGTTTTTTTTGGTTGAACTATATCTTGTTTTCCATTGTCAATCTAGTGAAAATTGGTTTGACTTCTCTTGGAACCTCATGTGTTATTTTCCTTTGCCAAATACCATGCTTTTGGAAGTTGATGTTTCATGTACTTCATTCAAGGCAATCTTTCGCACATGTTCCAATCAATAAAACTTCCATGAATTTCTCTCTCTCTTAATTAACCTGCATAAAGTTGTTGTATATGATTATGCATTTATATTGCAAATATCTCTCTTTGCTACCGTATCCCGGTTGGGGAATACTCCTTTGCCTATCTTGTGACAAAAAAGGGGAGTAGTGTTGGATTTAAGGGGAGTTGATATTGTCATGTTTTATGGGGAGATTGACCTATTGTGAGGGAGTTGACCTATTTAGGGGGAGCATTTGCTTTGTGCATTGTTGATTGCATGTTACTTGTTTCTATTTCATGCACATTGCACTTGTTTTTATTTTATTTTTCTTGATCCCTCTCATACACTTGTTTTGAAAAGTGTAGTTCAATGTTTTGTAGGGATGATCATGCTACAAGAGATGAAAGATTTGAAGATTTAGCTTTAGTTATCTCTTGTAACATAGAATGGTTGTTTGTTGACCTCGTGTTTATTTCTTGATTATTTATTGTGAGGATACTTTGTGAGTGAGTGGTTTTGTCACGAAATAGCCAAAGGGGGAGATTGTAAGTTCCTCGGTTTTTGATTAACTTGTTTCGTTGACAACCACATTTTGGGATCAATATTGTAAGGGTAGTTTAGGGCTTCATTGTTCGTAACCAAGCTCAAGTATCAAAGGTAAAATCACTTGCTTAACTTCATTGAAGAGATTTAGTGCACACACTCACACTCATGCATTATAGTTTAATTATCTTGCTTGCATGCTTATTTGTCATTTTGAGTGCCTTGTGTGTCTAATTTTTTATTTGAGTGTGAATGTATGTTTGTGCCTTAGAAAGAGGATTTTTTCCTCTTTACCGCGGTTTAGACCGCTCTACGTGCAGTGCCTCCGCCGCGGCCTGCACAACGATGTTTGACATAGGAAGCACGCTGTGTATACCGCAGTCTATGCATGTTACCTACGCCGCGGCCTCCCAAGCAGAGTTTCACAGAGGATGCATGCTATCCAGACCGCGGTCTATGCACGTTGCATGCACAACGGCCTACAGAGTGACGTTGTCCAGACGATACACCGCTCTCTGTGCCGCGGTCTGGACACTTGCCTGGACCGCTGTACAGCCAGCGGTCCTGATGCATTTTGGTTGCCCTTCACCCAAAACGACGCAGTTTCTCTTTAGGCTTCATATATATACATCATCTTCTTCCCAACTTGTTTTTGAGAGCTTCCTAACCTATTTTTAAGAGAGAAACAAGGTTCTTTAGAGAGAGAAGCTCTAAAAAGCCATTTTTACTCAACCATCCTTAAAACCCAAATCATCAAGCATCTTCCAAGCATGGGTTTCTTGTGTGTGCATGACTATGTATTCTCTACATGTTCTAAGCTTTATGTTTTCATTACAAAGACATGTATGCCTAGGGTTTTAGTCTTTATTGCACATTAATTGCTTGCTTGAGTGTTTAATTGTTTTTATGACATGCTTGTGTGTTGATTGTTGGTTGAGATGCATTAATTTGTGATAGCTAGCATTTAGGACGATTTTGCCCTTCTAGCTAATTCTTCTTGCCTTTGCATTTAGAACAATGATATCTAGGATTTGGTTTAATTGTCATTATTAATTCTAGATAAGCATGAATGTATTGACCTAGCATTTTTGCATATTGAATATTCTTGTATATTCACTTAGGTTGCCATTATCTCTTCATTGTTGATTTAGCTTATGGCTAAGTGGTTAGTGCACAAGGCTAGTGATTTAAAATAGCTATTAAGGCCCGTTGGGTAGAGTGAAAGGGCTAGTAACTGGAGGGTTAGACGGGAGATCAATCTAGGTTGTAAACTTTTACTCAATAGTGGATTTTGAGGATCAAGGGTAGCGCTCTAAATAGCCCGTGGTTTTTCCCATTTGGAGGGTTTTCACGTATATTTTCCGTGTTGTTATTGTTTTATGTTTGTTGTCATTTTATTGAGTTTTTAAGTAAAATTGGGTTGAATTGTTAATATTGATTAATTCACAAAATTGGTAATCTATCGAATTAAAACCTATTCACCCCCTCTCCCCTCCTCTAGGTTATAGATACACACTTTCTAGGGAATTTCACAACACTCCCTAATTCTTTTTGGGGTTATGCTTTACAAATCACAATGTACATTCTAAACGATGTACCATCTAAGTCGATTCCTAAAAGACCGCATGAGTTATAGACCGGACGAAAGCCTAGTTTACAACACTTAAGGATATATGGATGTCCTGCGCACGTGTTAAAAGGAAAGACAGAAAAGATGGAGTCCCGTTCAGAAACATGCATATTTGTAGGGTATCCAAAAGGAACAAAAGGATATTATTTTTATAGTCCTTCAGATCTTAAAGTATTTGTTTCGACAAATGCTAAATTTCTGGAAGAGGACTATATGAATAATTTTATGCCAAAAAATAGAATTATCCTGAATGAGCTTTTAGGAGATACAATTCCACAAGAGGTTTCGCAATCAAGCCCAATTGTAAGTTCCGTACCAACATAAGATTAACAATCTACCATACCTCATCGTAGTGGAGGGTTAGTAGACAACCCGAGAGATACATTGGTCTAGGAGAATCTGTAGAGAATCTTCCGGACGACGATGATCCCTATACGTACAAGGAAGCAATGGAAGATGTTGATTGTCACCATTGACAAAAGGCAATGCAATCAGAAATTGAATCTATGTTCAAAAACAAAGTCTGGTCTCTTGTAGACTTGCCTAAAGGGATAAAACCCATCGGGTGCAAATGGGTATAAAGAGGAAAATAAGAGTTGATGGAAAGGTGGAAACCTTTAAAGCTAGATTGGTAGCTAAAGGTTATACATAGAAAAAAGGTATTAATTATGAAGAAACCTTCTCTCCTGTGGCCATGCTTAAATCCATTAGGATACTCTTATCCATTGCGGCATCTCTAGACCTAGAGATTTGGCAAATGGATGTCAAGACAGCTTTCCTTAATGAAAGTCTTGGCGAAAGCATCTATATGATGCAACCAGAAGGATTCATTGAAAAATGCCAAGAGGAAAGGGTATGCAAGTTGCAAAGATACATATATGGATTGAAGCAAGCATCCTGATCCTGGAACATAAGGTTCGATCAAGCTATGAAAAGTTTTGGATTTATTCAAAACCTTGACGAACCTTGTGTATACAAAAGGATTAAAGGCGACAAGTTGGTTTTCCTAGTTCTTTATGTTGATGATATACTGCTCATCGGAAACGATGTAGATGTATTGACATCAATAAAAGAATGGTTAGCAAAACAATTTGATATGAAGGACTTAGGAGAAACAAGTTATATTCTTGGTATCCAAGTCATAAGGGATAGAAAGAATAGAACGATTGCATTATCCCAAGCTTCATACATAGATAAAATCTTGTCTAGGTTTTTCATGCAAGATTCTAAGAAAGGTATGTTACCTTTCACACATGGAATCAAACTTTCTAAGGAACAAGTTCCTAAGAATGAGCATGAAGAGCAATTCATGAGTAGGGTTCCATATGTATCGGCAGTTGGAAGTCTCATGTATGCAATGCTTTGTACTATATCAGATATTTATTTTGTTGTGGGCATAGTTAGCAGGTTTCAATCGAAGACTGGTCCTGATCACTGAACGACAGTCAAACATATTTTCAAGTATCTTAGGAGAACGAGAGATTATATGCTTGTATACTCTGGAGGGGATTTAATTCCCGTTGGGTATATAGATTCTGATTTTCAATCAAATTCTGACTCTAGGAGATGAACATTAGGATCTGTGTTTACTATTGGAGGAGGGGAAGTCATATGGAGGAGTATCAAGCAATCTTGTATTGCCGATTCCACCATGGAAGCCGAGTATGTTGCCGCATGCGAGGCTACTAAAGAGGTTGTCTGGCTCCGCCAATTCTTAATTGACTTGGAAGTGGTTCTTGATGTGAATAATCAGATCACTATCTATTGTGACAATAGTGGAGCAATGGCTAATTCGAGAGAACCAAGAAGTCATAAGAGAGGGAAACACATCGAAAGAAAGTATCACCTTCTGAGGGAAATTGTGAATATAGGGAACGTGACGATTACCAAGATCGCATCAGCAGATAATCTAGCGGATCCCTTTACAAAGGCTCTTCAAAAAAAGAGTTTTGATGGGCAATTAGAGAACATGGGGATGAGAGATATGACACATTTTCTATAGAGAAGATGGGAGATTGTTAGGATTATGCTTGATAGCAAGAGTGTAATAATGTATTTGAAAATCTTTTCATATTAATAAAGTGATTTCTAGTTTAACAAATCTTAAAGCATTTATAGTTTAATTATTATAATTGTCAAAAGTAAATAATCATAAGGTCAAAAAACTATGAGAAAAGAAGAATTGTTCATACATCTAGATATGTATGAGGTAGACACAATTCTTTAGTTAGTCTTGAATAATATTCACAACTTAAGATAAAGGTTGGGCGCCTTTATCTTGTTAAAGTTGTAGATTCTTTTGTTAGCATTTGAGTGGGATCAAATGAGTTATGATGAGTCTAAAATCATCAAAGTGTGGTGTCTTTAGGTAAAAGAATCTAGTGCACTGGGTGCATTGAATTGGATCACAATGAAGTACTTTATCTAGAACCAATAATGGATAAAAGTTTTCATTTTAAGACAATCGGAGAGTCTATCTCAATCCTGAGATAAATGATGGACTTATGGTTGCAAGTGTTATCATTTGAGCTATTAATGAGTACGATTATATAACATAGTCTATCCTCGATAGTTTGGTGGTATTCAGTTAATCGATAGAGGATTTCATTTATAGATATGGACATCGTGGCTCCATTTATTAAATGAGATAGGAATATCATCATATTGATTTTTTGAGGTATTGGATATTAAATCTTAACGTTAAGTTTTCAATAGTGTCTATTAAAACATGGATTCTGGACAAGTCAAAATATCCAAGTTCAAAATGTGGTCATATGAGTAAATATGGTAACTTGGAGAGCTATAGGCGGTCTATAAGCTTTTGGCGATTACTGATATTCTTCACGAGGATATATTTTCTCCAATAAGGTTGTCTATGGTATGAAACAGTAACATCAACTTATTCTATATTTATTTAAGAGTTCAATTTTAGTTCTTTAGTGGAATGAACTAAAATTAAATAGATCGGACCTAAGTAAATCATTTGTTAATTGTGATTGGGTTGTGTCCATTGGAGCTTAAATTTAGATAGCCCGCCAAGATCTCCAATCCACACGAACTTGCATGGATCACTTGATATATTCTACCAGACCAATTTAGAGGTCCATCTAGAATTGTATTAAGGCATGTGAACTTGTTTCTTTTTGTAAGAATAGGTCTAGTTCACATGTGGACTTTTTATTAAGGTCTAATGGATTTGATAAAATAAGAAAATTAATATATGACCCATATATATGTGTTGGGCAGCAAGGCTATTTAGAATAGTTTAATTATATTATTTTTATTTTATTATTTAATTAAATGGAAATTAATTAATTTGTTGATTAATTAATTATTTAATTAAAAGTCAAAATCTTTTTCCTAGTAGGAGATGGTCTCCCAAAATTATACTATTGTTGGTAGTATAATTAATATTAAAGACTATATTTGATAAGTAGATAAAAAAAAAGGAATTATTTACCTAATCAAATTAGAAAATTTTTATTATGATTACAAATACACTATTGAGTTGGATTAAGAGTCTTGGTATAGGATAGAATTCCTTTTAGAAAAGAATTCTTAACTACAAAGTAAATCAACCTAAGGAAAGGATTCTTAACAACCAAGTAAATCCTTCTTAGGAAAAGATTTAAAATCCTAATATATATTCTATAAAGAATTCGGCCATATATATATATATATATATATATATATATATATATATGTATGTATTTATAAGAGGATAGAATTCCTTTTAGAAAATGATTCTTAACTAACAAATAAGTCCACCTAAGGAAAGGATTCTTGTCAACCAAGTAAATTCTTCTTAGGAGATGATTTATGATCCTATATATATCTCTTAAGAATTTCGGTCAACCCTAAGTAATTTCCAAGAGAAATTTCGGCCAACTATAGGGATATTTTCTTGGAGAGAATTCGGCTGTCATAGAATTTTGAGGGTGAAAAATCTGATTTTACTCTAGAAAAAATTCGATCAACTCTGAGAAATTGTGTGAGATTCGGCAAAGAAGAAAAGGAAGAAAGAATGTTTAGTTTTCGATAGTACACTAGTAGCCTTTATACTAAAAGGTTTTGTGTACAACATCAAATCATGGTTCACGCGAGTTTCAATAAAATAGATTGATGATTCACAAGTGACCTAACGTTCTTTGTTTTCTTCTTGGAGGATTATTGTAACTAACAAAGAGAAAGATTTTGTTTGTTTCCATCATCTGGTATACAAAGAAAGGGAGCCCACACTACTAGGTGATTCACGTTCATGATTGGATTTGAAGATCTTACGGAATTAATTCGGCGCTTGATCAATCGTCACGAGATAAAGGTACACTACTTTTATATACATCAATTAATCTAGGGTTAAGGTTTTTGTTATTGAAAAAGGGAAAATTTTAATTTATACCGAATAATTTTCGGATTTTTTACGCTTCCACTGCGTGGGTTTTTCCCTTCACTGCCATGGTGGGTGAAGGTGCTCGAGAGGCTGTAAAGTCGGGGGTTAGAGACCTGACGTGCCTGTCGAGCTGACTGGGTGCATATAAATCACTGTCAACAATACGGCCACCCCGAGCTTTCGGTTTTACTGAAAAAAAACACTCGGGTTTGCTATCGGGGAAAACCTGATGAAATGGGTCCAGCTGTGTTAGCATTTTCACTAACGATTCGGCCAAACCCTTTTAAACAGACAAAACCGGGAGATGTCCTTAGTGATTTGTTTACATGGGAAAAATATGGAAAAATGGGACAAGGTTTCTAGAACACCTCTTGGCATAAGACTCAAGACGGTCAGGAATTATCCTGAATGAAAAGCCAGGACACCGACTCAACCAAGATAGTCGGGAATTATCCTGAGCGAAAAGCCAGGATACTGACCAAAGAATCAAAACGGTCGAGAATCATCCTGTGCGAAAGGCCAGGACACCGACCGAATTAAGACAGTCGGGAATTATTCTGAGCAAAAAGTCGGGATACCGACTAGTCCAAAAAAAATGGTTAGGAATTATCCTTGGTAGAGAGCCAGGACACCAACTGGTTCAGCTACAAGGGAGCAAAAAGTCAATGATTCCAAGACTGATCGATTTTATAAGACACTTAATCAGTTAAAAAAGCAACAACAAAAATGATCAGTTCAATAAGATACTTGATCAGGTTAAAGCGACAAACAAGATCAGAAACGTCAAAAAATCAAAACTATTCAAATCCCCTTTGTTGAGCCGTCAAAAACTCATTTCGTGGATTTGAGGGGGTTTTGTTATAGGGATTTTTTGACAGCATGACAAGTCAGCATGATTATATATGCCATGTCACAAGAGTCAAGAAATATCAACTCATGGCAATTAATAGATGATCTTAAGGCCAAATCAAGATTACCCAAGATGGTTGGGGAAGCTAACCGACCGGGCACAAATAACCTGGTCGGGAAAACTAGCCGATCGGGTAGAGAGGACTTGATAAGGACCATCCGATCAAGATAAAATAAGTCTGATCGAAATCAGACAATTGGCCAGTTGGAAAACGTGTGGGAGATATTAAAGGTAAGTACGACTCAAATACGAAGAGGAATTGTTTTACTTAAACAAGGAATCTAGAGTCACACTCCAATAAGGAAATATCCTTATTTCTTCTCCAGTATCAGAGAATCCTATTCAGGAAAGAACTCAAAGATTCCAGAAGGATAAACACCAAACAGGAAACGAGTCCAAACCAAGCAACAAATCTGCTCTTCTAGAAGACTGCATACCGATCAGGAAATAAGTTCTAAATGGACTATTCAACTAGAATCCTACAAAGACTCTAATTCAATACACAAGATCTCCGAAACAGGAAAGAAGGTAAAGACGACTTCAACAAGTAACCAGTCATAATTAAACACTATCACCTTTCCTTATTTGTAACAAATATTAGGGTTCTATGCACATATAAATAGACTCATGATCTCATTGTAAGAGACATATACATATCGATAGAAACATATACAATAACACATAGAAAATACACAAGAGAGAGGGAGACGCCAAAGAAGGAGAGATTGAGTGTGTAACCATTATACTATAGTGATTTCTTCTCACCGTCACCGGCAACCGTGGATGTTTCCCCACCTTGAGGTTTTACCACGTAAACTTATGTGTGCATATTTTTCTTCTATTTCTATTTTCTCCATAACATCTTCAACAATCTACAAAAACCTGTTAGACGCGTGATCAATCCTATACGATCCAAAAATCACCATCAACATTTCATTTTTAAAACAAGTTTGTTGTTAATTTTTGTATTCCTTTGAAAATTTGTTATAATTTTTAATTTCAATTTATAATTGTAATTTTATTTTATATGTAGAATAATATTCTTTTCTAATGTGTTTATAAAAGACAGTTGATGTATCTATAAGACTTTTTTGAAAAAACAAAATTTAGTATTTTTTTGTTATCATTATTTTTTAATACCTTTTTATTATTTATTTATAAAAAATTAGTAAAACATGTGATTTTTTTTATTGGAACAAATGGCAAAATGGTCAATTTTTTTCCACGTTTGACTGTCAATATTATGGTCTGAGAAACCTATTTGATGTGTAATAATAAGGGAACACATGTGCTATAAAAGCACACTTAAAAAATAAATATTTCGCCAAAAGTTAGGAATTAAAATGTAAGTCCCCCTTATTTTTATTGTCAAAAGTTTCTTATATTTTGTTCTTGTTGATACTTTGATGAGGAGAGCTAAGCTAACCACAATTTAATGCTGTTATATCAAATTGTTTGGAAATCTTGATATTGGGGCAAATATCAAAAAATTGAAAGAACACAAAAGGTGAAATCATGGTACACCATTCAATTATTAGAGAAGTGTGGTCGGCATGGTCGGCATGGTCGGCATGATCAGAAAGTGATCGGATTTCTACTCGGCCATGTTCAGATTTCTACTCGGCCTATTCGGCCTACTCAACCTACTCGGTCTACTCTGCTTACTCAGATTCCTAGTCGGCCGCGTTCAGATTTCTTGCTCGGCCGTGGTCAATTTCTTACTCGGCCGTGGTCAGTTTCTTACTCGGCCTGGTTGGTTTTCTGGTCGGGATTTTTACTGGTTAGTTTTTAAAAGTGGTCGGTTTTTGGTCCTATCGGTCATTTTTTTTTACAACTTTTTGTAATGAACGAAAATGGCAATAAAGGATTTGCAGTTATGTACATTTTGTACTCCAATATTTTCCTTTTATTCTTTTATGTTTAAAAGTAAATATTTTCAATAGAATTTTAGTCGAAATTCTTTTAGCATATTAGTAAAAAGTACAGTCCACGGGACCTCTCTCGTATTCAGAAGAGGAGTCAGGGTGGGTCTTGTCAACATAACATTATCATATAAGATTAACACCGATGCAATCTATATTTCAATCTTCTATACTTCACGGTCTTTCTACTCAGTACCATCTTCTAAAAATGAAGAACATTCAAAATATTTGAAATAACAAACTCTAATAACCAAAAACCTCTTATAAAGCGATAAAATACCTTATCAACTAATAAAGCTAGTAGGGTCAGGACCAAGTTTCGATTCAATGCAGAATCTTTATTGAACTTATAGCTTTTTCTTTATAAAGGGCAATTGCATTAAAAAAATAATAATAAATAACTAAATGGGTTTGGTTTCTAAATGAGGCATTTTAACAGACAATTAGTGTGCAAGCGATAAACCCCAAAAAGCACCTAGATTGTAGTCACAGCATGTATCTTGATTCTGCTGTCCTGTGCGTAAGGAATTCGATTAATATAAAACTAACATGTATAGATATATAATTAATCCGAACAACCTAAACATGTTTCTATATCATGATTAATCAAACCTTAATATACATAATATAACTCATGTCAATTCAAGAGAAAAGATGTAAATCGAGAAAACGGAAGCGTACCTGAATCAATTACCGGAGGTTGGTGGATAGGTTATGATCTTCCTAATTATCACGACCTTTCTTGAACCCTACAGTGTTCTATTTTGCTCTGTTGATGGGGATACAGACAAAACAAAAGTACCGTGTAATTTGAGGACCATAACCCAAAATATATATAATAATCATATTATTATATGTTTTTCTATTTTTAATTCGGCCCTCATCAAATTAGAAATAACACTCTGGTATCTACATATTAATTCCATGACAATTATACCCTTAAGCCTTATTACTTTAAATCTTAATTAGATAACTTTAATTTAGGCTTAATCAAAAGATAGCACAACACAATTAATATTTATGTGTGGTCCCATAGATGGAATTTTCCAACAATGTGATGTTTTAGCTGCCTTTGTCTACCTCCATTGACCTTCATCATCCGAGGGTAGAAGCCTGTGAATATTATACAAGCAAAATTTATTTTTTCCTTTGTGATATTCTGTCAATTATACGTTCTAAATTTTTTGGATTATGAATGCTAATTTTTTAAAAAAATTATACTATACACCGTTGTTCTCACATGATTTTTTTTCTTTTTGCGAAAATCAATTATATCACTCAAAACTTATCATTATTTTGTTTATTACACACGCTAGTGCTGTCAATATGGGCCGGGCCAGCCCGCTGAGGAAGGCAGGTCGTGCCAAGCACCGTCCGGATGTGGGCCGTGTCAGGCCAGGCACGACCTCAATACGTGGCACGTTGCAGGCCTCTGGTCGGGGCATGTCATGCTAGCCCGACATAGCACGTCAGGCCAACTTGTCATGCCAAACAGTCTGCACGTCGGATTTTTTTTTTAATTAAGCAGCCAACGACCATTTTTTAAAAAAATTATCGTTGGCTGATGTCAGCCAACGGTTGAATTTTAAAAACTGGCTGAAATTTACAGTTTGCCTCTTTATCTCTTCTTTTTTATATTTTTACCAACGTTTTAAATTTTTCTATAAATACTCCTACTCATTCCAAAATTCATACACTTTCTCTAATTCTCTCAATCTCACATTCTCTCCATTCTCCAATTCTATACACCATTTCATATTTTCAAATTTCATTCTTACTCTCTCTCTACTCTCACTCTCTCTCTCTATTCTCTACGCTACTAATCTACTAATCTAGTACTATATTACTAATTTACTATCATTTAACTATTATTCTTTAATCTCTCCACCAAGACACCAAAGTTCAAAGGTACCTTTTTTCTTTTAACTGTTATTATTAAATTTTATGTTTTAGTTTTTTAAATTTAATATTTATACTTAATATATTTTTTCTTAGTTATTAATTTTGATATTTATTCTTAGGTTTTATGTATATTTAATATTTATGGTTTTATGCTTAGTATGTTTATGATAAATGTGTTTATGCTTTGTTATAAATTTTAATATTTATTCTTAGAATCGTAGATTTTAGTAAATTTATCAGTTTTTTAATTTATGTCTATTATTTAATTTAATATTTGTATATTTTAATTTAAGGTTAGTATATATTTGTTTAGTTAGTAAATTTATCATTTAATGTTTAGTAATTAATTTTAATAATTTTGCTTAGTAAAATTATCATTTTATGTTTAGTAATTAATTTTAATAACTTTGGTTAGTAATTTTGTCAATTTATATTTAGTAATTAATTTATGTTTAGTAGTTAATTTTAATAATCTTGGTTAGTAAATTTATCAATTTATGTTTAGTAATTAATGTTAATAATCCTGGTTAGTAAATTTATCAATTTATGTTTAGTAATTAATTTTAATAATCCTGGTTAGTAAATGTATCATTTTATGTTTAGTCAATAATTTTAATAATCTTGGTTTGTAAATTTATCATTTTGTGTTTAGTCAATAATTTTAATCATTCTGGTTAGTAAATTTATCATTTTACTTTTTATTATTAATTTTAATAATTCTGGTTATTAAATTTATCATTTTATGTTTTGTAGTTAATTTTAATAATTTTGGTTAGTAAATTTATCATTTTTTGTTTATACTTTAGTTATTAATTTTAATATTTTTATTTAGTTTTATCGTTTTATGGCTTTTATCGTTTTATGCTTAGTATAATTATGCCTTTATGCTTAGTTTTTAATGACTTATGAGTTAATATTTGTATTGTAGGAAAAGGCTAATACTCATCCTTATTTTCTAGACCTTCTTAACATGGAAACCGGTAGAAAAGGCAGTGAGACCTTCCAGTTCCGACACCACACCGACATCACATCCTAATTCTAAAAAGTTGACATCATAAGTATGACAATAGTTTGACAAAATACGAAAGACACTTCCAGACGGTACGGTCACAAACAATGCAAAATGTAAGTTTTGTCTTAAGGACTATAGCACTACTAAGGGGAACCGGTCATTTGAAAAGGCATATGTTGAAATGCATGCCTGAACATGGACATGTAGACACTACAATCCAGACACAACTACAACGGCACTCAGATGTGTTCGTTATGACGTGGTGTTATGACGTCGTGCATGCTAGAGAATGCACGGCACGTTACATTGCACAAACTGATCAACCGATTAATTTCGGTGACAATGTTTTTTTATAAAGAATTTATCCAAAATGAATACAACCCCCAATTTCAAGCTGTTTCTAGAAACACCACCAGGAGCGATTTGTTAAAATGTTTTAAAACCCAATGAGATGACTTGATGGCTGAATTACAACATTTAAGTGTCTCTAATGCTTTAACTTCTGATATTTGGAACACATGTTCCAAACAGAACTATTTATGTTTCAAGGGACACTATTTAGACTCTGATTAGAGGTTACAAAAGAAAAATCTTGGTTTTCGTCCTATGGATTATGCACATACCGTAGAAAATATTTTTAATGTCATTCTTTATGTTTTAGAAACTTATGAAATAACTCAACTAATCTTTTATATCACATTAGATAATACATCGGAAAATACTTGCTCTATTGCATTGTTTATTGAAAGAAAAATCCCACAATATGTATGTTATTTCTTCCATCAACGGTGTGCATGTCATATCATAATTTTAGTTGTATAGATCGCACCAGGGATACCCTTTCTTGGATCGACAGCTCTAATCCAAAATTGTAAGAATTTGGTAAATACTGTAAAACTTACATTCTACGACCCCGACGATTCCAAACAGATATACTGGTAATGTGGAACTCTACTTACTTAGTCCTATAAAATTGTTTGGATTATGATACACCTATTTCAAGTTTTTATAACATGAAAATAACTGAATTACAACATCTAGTACTGACCTCAGACGATTGGTATATGGCAAAAAAGTTTGTTGATTTTTTAAAGAATTTTTTACGATGTCACTGTAACTCTTTCCGGGGTCTATCACCCTACATCTTCCAAGGTAATCCTTCAGATTGTGGAAATTTCTGAAATGTTAAACACTTATAGGAAAAATAATGTATTAGGCACTGCAGTTATTGCCATGGAGACCACGTTCAAAAATACTGGTCTACAATGTTTTTCCTTTATGCCTAAGGTGTTATAGTAGATTCTAAGATAAAATTATGTGGTTTACAAGCTTTGCTTGAGTTTTTTTGATGTAATTTGAACGTAGATTATTCTGAATAGGTTACTGACATTCGAAATAAGTTGATCAAAGTTTTCAGTATTTATGAGTCCAGGTTTGGCAGCGTTGACACGTAACCATCAACAGAACCGGACACACTCCTGTCGAAGACAAGTTGGGGCATTCTCAAACACCAAAAAAAAAAGGCATATCAAGTTCTTCTTCTTCATCCTGACCTGCTGCAACTTATGGTGCCGAACTGAACAGGTTCCTTGAAGCTCAGTTCGATTCATCCGAAAACAAGAAGAATTTCGATATGTTGTTATGGTGAAAGACCTATAGCTACAGATATCCGGTTATGTCACACCTAGCACGTGACGTATTGGTTATCCCCGTGTTTACTCTTTCTTCGGAATAGGCATTCAACACGAGTGGATGAATTATTGAGCCAAGAAGAAGTTCTTTGTCTCTAGAGATGGTAGAGGTATTAACATGCATTCGGAATTGGGAGTATGCTAGAAAGAGGATGCAAGAAAGGTTATACATCTACATTTACTTGTAATACGATTGCACTCTTTATCCCTTACCAAGTTTTTATTCCACTGAATTTTACTTGGTAAGGTTTTTAATGAGGCAATCATGTACTACTCAAATTCCGAAATAAATAAATAATTCTTCATTTCATATTTCCATAATTTCAAAAAAAAAAAATCTTGTATCTTGTATCTTTATTTATTCAAATAAAATAGTAAATCTATCTATTATACATTTTTTATGAGACTAAAATAATAAATAAGATACACAAATTACAATAAAAATACATAAGTTAAATTGTTAAAACAATATTATAAGTTATAACAATTAAATTTATATATTTAAATACTTCAAATTAAAAATTAAAAAAAAACGTCAGGCCCGACCCATTAGGCACGCCTGAACCGGTAGGTTGGCCTGCCCGGCACGACCCACTAGGGACGTGCCAACATGCCTTGTCGTGTACCCGTTTTCCTAAACGAGTTGAGTCTGGCATGGAATGGCAACCCTGTCCTATCGTACCAGGCCCGTTTATGCCGGGACGACCTGTTTTGACATAACTAACACACATTATAGCTTCGGTGAAAATGGTGGCTTTTGTCACTTTTTTCGAATATATGTTATAAGACAATCACCACTTTAATAACTTCAGTTTTAAAGGCACTAACTTTCAAAAATGCTCTTACTTTACATTTTTTTTTTTTTACTTTTCATTTTTTAAGTTTTTTTTTTATTTTCTGGAATCGACCTCCATTTCATGTTGTTTATTATTATTATTATTATTAAAACTATATGGATCTTGAATTTTAATATGAGAGAAAAGCATAATGGAAAAAATGAGAGGTATGTTCAATGCCCTTAAATAAAATCCAATGCCCTTAAATTGTAGATCTTGGATTTTCATGGCTCGACATGTGTGTTGAGTCGGAGAAGATGGATAACAAATCTCAAATCACATTTTAGAATTTCATAATGTGACCAAAAAAAAATCATCAGTGGATCTTGGATTTTCATGGTTAGGCATGCATGTTGAGTTAGTGGCATGCATGTTGAGTCAGTGAAGATGAATTGAAAATCTCAAATCACATTTTAGACTTGCATAATGAAACCAAAAAAAAAATCGACATAATAAGTCTTAGAACAATAATAATAAGTCTCAGAATATTCATAATAAGTCTCGAAAAGACATAAAAGTCTCGAAAACTATATAAAAAGTCTCGAAACAACATGAAAACAAAAATCATGCAATTTTTGAGACTTTTCAAGTAATTTCTGAGATTTTTCAGGTAATGTTCGAGACTTTTCAAGTATTTCTGAGGTATTTTTGAGATATTTCATGTCTTTTTGAGACTTTTCTAGTAATTTCAAGGACTTTACAAGCATTTTGGAGACTATAGGTAATTTTTTAGACTTTCTGGGCAAAAATGAAGTTTTTCGATACTTTTAGTCATTTCTGAGACTTTGTGGTAACTTCCGAGACTTTTAGTAATTTTTTAGACTTTCTAGGTATAAATAAAATATTTTGAGACTTTTTGGGTAAATCTCGAGAAATTTCATTTTTGTCCAGAAAGTCTCAAAAATTACCAAATGTCTCGGAAGTAACCAAAAAAGTCTCGAAAATGACCTACATTTTTTTTTCATCTTCTTCTTAATCGACCTTCGTTGGAGGCCGAACTTACCTCCACTAGAGTTCACCTTCGTTGATGGAGGTCCTTCATTGATGAAGGATTTTGATAGAAAAAAAACCCAAAATAGTGAAGGAGATTACAGTAGGGGGTATTTTTTTTCCGTTCATTATAATAGATGTCATTTAAACTCAAGTTATTAAAGTGGTGAAAGTATTAAAATGCATTATCAAAAAGGTGTTACATAATTTTTGAACTTGCTAGCTTAGCGTGTAAAAAAAATTACAAGAAATAAAATACCATAAATTTATTTGGCTACTTTTAGCAATTTCATATTTAAAAGTTGTTCAAATTATGTGTAAACAAAAATTACTTTTATTTATGTGGATTGTATTAAGGGCAAAATTCATAAATAACCTTAAAATGATAGGGGTATTCAAAACTGTATATTTTCAATAATTTTTCTTCCTTTTTTTTTATCCAAGAGAAATGTTTCTTGAACAAGTATGCCCCTTATGCATTTCTGATATGGCACTCAAGGCACGGTGTTTGTTTGAAATTTGAGAACTAAAATAACCTTAAAATTATATAACAAATTAAATGAAATTAAAATCATTTTGGCCTGTGAACTTGGAAACAAACCAGTTTTCTGAGAGAGAAAATAGTGTGGAGTGAGAAGATTTGTTCGTCGATAACGAACTGTTCATCAACAAAGAGTTTCGTTATGGAGAGAGGAAGATGTTGTGGGTATGTGCCTGATTTGGATTAAAGACTGTTGAACTTTGGGTTTTAATTTTGTGAACAATGTCTGTGTTTTGAATGATTCAATAATTTTTAGTTTAAGTTTGAAATTACCCAGAATGGTTACACACTAAACTGACTTTACAATCGAGCGTGTAAAGATATTGGGTTAAACAGTGTGTAAACCTAGTAAAAATTGTCATGATTGTTAAACAGCGTGTAAAGATAGTAAGGTTTAACAACGTGTAAAAATGCTCAGAATCGTTACACGCTAAAGTCACTTTACAATCTAGCGTGTAAACATTTGTACAAGCGAGCGTTGCAACGTTGTTTATTCTTTGGCATGTAAAGATTCCGGGTTTTTTTTCACATCAAAAGGAGTTTTAAATTGAGCGTGTAAACACATTTTGTAGATAGATATTGTATGACTTTATCACATTTTGTTTGCTACTAGATCAGTTGTTATTTTCATTGTACAACATGTAAAGATTGTGGGTTTGATTTGGCCTTTGATTTGTGTAAAATTGTAAACGACCCAGAATGGTTACAAGCTAACATGGGTTTACAATCCAGCGTGTAAAGCTTTTAGGCATTATTTGTGTGAACTTAACCCAGAATCGTTACATGCTAAATGGGTTTACATTGTAGCGTGTAAACTCTTCAACAAGTTAGTGTTTAACGATGTTGTAATATACAGCGTGTAAAGATTTTTAGGCATTTTTTGTGTGAACTTGACCCAGAATTGTTACACGCTAAATGGGTTTACATTGTACGTGTAAACCCTTCTAAAATTTAGCGTGTAACGATGTTGTAATATATAGCGTGTAAAGATTTTGGGCATTATTTGTGTTAACTTGACTCAGAATTGTTACACACCAAATTACATTTTAGCGTGTAAACCTTTCTACAAGTTAGTGTGTAACAATGTTGCTATGTACAACGTATAAAGATTTTAGGCATTATATGTGTGAACTTGACCCAAAATCATTACACGCTAAATGAGTTTACATTGTAGCGTGTAAACCCTTATACAAGTCAGTGTGTAACGATGTTTGATGTAATGCGTGTAAAGAATGCTTACGCTCCATTGTTTAAGTGATCGTGTAAACCTTTGTATAAGTCATCGTGTAAAGAGTTTTATTTAGCATGTAAAGATTTTTAGTATGATTTGTTTGAGATTTTATGTGTGTCATTATGTTACCTAACTGTCATGGAAATATTTTCATGTTGTAACCAGAGAATGATAACGTACAAGAGACTAAGAAAGAACTTGATAATTCAGATGGTAGAGCATGAAGACCGGGCAAAAAATGTGAATGTAGCAGAGGTTGAGAACCTACCTGAGACTGTGTATGTAGCACAGACTGAGAACGTAACATAGAATGAGAATGTAGTAGAGACTTAAGAGTCATCACAGAACAAAGACCTAGATCAGTATTTGTTACACCCGAGGAATACGTGGGCATATGACATAACAATAATAGTGCTTTGCCAACTAAAATTGATACATGACACTAAGAAGGTGTTGGCTAGCTGCGATGAGTTGGAAGAATTCAAGAAAAGTTATTTCAAGCATTACTTGGATCTGCCACTACATGAGTGGTTTATTTCAAGCGCATTACATACATAACTTATTGCTCCACCAAATTTGGTTCTCGGGTGCCAATGATGACGAGATATGGTTTGTTGTGGGGAACACCAAGGTTAGAATAGAAATATAGAGTTTTGTTTTTGCACTAGCTTGAAGTTTGGTATATTACCGGATAAATTTTTGAGAGATTACGTTCCGGTGCAAGATGGAATCAACATGAGATATTTTGGTAGGGATGGATATTTATTATTGGATAAACTTTTGAACAGATTCTTAATGGGTTGGTTTGACAAGAAAAGTGATGGTTTGAAGATGGCACTGATTTTGTTTACAAAAAACATCATATTTGGCCAGGATAACCAGAGACGAGTCACATACTGGCTAATGTCATTGGCTTAGGACATAGATGCTTTTAATTCGTTTCCATGGGGACATTATGTGTTCAAGATGACATTGTCTTACATCCGAATTGGTTTTAAGGTGTCAGAGTCAATAGGTCGTGCTAGAAAATACAACCTTTACGGTTTTATTTGGGGAGTTCAGGTACTGTGACAACACTGTGAATGTATTGTTATAATTACGAGGTTTTCCTTTTATTGTTATACTTAACTATTTTAACTGTTTTTATTTTTGGTAGTTTTGGACAATGGAGGTCATCCAATCGATGCGTAAAAATTAGGTAACATATTTGCTCATCAGGGATGCCCCCGTTTTAATAAATGGGAATTTACCAAACAGGGATCAAATATGAGTGATTCATGGTTGAAGAAAGAGGCTAAAAGAAAGGTAAATATTATTTCGGTTTGTTATCTTAATTGGGTTAATTTTTGTAGCTGATTGATTTGTATTTATTGACCTGCTATTGATTTTTTCGGCTCACTGGATTCGATACGATCTGTCTTTCTCGACTGGAGGAAAAAGAGGAATGGTTAGGCATTGATGAGGACATGACCGAAGGTCCTCGGTTTGTATCGTTGAAGGATTTTGTGAACAAAGAGGACCAAGCTGAGCCTTCTTCAAAAAATCTACAAAAGAGAAAACAAAACCTCTACAAAGGTCTTAATGAACCAATTAAAAGACGACGGAACGTCCGAGATACATCGCCACGTAGGAGCAGCACGGGGGATGACAATGACAGTGATAGACCTGACATGTCACCCCCTTTGGTGGAATCTCGTGACCCACACTCATATGTACAGCCTGGAGTGCACTCGACTGTAGATTTTGAGAGGACTCCATCTCCTACTGGTTATGAGCATCATCAATCTCCTACTCGTCGGCCTCATCCATCTTCTACTCGGCATGGTTCTCCATCTCCTACTTGGCATGGTCATCAATATCATCATCATCACACTCATCAAGAAGATCAAATATGAGTGGTTTGTTTAAGTTTAATCTATGTTTAATAAGGAACATTATCGTGATCGTTATTATCATTTAATTTGAATTATATTTCTTAGGGATCGACCTCTACTGCAATTCCACAACAACTACTGGACCGACTGCGCATCATCGTACGTGAAGAATTCTAAAATTTGATGCAATCGCTGCAGTCTGAATTTAGGAAGTTGCAGACCGACATGTTACAGCTGTTTTCTTCCGAGGTATGTATAACTTCTTTTTTTATTTGGCAAAATTTGGTGATATTATCCTGACATTTAAAGTTACTGTTTTCCATATGGCAGAGGGCCCCTCGTTTGAGCATGGAAGATGATGCAGTACACAAAAACATTGATGGGGATCTTGCATGTCATTTCGAGACAGCCCACCACCGCTGCAGCCCCCACCACTGAGACAGATCCTACCACCGACACAGCCCCCACCATCAAAACAGCCCCCACCACCGACACAACCCTCACCACCAAAGCAGCCTCCACCACCGACACAGCTCCCACCACCGATATAGCCCCCACCACTGACACAGCCACTGAGGCAGCCCCTTCCACCGACATAGCCCACACCACCGAGGCAACCCTCACTAATGATTTTCATGTAGCCCCGAGTACCGAAACATGCCCCAGCACAGAGATTGCCCCCTCCACAAGTCAACCACCACCACATTCACATGACATAGATACTCCTCTACCATTAGCATCATTTGACCCGACGAAAGTCGCTAGGGAACGGTTATTGTCAAAGTGGTTAAGAAGTACATACACAAATCCCATTAGAGCACAAAAGAAGCAGAATTTTTCGAGCAATATACCACCTTTATGAATGATTCGGGCTTACATTTGTAAGTGTTTTAACAGTTGTTTGGTGCTATGTAATTTGACTTGTTTTGTGATATAATGTGCGACTAATCTTAATCACATGTTTCCATATGCAGTCGTAGCATCGGTATCGATGCTTCTGTTTCACAATATTTTTCAGAGAACTAGAAAATCCTAGAGAATGGTTGGGCAATGCGCATATGGATGCCTACTTAAACCTGCTTTGTAAGCGGAAAATAGACCCAGTCGAAGGTCGGCGATATCCACGCAAAGTAACAGGACTTAATGTCGCTTTCTTTATAAGTAGATGATATTTGACAGATTTTAGTTTTTGTTACAGTGTTGTCATATATTCGAAGCCCCCGCGTACACGTTCTATAACTTTATTATAGGATTCATTAAGCAAGCTTTGGAGTAAATTTCAGCCGAATGTCCATAAACTGCTGCCGAAAATATTCTACCCAAGATATTTTGAAGTCCCAATAGACTTGATAACATATGCTATCGGGCAGAAACCAGCATAGGGAATGCCATGGGCTAGTGTTGGTGACCTAAGCTACTTAACTCCCAATAGACTTGATTACATATGCTACATACTACTATACATATTGACTGTTATTTGGAACAGGTTATAGTCCATTGTAACGTAGGAGACAGCCATTGGGTATTTTGTGTTGTTCGTCTCCACGATTGGGTAATCTCAATTTATGACTCAGCCTCACATAAACTGTCAGACAACCCGACGTATAGACAATAACAGGTTATGCCACTACGGCATTGTTGGAACCCTATTCACCGGTTACGCAGCGGAACTAGGTTTAAAATTTTTATATAGATCATATCTATATCTAGGACCAGTAAACTTTGGATCGTAATTATTTTTCGGAACCAATACATACAATATGTATACACAGGAAATTGAAATCGATAAAATCAGAATAAGAAAATCTTACCAACGTTTGGAGGCTCCTTCACTTTTCGATATGCTCCTGTCTGAACCACTTGATCTTCCTCGTTATCTCCCAGATCTGGTAACTGCGTGTGGGAGCATCACGATTTCAGGAGCTTGAATGGAGGATGTAGAGAGATTTGAAATATTTTATGTGTTTCAAAAACACACAAAACATGAAACAATATATATATTTCTAAAGCTTGCTTCTCTCTTCACAAATATATATCTTATATATATGGAAAAACCCACACCTGTTTATGCTTTTTCTTTGACAAATATATATATATATATATGACTAATGCCTAGCTTTTCAAAAATCAGTTCACGCACTGCTTCATGTTTTTCACAAATATATATATATATATATATATATATATATATATATGTATGTGTGTGTGTGTTTTTACTTCTACACTCCCACACGCCCTTTTTGCACAAATTTATATATCTCTTAACTCTGCGGCACTCGTTTTAATTAATATAAATTATATATGTATTTAGTATTTACATCCTATGTAAACTCTTCTTTTGACTATTGTTTCATGTGTACACATCAATTTGCATCCAATGCAATCTCTTGTATTATTAATTGATATATATCTTTTAATTATCCTTTTCAAATATATCTAATACATTAAAAGTGATAATAAGTATTTTAAATTTAAACTTAAATTCAAATACTTATATAAATGATTTAGTAAAAATAAAATAATCCTATTATTTTATTATTATTTTTTTACCTAAATCCATATATCAACTAACACCCACCAATTAATAGTTAATTCATAATTCATAATTATCAATATAATTAAATAATCTAATTATTTAATTAATTTAACGATTAACATTCATTAATTAAATAATCTCATTATTCAATTAATTTCCAAATAAATACACGTCACTTTCGTAACACAATTAATTGGACAATCCAATTAATTAACCGTGACCCTTGTTACCTAAATCGATCGGGCTAGCAAGGGGATCTAATGGACCCATAGTATTTTGAGCTCCAATAATCCTCGGAATCATTAATTAAACTCTTTAATTAATATTCCTTGATTATTAACTCCGGTGTTATTCCACTAAAAATCCGAAGCTGCACTCTCTCAACTGTAGACTTTTTTACACAGACCGATACAACTCGGTGTCCATCAATATAGCTAATACACATGGTGTGATCCTCCACAGTAGTTCATAATTAGAGCTGGATCATAATGTCCGTTATACCACTCTAATTACATATATCATTTAAGCACCGTTGATTCTATAATGAACAATAAATCCTATTTCCTTACAGAATTAGGAGAGCGCTCATATTGTCTAAGCCCCGAATCAACCGTTAAGGGAACTACCATCTACTTCTTACAAGAAGAAGTGGACTCCACTAGTGTACAAACCTTCCCAACCACAAGCCAAATCGCAATCCCAACATACAGAGCATATTGATCGGGAACTGCATTCGACCTCACCCATGGTATATCAAAAACCACGATCTAACCTAAAGGAGTCGATAAGTCACTCAGGATTAAGCTCACCCACATATAGCCATCATTAGTTGATATATATATGAATCTCATCTGTAAACGGATCTTGGTGAGAGATTCATATAGATCATGGCCAGTCCTATATGATCACATCATACAAGGTGCCTCCATTCTCATATCTCCATATGAATAATTCAGGATAGAATCACCGTACATTACAGAATGGACCTCAACTGTAGATTAACCAGAAATAAAGTACCCAGCTTTATTTGCTATCTATGGACTCTTTAGATTGCACGTCTCTTACTGTATCCATCCGTATATGACACTCATATACACAGTTCGAGATTACATCCGGCAATCTTGGATGTTAAATTTATGCACAAGTTATATAATAAAAAACACAACAAGAATGTATTGAACTTTTCCTTTTATTTATTTAATAAATCCATTTACAAATTACATCTTTAGGGCATAAACCCCAACAATTTCCCACTTGCACTAAATCATGTGAGGCATGTCTCGTAACCCTAGACCATCTAGGTGACCTGAAAACACTTTAGCCGGTAAGGTCTTCGTAAATGGATTAGCATGATTGTGTTGTGAGGCTATCTTGGTGACGATCACATCTCCTCTCTGCACTGTCTCTCTAATGAGATGATACTTTCTCTCTATATGCTTCCCTCTTTTGTGGCTTCTTAGTTCTTTTGAATTAGCCACAACATCACTTTTATCACAATAAAGTGTGATGGGCTTATCCAGGTCTGGAACAACTTCCAGATCACTCAAAAACTAACGGAGCCAAACAGCCTCTTTAGCAGCTTCACAAACGGCTACATATTCGGCTTCCATGGTGGAGTCAACAATGCAAGATTGCTTGATACTTCTCCACACAATGGCTCCACTACCTAGGGTGAATACTGATCCAAGACGTGGATTTCCTAGAATCCCTGTCTGATTGAAAATCAGAATCCGTGTATCCTAACGGGATCAAATCCTACCCGAATACACTAGCATATAGTCTCTCGTTCTCCGAATATACTTGAGAATTGTCTTGACATCAACCCAATTATCCAATCCTGGGTTGGACTGGTATCTGCTGACTACTCCCACTGCATAGTAGATATCCGGTCTCGTGCATAACACAGCATACATGAGACTACCTACTGCCGATGCATAAGGTACACGTCTCATATCCTCAACTTCTTGAGGTGTCTTAGGACACTGTTCCTTAGACAAGTGAACTCCATGTCTGGAAGGTAAATTACTTTTCTTGGAGTTTTGCATCGAAAATCGTACAAGAGTCTTGTCGATATATGATGCTTGAGACAGTGCTATGAGTTTGTTCTTACAATTCCTTATAAGCTGGATTCCATGAACATAACTCGCCTCTCCCAAATCTTTCATTTGGAATTGGCTAGCCAGCCAGCCCTTTACATCAGACAATACTCCCACATCATTCCCAATGAGTAGGATATCATCTATGTATAGGACCAAGAAAACTACCTTTTTATCAATGATGCACTTGTAGACACAAGGCTCATTGACATTCTGCTCGAAGCCATAGGTTTTGATCACATCATCAAACCTGATGTTCCAAGATCTGGATGCTTGCTTAAGCCCATAGATGGACCTTTGCAGCTTGCAAACCTTTTGCTCTTGATCTGAAGACACGAATCCCTCTGGTTGCATCATATATATGCTCTCATCAAGATTGTCATTCAAGAATGCAGTCTTGCCATCCATTTGCCAAATTTCGTAATCGAAATAGGCAGCAATGGATAAGAGAATCCTAATAGACTTAAACATGGCTACTGGCAAGAAGGACTCTTCATAATCGACCCTCTCTTTCTGGGTATAACCCTTGGCCACTAGTCTTGCCTTGAAGGTCTCTACCTTCCCGTCTACTCCTCTCTTTCTCTTGTAGATCCACTTACATCCTATGGGTTTTACCCTATCCGGTAAGTCTATAAGATCCCAGACTGAGTTAGAGTACATGGACTCCATCTCGAGATTCATGGCTTTAAGTCATTCCTCTTTATCAGGATCTTCAATTGCATTCTTAAATGTCAATGGATCATCAACACTATCAGCAGAGACAACACATTATCCCTCACCTATAGCTAAATAGCATTCAGGTTGTCTTATAACCCTCTCACTACGTCTAGGTGGTAGTGTATCCTGATCAAGAACCATCTGACTCTCAGATGTTTGTGGAACAACAACTCTTGTTGATGAAGCACTAGTCTCACCAGGCTCCAACTCTCTTAATACAATCTTTGAACGAGGTTTATAGTCACTAATGTAATTGTCCTCAAGAAACGTTGCATTTATCGATACAAATACTTTGTTATCTTCAGGACTATAGAAGTGTCAACTTCTGGTATCGTTGGAGTGTCCTACAAACAGGCAGACAACAGATTTGGAGTCTATCTTTCTAGTTCTATTCTTCAGCACGTGTACTGGACACCCCCATATGCGAAAATGTCACAAACTAGCTTTACGACCATTCCACAACTCTAAGGGAGTCTTAGGAACAGATTTGGATGACACTACATTCAAAATGTAAGCCGCTGTTTGTAACGCATATCATTAGAAGGAATTTGGTAATGATGAGAAACTAATCATAGATCTCACCATTTCCATTAGGGTTTTATTTCTTCTCTCCGCTACACCATTTTACTGAGGTGTACCGGGGGCCGTGAGTTGGGAAACTATCCCATGGTCGACCATGAAGTCTTCAAACTCTTGGCCAAGGTACTCACCTCCACGATCCGATCGTAGTGACTTGATAGTCCTACATAATTGATTCTCAACTTCAGCTCGGAATTCTTTGAACTTTTCAAATGTTTTCGACTTTCGTTGCATCAGGTAGACGTATCTGTATCTTGAGTAGTCATCTATAAAGGTGACATAATACTCATAACCACCCCTCGCTTTAACATTCATCAGTCCGCAGACGTCTTTATGTATAAGCTCTAGCAGTTCTTTAGCTCTAGCAATTCTTTAGCTCTTAGCCCTGTTCCAGTAAAAGGTCTCTTAGTCATCTTACCTTCCAGACAAGATACACAGACAGGTAAGGTGCCAACCTTTAACTCACTTAAAGGTCCGCTTTTTACTAGTCTGTCTATCCAGTCAAGGTTGATATGACCAAGCCTTAGATGCCAGAGATACGTGTCATTATCTAGAGAAATCTTATGTCGTTTAGTTTTTGGTTTTTCAACCTTAAACATTTCGGTGTTTAGCAGTGTAGTATGTATTAACGATCTTAACACATACAAATTGTTTTCATTAATTTCTGAACAAATATTCCCCGACCCCACACGTATTGAGAAGGCTCCATCATCTAGTTGTGTCGAAGAATCAATCCACTTTCGTCTTTTTCTTCTTCCCTACCTCCTCCAGGTATTGAGGACAGTTCCTCTTCCAGTGCCCGACCTTATCGCAATGGAAACATTTTCCTTTGCCTTGGTCGGTGGAGGCGCTCTTCTTTTTGCTTTGGGTTTTCTTGGGTTTGGGCTTACCCTTCGCCTTCCCAGCAGACCTCTTCCTCTTTTTATTATTTAAGAAGGAAGATGGTTCAGCAAAATTTGCCTCACCTGTCTTTCCCTTATTGTCCTTAATTAAAGACTCAAATGTAGCAAGCTCATTGAGCAACTGTGTAAGACTAAACTTTAACTTGTTCATCCCATAGTTGCTTTTAAACTGATCGAAACTCTTCGGAAGAGTTGTCAGTATGATGCTCACTTGACTAGATTCGTCAATGGCCCCGCCATTGACTTCTGCCTGGTTGAAGTAGGACATCACGCTCATAACTTATTCCTAAACTGACGTTCCTTCCTTCATGTGAGCGAGCATAGCAGAACAAATGGCTTCGTGTCACTTTTGCTCTGAGGGCTGCCCGAACATGGCTTGCAATGACTCCATGATTTCGAATGCTGAAGTCATTACTTCATGCTTTGTGACAAGCACGTCTGTCATAGAAGCCAACAGATATGTTCGGGCCTTCTCATCAAATAAGACCCATCGCTCGTATGCCTCACAAACAGTTCGTGTGGCATTGGCAACAGGAGTTGGAGGACATTCCTTCGTAAGCACAAACTTGAGGTCGTTGGTGACCAATATTGCATTAATGTTAAGTTTCCACTTAGTGTAGTTATCACCAGTTAATTTTTCGTTTGCGAGAATTTGAAGTAATGCAGAAGACATTATTGCTGAAATAAATAAAACATTCATTCAGTCATTCATTTAAAACAAGTGCGGGTGCTTTGGCATAAATTTAAACATGATGTATGCACATGTTTAATGAACTAGAACTACCCTAAAACTAGTTACTATACCACGACAATCCAACATACCACAAATTAGTGTCGCCTTAGGTCGGTCAAGTCTTTGCATGTTGGACCGAGACATTCTCAATCAATTGATATTCTAGAATAACTCTTATTCCATATCATTCAACCATTGTTTATTCAGTCAGGTTTTTAATTAACAAACTTAATCAAAACCTTTGTGAGTGTAACCCACAATTTTAGATCTCATGAGCTTAACTCGAGAATTGCCGCATTAGGGTCGGTCAATCTCGAAATACCCTCAGAAATCCTATCCATTAGGAAGTCAACCTTGGTATTGACCTTTGTGGAAACCATCCTTAGAGAGGACGAAAACAAAGCCGTCACGAGGCCCCACTCGGATCTCACGGTGTTGAACTAATGATGGAGACCGAGGGATATATATGTCATATATCCCTCACCCACTCACTATTTTAAAATTAGGGTTTTCTATTAACCGTTAATGCACCTAGACTCTACAGGATTAAACGACTAACTTTAATCAAGTTATCTATCGCATTAACTAATTAGAACCAAATTCTAATTAACTAATAAATTATTAATGATTTTTAACAATTAAAAATCTAATCTTTTAGTGAATAATCTAAGCCTTTGTAAACTATTTACTAGGGTTAGATTATTATGTTAGTGTTTACCAAGTTTTAACTATTAAAACCCTAACACTTTATTTGGATAATTTATTATTAGGTAATTTATCATATTAATCCTAATTACAATAAATGACCCTATTAATCTAACTTATTAAACTCTTTAATAACTAGATTAATATTAATGAGAATTACCAAGTTTTCTAACCATTAAAACTAATCTCATTATTCAAAGCCAATTATGTATATTACCCATTTTAATCACATTAAAAAAAATACATAAAATATCAGGCTATGATGCATGTACGACATATCAAATATATTTGTGTAGACACATCTAATCTAAATGGCATACGTATGCATGACAATGCTTTTATCATCACATAATATAAAGCATACATGAATTGACCGAGTATAGTGGATTATTTAACCTAAAAATTTGGAAACTAAAAATTACAAAACAATTTCCAAGGCATTCCTTGATCTTCTTGTAATTTTCGAGTCTTCTAGTCTTTTCAGGTCACTCTGATTCATCTCATGAATCCAAAATGGGAAATCTGCACGGAACACACCAGGCAACACTTGCCAACGGAACCGTGCATGAACAGGGTCGGTGAACAGTGCCTACCGTGAACAGTAACGCCGTGAAAAGTGATGTCGTGAACAGTAACGCCATGAACAGTGCCCCAGATGAACAATAACACCGCCGTGAACAGTACCGACGTCGCGCGCGTTTTCAGTTCTTCGTTTACAGGTTACAATTTTTTTTTATTATTTACAATACAATAACAGTAAAATAAATAAAATAAAAATTATACAACTCATAAACCCTAAATCCACAGTACCATAAAAAATTACGATCAACCATGTTTAAATTAAACAATTTAATTATAAACATTCATACAATCATAAAGATGGTGCCTACACATTCATACATACAGGAGTATCGAAAACAATTTCCAGCTCCGAAAATATTTTCCAGCTTCGAAAAAATAAATTGGTTCTGATACCAATTGTAGGAACCCCGTTCACCGGTCACGCAGCGGAACTAGGTTTTAAAATTTTTATATACAGATCATATCTGTATATGGGACCAGTGAACTTTTTGATCGTAATTATTTTTCGGAACCAATACATACAATATGTATACACAGGAAATTGAAATCGATAAAATCAGAAGAAGAAACTTTTACCAACGTTTGGAGGCTCCTTCACTTTTCGATATGATCCTGTCTGAACCACTTGATCTTCCTCGTTATCTCCCGGATCTAGTAACTGCGTGTGGGCGCACCACGACCTCAGGAGCTTGAATGGAGGATGTAGAGAGATTTGAAGAAACTCTTTCTTCTATGTGTTTCAAAAACACACAAAACATGAAACAATATATATATTTCTAAAGCTTGCTTCTCTCTTCACAAATATATATCTTATATATATATGGAAAAACCCACGCCTGCTTATGCTTTTTCTTTGACAAATATATATATCCGACTAATGCCTAGCTTTTCAAAAATTAGTTCACGCACTGCTTCATGTTTTTCACAAATATATATATATATATATATCTGTTTTTACTTCTACACTCCCACACGCCTTTTTTGCACAAATTTATATACCTCTTAACTCTGCGGCACTCGTTTTAATTAATATATATTATATATGTATTTAGTATTTACATCCTATGTAAACTCTTCTTTTGACTATTATTTCATGTGTACACATCAATTTGTATCCAATGCAATCTCTTGTATTATTAATTGATATATATCTTTTAATTATCCTTTTCAAATATATCTAATACATTAAAAGTGATAATAAGTATTTTAAATTTAAACTTAAATTCAAATACTTATATAAATGATTTAGTAAAAATAAAATAATCCTATTATTTTATCTTCACCTAAATCCATATATCAACTAACACACCACCAATTAATAGTTAATTAATAATTCATAATTATCAATATAATTAAATAATATAATGATTTAATTAATTTAACTATTAACATTCATTAATTAAATAATCTCATTATTCAATTAATTTCCGAATAAATACATGTCACTTTCGTAACACAATTAATTGGACAATCCAATTAATTAACCGTGACCCTTGTTACCTAAATCGATCGGGCTAGCAAGGGGATCTAATGGATCCACAATATTTTGAGCTCCAATAATCCTCGGAATCATTAATTAAACTCTTTAATTAATATTCCTTGATTATTAACTCCGGTGTTATTCCACTAAAAACCCGAAGCTGCACTCTCTCAACTGTAGACGTTTTTACACAGACCGATACAACTCGGTGTCCATCAATATAGCTAATACACATGGTGTGATCCTCCACAGTAGTTCATAATTAGAGCTGGGTCATAATGTCCGTTATACCCATCTAATTACATATATCCTTTAAGCACCGTTGATTCTATAATGAACAATAAATCCTATTTCCTAACGGAATTAAGAGAGCGCTCATATTGTCCAAGCCCCGAATCAACCCTTAAGGGAACTACCATCTACTTCTCACAAGAAGGAGTGGATTCCACAATTGTGTACAAACCTTCCCAGCCATAAGCCAAATCGCAATCCCAACATACGGAGCATATTGATCGAGAACTGCATCCGACCTCACCCATGGTATATCAAAGACCACGATCTAACCTGAAGGAGTCGATAAGTCACTCAGGATTAAGATCACCCATATATAGCCATCATTAGTTGATATATATGAATCACATCAGTAAACGGATCTTGGTGAGAGATTCATATAGATCATGGCCCAGTCCTATATGATCACATCATACAAGGTGCCTCCATTCTCATATCTCCATATGAATGATTCAGGATAGAATCACCGTACATTACTGAATGAACCGCAACTATAGATTAACCACAAATAAAGTACCCAACTTTATTTGCTATCTATGGACTCTTTAGATTGAACGTCTCTTACTGTAACCATCTGTATATGACACTCATATACACAGTTCGAGATTACTTCCGGTAATCTTGGATGTTAAATTTATGCACAAGTTATATAATAAACAACACAACAAGAATGTATTGAACTTTTCCTTTTATTTATTTAATAAATCTATTTACAAATTACATCTTTAGGGCATAAACCCCAACAGGCGCTTGTTCCCACTCCTTTACAGCGTGTCTGATTACTATGAAGACAGTAAGCGGAAACCCCAAAAGATAAATTGTATGAAGGCTATGAAATTGGCTCCCACTCTATTCTCATACCAGGATGATGGTAATAGTTGTGGTGTTTTCATGTTTAAGGGCATAGAGTATGTAAAGATGAACAAAGATACCAACTTCTATAATATCCCTGCCTTTAGAAAACAAATGGCTATGGATATCTTTGCTAATAGTTTGCCTTATGACTAGTATGTACAATATTCCACAAATTGGATAGTGAAATTTGATGTTAATTGTATATATTTGCATTGCAATTTCTTTATGAATATTAGGTTTTAGATATGTTGGGCGTGGATAGCTTTGCATTACAGTTTGTTCTAAGTATTCGTAACAGGTCAAAGTTTATAACATGATTACTTGCAAGTTTATAAGCATGATTACAAACTCAACATGCTTACACGTCAGTTTATAAGAATGATTACACGCTGTGAAAGCTTACACGATGCCACAAGGGGAAAGATTACACGCTTAAAAATATACGTGATTATAAGCTACATAATGTAACGTGTAATCAGTCACGTTGGTACACCGTGAAAAATTACACTATACAATAATGGGAAAGATTACACGCCATACTGTACGTATGATTACAAGTTACATTATGTAGCGTGTAATCATGTTTACACACTATAGAAATGTAGCGTGTAACAGATTTTACTGGTGCACTGTGTAAGCTTACACGATGCCACATAGGAAAAGATTACAAGCTTGAAATATACGTGATTACATGCTACATAATGTAACGTGTAATCAGTCACATTAGTGCACCGTAAAGATTACATTATGCCACATTGAAAAAGATTACACGCCATACTATACACATGATTACACGCTACATTATGTAGCGTGTAATCATGTTTACACACTATAAAATGTAACGTGTAATAGATATTACTGGTCCACTGTAAAAGCTTACACAATACCACATGGGAAAAGATTACATGCTTGAAAATATATGTGATTACACGCTACATAACATAACGTGTAATCAATCACATTGGTGAACTGTGAAATATTTCACGATGTAACTATGGGAAAGATTACATGCAATACTGTACACATGATTACACACTACATTATGTAGCGTATAAACATGTTTACACGCTACAGAAACGTAACATGTAATCATGCTTACAATGTGGCATGTGATGATGCCAAGCGTGTAATCATTAATATTGTTACCATATATATTGTGTAATCAGATTGTTTCCAATTATCTTGTAAATATATAACTGTTACATAGTTATGCCTAATAAACCAAAACATCATATGCCAAAACATTATCCTTGATGTAAATTACGTTTTCGATAGAATACAAAACCATATACTAATACAAAACTATTGTAATAGTTTACAAGTTTCAGAATCCAGAAAATGAAATACAATTATAGAATGATTGTATGAATGGACTGCTCTGTCCTGCTCAACTGACCTCGTGGGCATGTCTTTCGGTTATGTTCTTGTTCACCGTAAACCCTACACTTACTTTGTCTGCGTCAAGGCTGATTAGGTGAAAGACCATTTTGACAGTTGTTCTGTACAGATGAGAGACCGAGGGGATTTAGACAATTTTATCTGTTAGGCCCGGGTTGTTTGCAAAGGAAACATGTTTTTGTTTTTTGTCCCCGATACTCACCAGTTGAAGGTTTCCTTATCTTACATGGTCGGCCAGCCTGATACAGCCATTCAGGACGGTGCACTGCTAACGAGCTGGTTTCATTAGGAATTTCTCAGTTGCTCATGTGACCAACTAGTCTGATAAGTCCTGCATACATTTCAACTAAACTCGACTTTTTATAGTAAGAAATCAATTAACAGTCTTTTACAAGTTCGCAATGCAGCCAACGCTTGTGCACATGACAATAAATCGAACTGGAATTCTTGACAAAAACAAGTCCTATCCAATAGATTTACAAGTCCATCTTTACCCCCTATCTTTAACATCATATTCATTCCAATCAATTGGATGCACTGTGTACAAAGTAGATTCTTCATTATGTTCCATTAAATACTTTGTTTCCTATTGTGTCAATTGTGTGTGCAGCGAGGCTACAAAAGTCCACCGATCATGATACCATTTCTGCATCATATCACGTATGTACTTGATTAGAACAGTAACTGGGAACTATCGACATGATTTGATGCATTCTGCGATGTTTGAAGTCATCATGATGTATCGTCTTATGGGGGATAAGCACGAGACCATCTTACGGGCCCAATTGTCATGAGATCATCGTATGCCTTCGGGTTCACATGCATCAATTCACTCATTTCTTCATTAAACTCAGATTCCTTGTAAATCTTATATGCACGCTTGAAATACCAATCACATCTTCCCTTTTGAACGTATTATTAAGGTTCATAGTCATGTTGAATACACAGAGGCCGTGTGGTACATCAAAGTAAACAATTCGCATTGCTTTATTAATCCCCTTGTGCTGGTCATATATGAACATACAATCTGTGGGACAATCAATGCACTTAGAAACACGCCCTAAAAACCAAGTACACGACTCTTTATTTTCCTTACGTCCTATCCCAAAAGTAAGTGGATATACTTGCTTTTTTCCATCTGAACATGCTGCCACAAACAATATACCACGTAATCTTCCTTTCAGATAAGTGCCGTCAATAGCAATAACGAGTCTAATCGTTGAACTAAAACCGTGAATACAAGCACCGTATGGGAAGAAAATGAATTTGAATCGTCCTTCATCATCCAACTCAAAATCAGTCACATTGTTAGGGTTATTCCGCTCAAGCATATACAATTATGAAGGAATCTGCTCGAACGACTCGGATGTGGGTCCGAAAACAATAGAATCTGCATGATCCTTCACTCACCAAACCTTCATTTACTGAATGTTAAGACCGTAATGTAGCTACATCTCCGTCATGATGTCTTTCAATTTCAATGTTGTTCCATTAACTCGAAGCTTCAGAAACACCAATTCACCAATAATAAAGAATTAGCCTACCAAAACTGACCTTGGAAACCCTCAATGCTGCAACTATGCTCGTTGTCAAATTTTTGTATCTGCCAATACTCTCCCTTATCCATTTTTCGTGCATGCACTCTAAATGAACAATTGTCATCCTTGTACGTAGCTTGAAATCAGGCATTACTGGACCTCCTGATTCTAAATTCAAAATGTTGCTTCAGTGCCACCAAACTCAGTTCTCGTTTCAGCTATTTTTAGATGTAAAAATTCTACCTTTGTACAACCAACCGTTAGTGGTAAAAGACTCATGGTTGATAGTTTGGAATGAGTATTGCTCTAACCCAATAATGTTCCATTGGCTAGGGACTACAAATGAACCCTTTTGTGTTATAGTATTACCAACTATATCGTCATCATGATCACCATTAAAATGACTATGATCAGAAGCAGCATATTCACCGATATCACCTTCACCGTCAAAGTTATAACTATCACAATTCACCCCCTCTCTATTGTCTTCTTCTCCAATAAAATCACCAAAAGTTTCATCTTTTGTAAACGGGTATTGTTCATCAAAAATATCCAACCCATGATCAGTATTGGTTTTAAATTAAGGTGGACTCACACTGTTTTTATCATCACTACCTATTGCACCATTGGTTTCGTTTCGGTCTTATTTTTGTGATGTCTCATGGATTGTGGGTATTGTTCGGGTAGGTTCCATACCTTGTGTAGATGACATTGACCCACCCATTGTGTTTCTTCCACATGCGGATTTTAACTGTTCATAAAAGTCTTTATTCACTGGTTCAAAAGCTAGTATAGCTTGGTGATGGTGAGGTGTAAGTTGGCCACTATGTTGTTGTGTAACCGGTTCAGATGTTTGGCCATATGTTGACCAATAGGCCTGGGAATATGGTTGTTGTATATGCATATAATATGGATTTACAAATAGCTAGGCAAATATGGGTACATTTGGAAGGAGATTAGTTCATGTGGCATTGGGGTTGGCATTTAGGTTGGCATTTGGGTTAGCATATTACCACCAGTACTTTGATCTCTTCTCACGATGGTAACATATGCTTAAGGAATTACACATTCTTCCTACATCAAGAATGACACATCCCTGTCACTTTTTATGCGCACAATAGTACGCCTCCTATTCGTAGTCTAGTTCTTAATTCTATGTTGAAACTGGATGAATCAAATGTAACAACATCTTCTACCATCTTTATCAACCCATTGTAAGTCAAATCACGAGGTACCAAAACCATTTCAGTCCCCCCCCCAATAATTTTGACCATACCAGTGCCCATCGTGTGATATAAGTAATCGCAATTCTACCATCAACCTATGCATAATGGAGGATCAAAATTAATTTATATTGTTTAACAAAACATTCCATGCTGGTGAAACAAACGAAAATATTCAATGGTTAAATAAAGGAAATGTTCATTGTTAACAATCTGAAAACATGAATACTACTAACCATATGCATGTTTACATGCTAATACTTGCTTACACGACTCAAGTAAGAGTATGATTACACGCTACACATGGTTTGTTTACACGCTTAAAGATGTGAATGCTTACACGCTGATATCTCTACATGTTTACCTGCTTAGCAATCTGAATGCTTACACGTTGCATGTTACACGTGTAAGCATACATTGTAACGACGTGTAAGCAACATTATGTTAGAACCCCGCTCACCGGTCACGCAGCGGAAGTAGGTTTTAATTTATTTTTTACACAGATCGTAAATGATCTAGGATTAGTGAACTTGGGATCATAATTTTTCTGAACTAATATATATTAATTATTACAATAATAAATAAATATGGAAACACAAGAAATCATAATCAATAAAATCAAAAGAAGAAAATCTTACCAACGTTTGGAGGCTCATTCATTTTACGATATGGTCCTGTCTGAACTAATCTTACTAACGTTTAGAGGCTCTTTCACTTTACGATGTGCTCATTTCTGAACCACTCGATCTTCCTCGCTATGTCTCGAAACTGGTAACTGTGTGTGGGCATATCACGGTCTTAAGAACTTAGGAGGATAATGAAGAGAGAATAAGAAATTATTTCTTCCAAGTGAAAACCACTAGAACAATTCTAGAAAAAATAAAAAATTTAATATATATATATATATATATATTCGTGTCACTGTGCACAACCACATGCAAAAATCCCAAAAACAACTTTTGTTTTACTTGATATCTCTCTCTTTCACGCACACCAAAAATTTACATTTGAGGCAAATTCTTTTCGATCAATGATGCGTGTCTCTCTCATGTAAAACATACCGATTTTGCATCTCATGCAAAACTAATGATGCATGTAATTTTAATAGCCGCCGATTCACGTAATTTGTTTATATCTTATACAAACACTTATATATGTATTGTTTTTATTTTTTAAATATTTAAAATATATATATCATATATATATATATACATATATATATATATATATATATATATATTATATTAATAAAAGTAATCAATTTAAATTTTTCAAGATATCTCATATCTTTAAAGATATTAATCAATAAATTTTGAATTCAAACACTTTAAATTCAAAATAAAATATTTAATTTAATAAAAATAAAATAATCAAATTATCTTATCTTTAAAAATTAAATATCAATCAACACCCTCCAACTAATGATTAATTATACAATTAAATAATCTAATTATTTAATTTACATAAACTTTAATATTCATTAATTAAATAATCTCATTATTCAATTAATTCCTGAATGAATATGTGTTACTTTCGTAACACAATTAATCAGACAATCTAATTAATTAACTGTGACCCTTGTTACCTAAATCGATCAGGCTAGTAAGGGGATCTAATGGACCCACAGTATTTCGAGCTCCAATAATCATCGAAATCAATAATTAAACTCTTTAATTAATATTCCCTTATTATTAACTCCGGTGTTATTCCACTAAAAACCCGAAGCTGCACTCTCTCAACTACGGACACTTTACATAAACCGATACAACTTGGTGTCTATCGATATAGCTACATATGGTGTGATCCTCCACAATATTTCATAATTAGAGTTGGGTCATAATTTTAATTACATATATCCTTTAAGTACCGTTGATTCTCTAATGGTCAATAAATCATATTTCCTTATGGAATTAGGAGAGCGCTCATATTGTCCAAGCCCCGAATCAACCCTTAAAGGAACTACCATTTACTTCTCACAAAAAGCAGCGGATTCCACTATTGTGTACAAACCTTCCCAACCACAAGCCAAACGGCACTCCAACATACAGAGCATATTGATTGGGAACTGCATCCGACCTCACTCATGGTATATCAAAGACTACGATCTAACCTGAAGAATTCGATAAGACACTCAGGATTTAGATCACCCATATATAGTTATCATTAGTTGATATATATGAATCTCATCGGTAAACGGATCTTGGTGAGAGATTCATATAGATCATGACCCAATTCTATATAATCATATCATACAAGGTGTCTTCATTCTTATATCTCATATGAACGATTCAGGATGGAATCATCGTACATTATGGAATGAACCGCAGCTATAGATTAATCACAAATAAAGTACCCAGCTTTATTTACTATCTACAAACTCTTTAGATTGCACATCTCTTACTGTATCCATCTGTATATGACACTCATATACACAAATCAAGATTACATCCAGTAATCTTGGATGTTAAATATATGCATAAGTTATAAAATAAACAACACAACAAGAATGTATTAAACTTTTCATTTTATTTATTTCATAAATCCATTTACAAATTACATCTTTAGTGCATAAACCTCAAAATCTCCCACTTTCACTAAAGCATATGAGACATGTTTCGTAACCCTAGACCATCTAGGTAACCCAAAAAATTTAGCTGGTAAGGTCTTCGTAAATGGATCAACATGATTGTCTTGTGAGGCTATCTTGGTGACGATCACATCTCCTCTCTGCAATATCTCTCTAATGAAATGATACTTTCTCTCTATATGCTTCCCTCTCTTGTGGCTTCTTGGTTCTTTGGAATTAGCCACAACACCACTGTTATCTTAATAAAATGTGATGGACTTATCTATATCTGGAACAACTTCTAGATCACTCAAAAACTTGTGGAGCCAAACAGCCTCTTTAGCGGCTACATATTCGGCTTCCGTGGTGGAGTCAGCAATGCAAGATTGCTTAATATTTCTCCACAAAATGGCTCCACCACCTAGGGTGAATACTGATCCAGACGTGGATTTTCTAGAATCCCTGTCTGACTGAAAATTAGAATCCGTGTATCCTAACGGGATCAAATTCTGTCCGAAATACACTAGCATATAATTTCTCATTCTCCGAAGATACTTGAGAATATTCTTAACATCGACCTAATAATCCAATCCTGGGTTGGATTGGTATCTGCTGACTACTCCCGCTACATAGCAAATGTCCAGTCTCGTGCATAACATATCATACATGAGACCACCTACTGCTAAATCATAGGGTACACGTCTCATATCCTCAACTTCTTGAGGTGTCTTAGGACACTGTTCCTTAGACAAGTGAACTTTATGCCTGGAAGGTAAATTAACTTTATTGGAGTTCTGCATAAAAAATCGTACAAGAATCTTATCGATATATGATGCCTGAGATAGTGTTATGATTTATTCTTACGATCCCTTATAAGTTGGATCCCTAGAACATAACTCGCCTCTCCCAAATCTTTTATTTGGAATTGGCTAGTCAGTCAGCCCTTTGCATCAGACAACACTCTCACATCATTCCCAATGAGTAGGATATCATCTATGTATAAAACTAAGAAAACTACCTTTTTGTCAATGATACGTTTGTAGACACAAGGCTCATCGATATTCTGCTCGAAGCCATAGGTTTTCATCACATCATCAAACCTGATGTTCCAAGATCTAGATGATTGCTTAAGTCCATAGATGGACCTTTACAACTTGTAAAATTTGCTCTTAATCTGGAGACACGGATCCCTCTAGTTACATCATATAAATGCTCTCGTTAAGATTGACATTCAAGAATGCAGTCTTGACGTCCATTTTCCAAATTTCATAATCGAAATAGGCAGCAATGGATAAGAGAATCCTAATAGACTTAAATATGGCTACTGACGAGAAGGTCTCTTCATAATCAACCCACTCTTTCTAGGTATAACCTTTGGCCACTAGCCTTGCCTGAAGGTCTCTACCTTCCCGTCTACTCCCCTCTTTCTCTTGTAGATCCACTTACATCCTATGGGTTTTACCCCATCCGGTAAGTCTATAAGATCCCAGACTGAGTTAGAGCACATGGACTCCATCACGAGATTCATGGCTTTAAGTCGTTCCTTTTTATCAGGATCTTCCATTGCATTCTTAAATGTCAATGGATCATCCACACTATCAGTAGAGATAACACCATGTCCCTCACAAATACCTAAATAGCATTCAGGTTGTCTCACAACCCTCTCACTACAACTAGGCGGTAGTGTATCTTGATCAGGAACCATCTGACTCTTAGATGTTTATGGATCAACAATTCTTGTTGATGAAGCACTTGTCTCACCAGGCTCCAACTCATTCAATACAATCTTAGAACTTATGATCACTAATATAATTGTCCTCAAGAAACGCTGCATTTATCGATACAAATACTTTGTTATCTTCGGGACTATAGAAGTGTCCACCTCTGGTTTCCTTGGAGTATCCTATAAATAGACAGACAACAGACTTGGAGTCTAGCTTTCCACTTCTATTCTTCAGCACGTGCGTTGGACACCCTCATTTATGAAAATATCACAAACTAGCTTAATGACCATTCCTTAACTTTATGGGAGTCTTAGGAACAGATTTGGATGGCACTACGTTCAAAATGTATGCCGATGTTTATAACACATATCCTTAAAAGGAATTTGGTAATGATGAGAAACTAATCATAGATCTCACCATTTTCATTAGGGTTCTATTTCTCCTACCCGCTTTGCTGAGGTGTACCAGAAGCTGTGAGTTGGGAAACTATCCCATGCTCGACCATGAAGTCTTCAAACTCTTGGTCAAGGTACTCACCACCACGATCTAATCATAGTGACTTTATAGTCCTATCTAATTGATTCTCAACTTCAGCTCAGAATTCTTTAAACTTTTCAAATGTTTCCGACTTCTGTTGCATTAGGTAGATGTATCTATATCTTGAGTAGTCATATATAAAGGTGACATAATACTTATAACCACCCCTAACTTTAACATTCATCGGTCAGTAGACATCTGTATGTATAAGCTCTAGCGGTTCTTTAGCTCTAATCCCTTTTCCAGTAAAAGGCCTATTAGCCATCTTACCTTCCAGACAAGATTCGTAGACAGGTAAGGTGTCAACCTTTAACTCACTTAAAAGTCCATTTTTTACTAGTCTGTCTATCCGTTCAAGGTTGATATGACCAAGCCTTAGATGCCAGAGATACATGTCATTATCTAGAGAAATCTTACGTCGTTTAGTTTTTGGTTTTTCAACCTTAAACATTTCAGTGTTGAGCAGTGTAGTATGTATTAACGATCTTAACATATACAAATTGTTTTCATTAATTCCTGAACAAATATTCAGATCATTCTTTCCAATTATAACAAACTTATTATTAAAAGAAACAGAATATTCTTGTTCTAACAACTTTGAAACAGAAATCAATTCTGTGTACATCCAGGAATAAAAAATACATTGTCCAATAATATATAATTATTATAAAAATGTAATCTAATTACGCCCACTGCTCGTGCAGACATGACAATCCCTGACCCCCACTGTATTGAAGAAGCTCCCTCCTCTAGCTGTGTCTAAGAATCAGTACATTGCAAAGAAGAACAAACATGGTCAGTGGCCCCCGAATCAACTATCTAGGGTGAAGAATCATCTTCAACTAAACATTAGTGAAGAACGAATAAATCATATTTACCTTTCTTGGACTTCTTCTTGTCATAGGCTTTCTTGGGTAAAGGCTTACCCTTCGCCTTCCCAATAGACTTCTTCCTCTTCTTATTTTAAGAGAAAGATGGTTCGACAACATTTACCTCACCGGTCTTGCCCTTGTTGTCCATAATCAAGGACTCAAAGGTAGCAAGCTCATTGAGCAACTGTGTAAGACTGAACTTTAACTTGTTCATCCCATAGTTACTCTTAAATTGATCGAAACTCTTCGAAAGAGTCGTCGGTATGATGCTCATTTGACTAGGTTCGTCAATGACCCTATCATTGACTTCTATCATGTTAAAGTAGGACATCACGCTCAGAACTTATTCCTAAACTGGCGTACCTTCCCTCATGGGAGCGAGCATAGCAAAACGAACAACTTCGTGTCGGTTTTGCTCGGAGGGCTGCTCGAACTTAGCTTGCAATGACTCTATGATTTTGAATGCTAAAGTCTTTGCTTCATGCTTTATGACAATCACGTCTGTCATAGAAACCAACAGATATGTTCGGGCCTTCTCATCAGATGAGACCCAGAACAGTTTGTGCGGCATTGGCAGTAGAAGCTGGAGGACATTCCTCCATAAGCACAAACTTGAGGTCTTTGGTGACCAATATTGCATTCATGTTTAGTTTCCACTTAGTGTAGTTATCACCAGTTAATTTGTCGTTTGTGAGAATTTGAAGTAATACAGAAGACATTATTGCTGAAATAAATAAAGTATTCATTCAGTCATTTATTAAAAACAAGTGCGAGTGCATTGGCATAAATTTAAAGATGATACATGAACATGTTTAACGAACTAGAACTACCCTAAAACTAATTACTCTACCATGACAATCCAACATACCACAAAGAAGTGTCACCTTAGGGTCGGTCAAGTATTTACATGTTGGACCGAGACAATCTCAATCAAATAATATTCTAGAATAACTCTTATTTCATATCATTCAGTCATCGTTTATTTAGTCACGTTTTTAATTAACAAACTTAATCAAAACCTTCGTGAGTGTAATCCACCATTTCAGTTCTCATGAACTTAACTCGAGAATTGTAGCCTTAGGGTCGGTCAATCCCGAAATTCCCTCAGAAAACCTATCCGTTAAGAAGTCAATCTTGGTATTGATCTCTGTGGAAACCCTCCATATGGAAGACGAAAGCAAAGCCGTCACGAGGCCCCACTCAGATCTCACGGTGTTGATCTATGGTGGAGACCGTGGGCTATATATGTCATATCTCTCTCTCTCATTCACTATTTTAAAATTAGGGTTTTCTATTATCTGTTAATGCACCTAGACTCTATAGGATCAAACGGCTAACTTTAATCAAGTTATCTAACGCATTAACTAATTCATTATTAGAAACAAATTCTAATTAACTAATAAATTATTAATGATTTTTAACAATTAAAAATCTAATATATTAGTGGATAATCTAAGCCTTTGTAAACTTTTTACTAAGATCAGATTATTATGATAATGTTTACCAAGTTTTAACTATTAAAACTCTAACACAATATTCGATTCATTTATTATTAGGTAATTAATCATATTAATCCTAATTACAATAAATGACCCTATTAATCTAAGTTAATATTAATGAGAATTACTAAGTTTTCTAACCATTAAAAAACTAATCTCATTATTCATAGTCATTTATATATTTACCCATTTTAATCATATTAAAAAAATACATAAAATATCAGGTTATGATTCATATATAACATATCAAATATATTTGTATAGGCACGTCTAATCTAAATGACATACGTATGCATGACAATGCTTTTATCATTACATAATATAAAGCATACATGAATTGACCGAGTACTGTGGATTATTTAACCTAAAAAGTAAAATTACAAAAATACCCCCAAGGCATTCCTTAGTCTTCATGTAACTTCAGATATCTTCTAGTCTCTTCAGGTCACTCCGATTCATCTCATGAATCCGAAACGGAAAATCTGTACGGAATGCACTAGGCAACACTTGCCAACGGAACCGTGCAAGACAATGTGAACATTGCCATGAACAGTACCCCGATGAACAGTGTTCGGTGAATAGTACTCTGTCACACGTATTTCCAGTTCTTCGTTTACAGGTTACAATTTTTTTTTATTTACAATACAATAACAGTAAAAATAAAAATAAAAGTAAAAGTAATATTATACAACCTATACACCCAAAATCCACAGTACCATAAAAATTTACGATCAACCATGTTTAAATTAAATAATTTAAGTATAAACATTCATACAATCATATAGATGGTGCCTACACATTCATACATACAGGAGCATCGAAAACAATTTCATGTTCAAAAAAATAAATTGGCTCTGATACCAATTGTTGGAACCTCGGTCACGCAGCGGAAGTAGGTTTTAATTTTTTTTGAACAGATCGTAAATGATCTAGGACCAGTGAACTTGAGATCATAATTTTTTGGAACTAATACATATTAATTATTACAATAATAAATAAATATGTAAACACAGGAAATTGTAATCAATAAAATCAGAAGAAGAAATTATTACCAACGTTTGGAGGCTCCTTCAGTTTACAATATGCTCCTATCTGAACCAATTTTACCAACGTTTAAAGGTTCCTTCACTTTACGATGTGCTAATGTCTGAACCACTCGATCTTTCTCACTATATCTCGAAGGGGCCAAAAAATTATTGGCACTATTTGAGGGGTGTGTTGTGCAAATATCACCACTTTACTAATGTATGTTTAAAAGGCACCATTTCAATCGTTGAGATAAAAATACCCCGAAATATTAAAACAGTGAGGAAGTTATCGTTTTCAAAGTCAGAGAGAAACAACAGTCAAACCGATGGGAAACTAAACGACGGTGAAGTGACCGGAAGAGATGTGATTGATAAAGGTAATATTGGTTATTTTTCCTCGTTTTTGTTGTTGTTAACTTGCATTACATGTTAGAGTTGAGTTTTGTTGAAAGGAATTATAGAAACCGGTTAAAATAGAGATGTGAGAATGGTTGTGGTTTAGGTTAGGGTTTGTAATTTGATTGAATATCAGTTGAGGAATATGAAATCTGGGTTATCGAGCTTTTTTGAAAAGCAATCAAGCTTTTTGAAAACGAATCGAGCTTTTTTTGAATTGGAACGAGCCATTTTGAAAAGGATCGAGCTTTTTTGAAAAGGGATCGAACCTTTTTTAAAAGGGATCGAGCTTTTTTTAAAAGGAATCGAGCTTTTTTGAAAGGGGTCGAGCTATTTTGAAAAGGAATCGAGCTTTTTTTGAATTGAATCGAGCCATTTTGAAAAATGATCGAGCTTTTTCGAATAGGTTTCTAGCTTTTTCGAATAGGTTTCGAGCTTTTTCGAATAGGTTCGAGCTGTTTTTGAATTAGATCGAGCTTATTTGAAAGGGATCGAGCTTTTTTAAAAAGGATCGAGCTTTTTGAAAAGGAATCGAGCTTTTTTGAAAGGGATCGAGCTTTTTTGAAAAGGAATCGAGCTTTTTTCTAAAGCAATCGAGCTTTTTTGAAAGGGATCGAGCTTTTTTAAAAGGGATCGTGCTTTTTTAAAAAGGATTCGAGCTTTTTTATAAATGATTCGATCTTTTTTCAATAGGTTCGAGCTTTTTTTGAATTGGATCGAGCTTTTTTATTTGTTCTGTTTAATGATGTTGTATTTCTGTTACATTGCCGATGAGAATTAGGTTGCGGGATTCGCTTAAAACTCCAGAAGGATACTGGTACGAGGACAAATTGACACGACACAACCATTTTGATGCCCTCACCCATATAGACGACGCATTGAACTGTGTCCCTATAGAATTTGCAGATGAAGACCGCCGTCTGTTCATGGGGTCATGTTTCGGGCATTTCCTGATGATGCATAGGAAGATGAAGTTTTCCGGTAGTATTATCCATCGGTTGCTTTTGAGGGAGTTCCATCATAACGGCCCAACAGATGAGATGCACTTCATGTTAGAAAACCAGTCAGTGAGGTTTTCGAAGGTGGAATTTTGCCTGATCACCGGACTACGGTTTGGAGTTGTACCAGAGACCACCATGTATGCAGCAGTGGAGAATGGCATACATGAGCGGTACTTTCCTGGAGCCGATGAGGTATTGCTGGAGCAGATTAGAGGTGTTGTCACCGACGCAGAGTTTGGAAAGACGTACGATGCTGTCAAGCTCTGCCTCTTATATATGATGAATTGAATACTGATGGGGGTGGATGAGAGATTCAAGATTCCAGTTTGGCAGTTTCAGCTGGTTGAGGAGCTCGATGCGTTCGACGCGTTACCGTGGGGTGCCCACGTATACAGGCATTCTATTTACTCATTCAAGCATGCGCTTGACGGGCGAAGAGACGGGTTCGAGAGACGTCAGCAGGAAAAAGGCACTAACGTACACAGGGTGGAGACCTACAACGTATACGGTATATCTCATGCCCTATTGGTAAGAAGTTCAAAATACAAATTGTACTTTATTGTTGGTGCCCATAATTGTATGGATACTTATCGTACTTATCGTACTTATCTTTGATGTAGATATTTGCTTTGGAGGTGATCCCTGATTTGGCCAAAGAGGTAGGTGCCCGGAGGGCCGTATTTTGATGTGAGAGTTGACCAAACAACGAGAGGGAAGAAGCTAGCAAAGATTTTCAAAGCCAGGGTATGTATTTATTTTGTTAATGTTCGTATTAGTTAGTATTTGTACAATGACATTGTTCTAACTAATATTTCATATATTTGCGATCAAGGAACTAGTGCCGACACCAGCTGAGAGACAGGCACCGTACTATGCCTGGCCAGACGATGGGGGGCCTGTAAGAAGATGACATGGATGATATGCCGCCTGAGGTCCCTGATCAAACCACCTTAGGCGGGATCAATGGTACAGACAGGACCATTGACAGTGAGGGATTTGAGCCCGCTGTTGGGGGTTTAAGGCCTAGTGACAGTGAAGGATATGAGACAGACCCTCAACGAGAAAGGCATAGGCATAGGCATAGGCGGGTTCGGTTTTCCACCCTCGAACATGGTACATCTGCAGGAGATTCCCGTGGGGGCATTGGAAGTGATGGAGATGTAAGATGAAAACAAAGTTTAGTGTTTTTTATTAACACGTGCTGATAGTTTTTTTACTAACAACGTAGACATGATTTCAAGCTCCGTGGGCAGATATGTTGAACAATGTGCGTGAAGCCCTCCGGAAGAGTGACGAGGATCGACAACGTCAACACTTGGAGTTGTTGGATATTATCCGAAAGAGTGATGAGAATCGTCAGCAGTAACACCGATTGTTATTGGATATGATCCGGGGGCTTCAAGGTTCGACCATGTGTACACACCAGGATGGCCCCCTACCTCCTGATCTATTATTTAGTCCTGGAGGGTCGACTGATAGGTTAACGGGGGAGACAGACATGATAGCCCGACGTAGTCAGGACCCGCTTACCGGGATGGTAGGTCCGAAGAGGGAAACTCAGTCGCATACCAGCGAGAGTAGACATGGTTCACCTACAGCAGTTCTATCTGGGTGGACCCAGGCTCAGCGGTTCCCCCCACCTCCCAGCACATCGATCCCCCCACCTCGCAGCATATCAATTCAGCCACAGCGGTCCCTTCCCCCACCCAGCACGTATGTGGCGTCGGAGCGGTCCCCTCCCCCACCCAGCACGTATGTGGCATCTGAGTGGTCCCCTCCCCCACCCAGCACGTACGTGCCATCGAAGCGGTCCCATCCCCTCCTAGCACGTCCGTGCCGTCAGAGCGGTCTCCTCCCCCACCCAGCATGTCTGTGCCGTCGGAGCGATCCCCTCCCCCAGCCAATACATCAATGCATTTAGGTAAGCACGGATGGCAGTTGGTGAGCCCTTACACAGATCCATGCTATCCAAAGAGGTTGAGGACACGGCCCAAGTCTGTGGAACACATTTTTGACCCCCACAGACTAGTGGACGCTGACCACCTTGCGGCATACAAGGCCTTCAAGAGGAACATCAACGGGAAACATTGAGTCCAACGTTTTATAATACAAATGGATGTACATTTCTTTTTATTCTAATTTATGTATAGCTAAGGTAATTCATTCATTAAACAGACGTGATATGGACGTGCTGGCACCAGTGATCGAGGGATGGTTCGGGCATATGCAGTCCAACTTCATGGACTTGGAGGACGCGGTACGTACTTATTAAATTTCATATTAGCGTTTGTGTAAGTATTGTTGAATTGTTAAAAATTACGGTGGTTTTATTGTTTGTCAGCATATGGATGCATACCTCAATATTCTTCGCAAGCGTAGCGAGGATTCCACAATGTGTACAACCAGAGGATCAACGTGTTGGATACACAATTTTATGTAAGTAGGTATAAAATTTGGGAATCAAATCGGATTTCTGCTTATGTATTATTAATACGATATTGTCAATGCTTGTACAGCCACTTATGTTGTACATGTGGGAGAGGATGATGCCTCGTGATTCGCACGGTGCTGTGACCACTGAAAGGTGGAATGTGTTACAGTCCCGATGGTTGGAAGAGGAACTTCTAACAATCTGTGGAGCAACCACGAGTGGAAACCGCTCATGGCACGAGGTTGACCTGGTAAGTGTTACATGATGGAGATGATTTAAAAAAAAAAACTGTTCGTATATCATCAGCTAACACGGTATGCAAACTATTACAGGTGCTGATTTTGTGCAACGTTGGGGCCCAACATTGGCTGGTGGTGAGCGTCGACCTTTGTCGCGGGAAGATTGACATTTATCACCTCTGGAGACAGGAAGCCCATTATCAGATCAGGCACCAGCAGGTCCGGCCATTACGGTGGTTTTTACCATCCATGTTGAGTGATGCGGGGTTCCACACAGCACGACGAGCTGGTCGTCTGGCATTCCCTCTGGAAAATAAGCCCTTCTCGGTCATCCTGGTGCATACTTCTACAATCCCTCAACAAAATAAATCGTAAGACATTCTATTTCATTCACATGTTTAGATATTCTTTATGAACGATTTCTAATGGTGTTTTATGTGCCGAATTGCAGAGGTAACTGTGGTTCCCATACTTTGAGACTTATCGAGTACATACTGGCGGGTCGAAGGCTTTTTGATTGGTCAGAAGACGACATGGGGATCATTCGGGAAAAAATGGTTGTGGAGATTTTTTCTAACTCTAGGCCCGCCAAGTGATTTTTTGTATATTACCATTTTATATGTACACAGACATGTAATTAATTCATGAATATTAATTCGTTCATTATTCATTCATTAATATTAATTCATTCATTAATAAGTAATTATTCCAATTCCAAATTATTACAATCTGATACACTTCCAAAAGTTTTAAATGTGATCAAAACTTTGTCATTCATTCCCTATTATAGTCAATGTTAGGGCACGTTTGTTTGTTATGTCCAATTGAATGGCAGATGCTACACTTACGGTGGTATTCATCGGGAACACCTTTTCTTGTACCTTCATTAATCATAGGTGGATTAGGACATCTCCTGGAATTATGCCTTGGTTATCCACATATTCCACAGGATTGTGTAATTTTCCTCTCCGAAGACGAGACATGGCGACCCGCCCTCGGACGTCCTGCTTGTCTCCTAGAGTTTGGATTCAAAATCACCCTCTGAGCAATGTCTGATGGCACAACCCAAGTGGAAGGATGGCCCACCAGTATAATAGAAATCGAGTACGCGTTAATAAGTGTTTGTCTCTTGTAGTAGTCCGCACACAAAGTTGTGAAGTCCAAGTTTCGCTCCCTGTAAAAAACATTGAAAAATACCAGCTTCATCGAGAAAATGTTCAGTACGAACACAAAGTTGTGAAGTCCAAGTTTCAGTAATGTACCGTGCCGCCGCAAGGGCGTGAGAACATGGAAAATGATCCATTTGAAATTTGTTGCAAGTACAAGTCTTCTGGGCTAAGTCAACAGTCCACTGTTTTCCAGACCGTTTGACCGAGAAAATGTTCCAGTCGACTAGATTTACGGTCAAATAACCACACTTCTCCACAAGTTTTAAGAGCACAAGATGTGTTGCGTCGGTCAACTGATGACGCATGGTTTGTACAGCTCTATAGCGATCATGAAACCACCGTTGCAGCATATTCCTAATGAACTCAGCCAGAGTCAACATAGGCAGTTGGCGTGCAAATTTTAGGCATGAGTTTATGCATTCTGCAGCATTAGTCGTCATCACCCTGTACCTTCTTTTCGGGCAGTGTACACGAGACCACTTGTGTGAACCAGCATCAATTACATAATCATATGCATTCTGGTGCAAGTTTCTTAACTCTTCCATATGCTGGTTATATTCAAACTCGGTGTATGCGCGGGCTGCTTTATCCATTATTGCGGTAACATCCTTCCTATGAAATTGCTTTTTGATATTTTCAGCAAAAAGCCAGCAACATATGGTATGGGTGGCATAAGGGAACACTTTAGAAATCCCAGCTTCAATGCTTGCATGCCTTTCAGAAATGAAAACTAGCTCATCAATATGACCTAGGGCACCCTTCAAGCAATCCAAAAACCATTCCCATGAAAGGTTGTTTTCTGAGTCGATGTACCCAAAAGCAATTGGATACACCTGTTCGTTCCCATCTTGTGCTATTGCAACAAACAATGTACCCCGGAATCGTCCCTTCAAATGGGTACCATCAACGGCAATGACTGGATGCATACACCTCCAGAATCCTCTAAGTGAGGCACCAATCGACATGAAGAAGTACAAAAATTTACCATCTTCGTCGCACTGTAAGTCAACGATTGTACCGGGATTTTAGTGTTCCAAAACGTAACCAAATGATGGAAGCAATTGGAAGGTTTCCTCATGTGTTCCATATGTCAGTGACAACGCATAATCGATGGCGGCATGTGCCTTACTGTACATGATTTGGATTCCATACATTGATTTCATGTCGGCGATTATGTCCTTCGGACGCATTAGTCGACCATCTTGTTGTTGAAGTCTAGGTGCAATAACTTCTCCAATTATGACTGCACTAGCTTGTCAGTGCCGGCGGTGAATTTCCTCTAACAGACAAGTGTGTTCGTTGACAAAACTTCTTACTTGAAAGTATGTGCCTTCATCTCTCATCATCGCTCTTAACTTCCACGTACAATTTCCCATCAAACAAACTAGATGTAATGTTGTCTTATTGGACCTTTTCACCTTCCACTCGAAGTTCTATCGCATTGTAAAATGGCCTACTAGTCTCTTCAAATCCTTTTTCGTTGGAAAAAATTGGCCTTTATATATCATGCTTGTAGGTTCATCTTCAACCAAGTTCCTGCTTCCACCAATACCAAATGAGTATGATTCTACTCCTGGAATAACCCATGTTGTGGCATTATCAGAATCATCTAGAGTTACATTAGCCCTCCCCTCGGAAGTCCCAGCTATATCTGGTGCACTGGAACTAAATCTGTGTACACGTCTTACACGTCTTTCTGTTTCGAAAGGTTCTGCATCATCCTGATTGTCCTCTATATTTTCTACAAAATTGAAATTGCCCTCATTATCCACCTCATGATTCACCCCAACATTCAGTGTTGTATTCTCCTCATTGTTGATGTCATTGTAGATCTCATTGTATTGGTGGTTATACTGTCTACCATTCATCTCAATATGACAACCAAATACATCGTCGGATTGAGGTCTCGGTCTATTATCATGGGTGGCTACTTCCAGTGAGACAACACATATGTTTTCCCGCCCATCAATCCCACTTCTTTCTGTGAACAACTGGTTGCTTCCGCCTAACGATCGAAATTGTTGGGTGTTATCAGGATGAGGGATATCTTCACCAATGACACCTCCTGCTGGTCTCTCGATTAGACTAACACATACTTGAGGGATCACCCTACCTTCCCCTAGCATAAACTGAACATCATCATTGTTTCTTATAAATGTACGACATGTAGTCCTAGGAACAATTGATAGAGACTGTAGCTCAGCACTGTATTTGTTCTCATCAACCTTCACAATGGTTTGCAAGATCGACACTAGTTTGTCGTAACTCAAATTCTTTGACACATACAAACCTTGGTTATCGGAACCTAAATACCTCTGATTTCCGTCTGGTAATTGTTCCCATCGACCGTTGTAAGATATGACTATTCTCACCCTATCCATTGTCCTGTCAAAACCAACATCAAAAACCATTAATAAGAAAAAAATTAAATTTACAATTATAAAGGATTAAACAAAAATCAAAAGTGTAAGATATGAAGCTTTTTTTTTAAACTGATCAAGCTTTTTTTGTACGTGATCGAGCCGTTTTGTACATGATCGAGCTTTTTTTGTTCAAGACCGAGCTCTTTTTCTACATAATCGAGCTTTTTTATATATGGCTAGAGCTTTTTTCCATATGGGTCGAGCTTTTTTCAAATATGGCTCGACCTTTTAATTTTACGGATCGAGCTTTTTTTGAGGAATCAAGCTTTTTGTGAAGGGTCGAGCTTTTTTTGTGCGGGAACGAGCTTTTTCAGTGAGGGATCGAGCTTTTTTTGTCAAGGATCGAGCTTTTTTTTTATCGAGCTTTTTTTCTGATGGATGGAGCATTTTTTTTAGGGATCGAGCTTTTCTTTTTACGTATCCAGCATCTATTTTTTGGATCGAGCTTTTTTTCAAATGTTTCGAGCTTTTTTTAAAACCTTTCCAGCTTTTATGCCCAAGATTATAAACTTGTTTGCATCACTACAACTCAATTCGGCCAAATATATATACAAAAAAATATGCATACATGTTCATTCATTCTTTTTAAAAAGTTTACAACTCCAGGACATCAACATAAAAAAATTGAGACAACATGTTCATAAATGTTCATACAGTGTTATACCACACAGAAGTACAATAAAAAATGGATATGAAGATCAGAAATATTAATTTACCTTCTTGTGCAATATCTGGAATGTCGCTCGTTTTCTGAAGAAATAATGGAATAGGTGATTGATTTTCAGACAACTTTTTTGGACGACAGCCCTTAAAGAATAAAATATCGATTATTTAAGGGTAATTTCGGTAGCTCACCATAATAGGTGCCTTTTAAACTTAACTTATTATAACGGTGACATCACTGCAAGGGACAAAAAAAAAAGTAACATTCCTCACTATTTCCATATATCTCGAAACTGATAACTGTTTGTGGACGTATCACGGTCTCAAAAACTTGGAAGGATGTTGAAGAGAGAAGAATAAACTATTTCTTTTAAGTGAAAACAACAAGAACAGTTCTAGAAAATATATATATATATGTCACTGTGCACAACCACATGCAAAAATCCCAAAAACAAATTTTGTTTTAATTGATATCCCTCTTTCACGTACACCGAAAATTTACATCTAATAGTAAATTCTTTTCAATCAATGCTGCGTCCACGCAAAACATACCAATTTTTGCATCTCATGCAAAACGGATGATGCGTGTATTTTTAATAGTCGATTGATTCAATCCTATATAAACGTTTATATATGTATTTTTTTTATCTTTTAAATATTTAAAACATACACATATATATATATATATATCTTTAAAATATCTCATATCTTTAAAGATATTAATCAATATATTTTGAATTTAAACTTTTTAAATTTAAAATTAAATATCTGATTTAATAAAAATAAAATAATCAAATTATCTTATCTTTAAAAATTAAATATCAATCATTCCCTCCAACTAATGATTAATTACATAATTAAATAATCTAATTATTTAATTTACATAATCATTAATATTCATTAATTAAATAATCTCATTATTCAATTAATTCCCGAATAAATATGTGTCACTTTCGTAACACGATTAATTGGACAATCCAAATAATTAACCGTGATCGTTGTTACCTAAATCGATAACGCTAGCAAATGGACCTAATGGAACCACAGTATTTTGAGTTCCAATAATCCTCGGAATCATTAATTAAACTCTTTTATTAATATTTCTTGATTATTAACTCCGGTGTTATTCCACTAAAACCCGAAGCTGCACTCTCTCAACTGCAGACTCTCTTACACAGACCGATACAACTTGGTGTCCATCGATATAGCTATTATATATGGTGTGATCCTCCACAGTAGTTCATAATTAGAGATGGGTCATAATGTCCGTTATACCCCTTTAATTACATATATCCTTTAAGTACCGTTAATTCTCTAATGGACAATAAATCCTATTTCCTCAAGGAATTAAGAGAACGCTCATATTGTTCAAGCCCTGAATCAACCCTTAAGGGAACTGCCATCTACTTCTCACAAAAAAGCAGTGGATTCCACTGTTGTGTACAAACCTTCTCAGCCACAAGCCAAACCGTAATCCCAACATACGGAGCATATTGATCGGGAACTGCATCCAACCTCACCCATGGTATATCAAAAACTACGATCTAACCTGAACAAGTCTATAAGACACTCGGGATTAAGATCACCCATATATAGTCATCATTAGTTGATATATACGAATCTCATCGGTAAACGGATCTTGGTGAGAGATTCATATAGATCATGTCCCAATCATATATGATCACATCATACAAGGTAACTTCATTCACATATCTCATATGAATTATTCAAGATAGAATCACCGTACATTACGGAATGAACCGCGGATATAGATTAACCACAAATAAAGTATCCAGCTTTATTTGCTAGCTATGAACTCTTTAGATTGTATATCTCTTACTGTATTCATCTGTATATGACACTTATATACACAGTTTGAGATTACATCCGAAGATCTTGGATGTTAAATATATGCACAAGTTATAAAATAAACAACACAACAAGAATGTATTGAACTTTTCCTTTTAATTATTTCATAAATCCATTTACAAATTACATCTTTAGGACATAAACTCCAACACATTAAGCGTGTAAACATGGCGAGATAGCAGCATGTAATCAATTACGTTGTTAACTCGACATGTTTATATGTCGATACAATGCATTCTTACACGATGAAATCGAGGAATTATTACACACTGCACATATAATGCATGAATGTATGAATGGTTACAAGCAGGAAAAAGAATCAAGCATTCTACCGTGTAAACATTCTGGTAAACTAATTTTTATGCTTCTGTTCATTCTGAAAATTTACTTTCACTTCAAGAACTCCAAAACAACCACTCCTAACTACTACAACAAATAAAATGCAACAACAAATACGAGCTAATGTTAATGAAAGAAAATTAAACAAAAAAAAATCTTCTTTAGATCATAAAACCTTGAGAGATATGATGATCTGGTAATTTACGAAAACCTTGTGAGATTTAAGATAAATCTGAGAGGGGAATACTCGTGTCTGAGAAATAAAATCTGAGAGGGAAATAATTGTGTGAGGGAAATAAAAACTGAGAGGGAAATAAAATATTAATGTTGTCTGAAAAGTAGATAAGGGCATACTCATCCTAATATTATTTCTCTTGGATAGAAAAAAAAACTTATTTGAATGGGACAGTTTCGAAAACTGCATTAATTTTTGGGTCAGATGGAAGAATTTTGCCTAGTATTAACGTACTTCAAAATTCATATTAGTAGAATTTATTAATTTTGCAAGATTATTAAAACATGTACAAAGTAAAAGATGTCATTTAAAATATGTGCAAGATTATTAATTAATTAATCTAAATATCTGACAATAAAAAATCTATATTATATTCAAATAAACGAAAGTCAAAAAATATGAAATTTACGATTTATGGGTTGTTGGATTGGGCTGCAAGTATTGTGCACGTAATGGACACATGGGACGACACATGGGGTGCACATGTGTTTGTGATGCTCGTTTGACAAGTGGCTGAAGGCATTCAAGGATGACAAAGTCAAAGGCATATGGCAGCAAGCATGTTAGGCGGTTACCAGGCGATTACTAGGAATTGTGCATGTGCTAAACATGGCATGTGCCATATGGCCTAGCAGTTGGGGATGTCAATTGCACCTTGCTGTATATAAATATGCTTGTGTGCATATTAGCATAGGAAGAGAGGAATAATTGTGGCAATTCAGGTATTTTATTGGCAATATAGAAGTGTCCTTAGGAAGACTAGGCGTAGGGAAGTCTAGCAAAATATGTAGGCAGGGGCTATTTACTTGTTGAGACACCAACTAGCAAGAATGCTAGAGTGTGGTGATCCAACGAATTATAAGGCAGTAGGGGCTGTCATCTTAGTGTGTGGGTGCATGCTAAGGTTGTGTATACATACGGAAATGTATATGGCAGAGACAACGAAATGTGTTGATCCTGTAAAGAGAACATTGTTGCCTAGTTGTTGTGAGTAATAAAGTAGACAGGTTAGGAGATGGTCTCCCATAAGACTTTGTGTGTTTATCTCTCTTCTACCTTGTTGTGTGTGTTGGGTAGATTGGGATTGTGACTTGTTAGGAGAGCTTGTTAATAGGCAAAGCCTTGATAATATATTCTTATATTGCTTTGTTGTGAGGAATGCTAAGTAAAGATCATACATGTGTTGGGCACACTTGAGAGGGAGTGTGTGTGCACACTTTAGGCGGAGTGTGTATGGAGGTGTTTTGATTGTTCATGGTTGGTGTCACTATGCAGTTGTAGTATGGGATGCAATTGGCATTTCATCAAACACTTCGTATGCAACATGTATTCCGCAAGTGTTGCCGAGTTAGGCTAGCTAGGCAAGGGTGTTTAGCGCCGGCATGGAGGAAAAATGAATAGGGGATTTTCTTCCGTGTAACAACTTGTATAGTTGAGTCTTTTTAAGTATTAAATTTTAAATACCTTACATACCCATAATTTGAACCCAAAATGACTGTTAATGGCCCAAACCCAAACCGACTTAGCCTTAAATTTGAAATACTGTATAGTGTATTATATACCACATTAGTGCCAAAATTGGACCGTTATAAATCTTACCCGAACCAATTTTCAACACCATAAATCACAATGGTTAGTCTTTTGGCGGGACATCAAACCATTCTCAGAAACCTTTTGTTCTCTCTAACTTTTTTTTGTTCTTGAATCTTGACGACCAAGCAAACTCCTAGAAGAAGGAACTTTAATTTTTGTTTCAGATTTGGTTGCCATTTCGATTTTGATTTCGATTTCGATTTCTCTCGATGGATCACGAAAGCAGACTACAGAGACTGGTACTTGAAAAGATTTCGATTAATACAAAACTAACATGCATAGGCACATAATTAATCCAAATAACCTAAACATGTTTCTATATCATAATTAATCAAACCCTAATAAACATATTACTAACTCATATCAATTCAAGAGAAAAGTTGAGATAATCGATAGCGGAAGCATACCTAAATCCATTGCTGGAGGTTGGTGGATGGGTTGTGATCTTCCAAATTATCACAACCTTTCTTGAACCCTACCGTGTTCTATTTTACTCTGTTGATGGGGATACATACAAAACAAAAATATTGTGTAATTTGGAGACCATAACCCTAAATATATATAATAATCATATTATTATATGTTTTGCTATTTCTAATTCGGCCCCTCATCAAATTAGAAATAGCACTCTGGTATCTACACATTAATTCCATGACAATTATACCCTTAAGCCTTAATACTTTAAATCTTTATTATATCACTTTAATTTAGCCTTAACCAAAAGATAGCACAACACATTTAATATTTACATGGGTGATCCCATATGATGGAATTTTTCAACAGTACTCTCCATAGTAGTCCCATCCAATTCGATTTTCCAGTAAACAAGAAATCATTAGTATTTATTTACTTAACTTTTTTTGTTGAAGAATTTTTCATCTTCTTGTCATGTTTTATGTTTCAAACTATTAATGTTTTCTTGTTCATTGGTTTCAGGGGGACCGGTTTATACCAAACCGAAGTTTGATGAATCTCGATCAAGCTCACGGTTTGTTGACTGCCAAACCCAAAGAGTACTACAATCCCAAATTTAATGTAAATTTCTTCTGTTTTTATTTTCATTTGGGTGATTTTCTTTCTTTCTAATTCTTGGGTTTTCTTGATGGGGATTTTGTTTTTGTTTATTTGAAAATTCATGTATCATTAGCTGCTCGGGTGTGGATTATTTTCTGGGTTTTTGATTTGAAAGTCAAATTCATGATTTAGGGTTACTTTTTTTCTTTTCGGGTTCAAAATTGTGTATGGGTTATTTTAATTGTGTTTGGTTAGTCTAGGTTTTGACAGTAAGAATACATTGAAATTTGAATTTGGGTTTTGGGATTTATGTGATGTTTCTTAGACCATATTTATTGCATGTGTTATTGTCGATATCAAATTTAGTACAAAAAAATATCAAAAGCTATATTTGGGACAACAATTTAATATTGTATTCTGCTGTATATTTATATTTAAAATGCTATTTTTATTATTTTATTAATTAAAATTATAAAAATTAACAACTACAATTAATGTATTTATTATCTCTTTTTTGGAATTGAATAAAAAAATAAAAAAGTAAAAACAAAAATGGAAGAATATTTAATTTCTAAAGAATAGTTGCTGATGAAATAAAGTATGGTTGAAATAACATTAAATGTTTAAAAAATAAGCATTTCTTTATGTCAAATTTGATATAAAAAATTGATTTAGATCCTCTATTGATCTGATCATTTTTCTGATCTTTTTAAAACATGTGATTGGTTGTTGGTAAAATGGTTGTGGAAATCAATCACATCTTAACTATACATTCATTGCAATGCTTATGTATCATGAGATTATATGATGTTAGGAAAAAAATCTGATCAGTAGAAGATCTAAATTCATAAAAAATAGCATAGGTCAAATTTGGCACAGCATTTGACAATACAATGGAGGGAAGTTTTTGTACAACGTGCTAAATTTTAGTATTAACACAATTATTTAGTACATAATTGGATATGCTCTTAATTAGGGCATCATCATAATGTTAGACTTAGAAGGTATAAAATTTCACAACAATTTGGTTCATGGTTGTGTTTTGACAGGATGTGTATCGATAGAAAATAGTAGAGAATTTGACTTGGGATTCGGAAGGGAGGCCCTTTAGGATGCTGGTATTTAGGGGAAGCCCGAAATCTAATAGAAAGTCATGTCGTCGTATTGATGAGATCAGAAGGGAGGATGTGAGACATTAAAAAATATTACGAAGCAGTCTCCACGTCGAAAATTACTTAAGATACTCCTATCGAATTTGAACCTCTCATATAATTTCACATTAATTATCAGTTGCTGTGTCAATCATGTTTCTTTTTTATGGTTATGTAATCGTATCATATCAGTTTATGATATGAGAAGCAAAATTACATTATAGTGTTTTGTCTGTTTGATGGACGCTCTAGCATGCTTTTTTTTAGAACAAATTTTTAATAGATTGAGAACGAAGAAAGTCTTCTAGTTCATAACATTTGAGATGTTTTTACTTTATGCATTTTGTCTTCTTCTGCTTCGAGCTCAACAGCAGGAATTTTATGGTGATTACTCATAATCATAATGATGTGATTCATGGTTTGTGCAACAAGAAGCTCGGGTTCTGGATGCACCAGATCTAATAGACAACTATTATCATAAAAACCTGGATTGGGGAAATAACAACATTCTAGCTGTTGCTTTGGGTTCAACAATATATCTATGGAACTCTAAGAATAGTAATGTTCTAAAGTTGTTGCAAGTTGTTGAGGGGGACAATTACCCCACAAGTATAGCCTGGTCTGGGAGTGCTAGAAATTTGGTTGTTGGATATGCCAACTCCTAACTTGAGCTCTGGGATGCAGAGACTTCAAAACTTGTAAACTTCTCTCTCTCTCTCTCTCTCTCTCTCTAACTGTTTTTCCATTATCATTCAGTTGTTCTAGTTTACTGTGGTTGATTGAAAGCTTAACATCAATTTTAACATGCAGATCAGAACCCTAAAAGGTCATAAAAGAAGAGTGAGGACCGTATCATGGAACAACCGGAACAGTCATAATTTAACTTTGGGAAGCCTGGACAAATCCATTATTAATCATGATGGTACTTAAATTACCTTTTTTCACCTTTAGCTATTATAAATCACTAAACCATGTACCGACTTTTGTTTATTTGGTTCATGTGTTTCGCTACTGGCAGTGGGGAGTATCAAACAATGTGACTTCTAGCATAAGAGCACACACTGCAGAAGTGTGTGGACTGAGGTGGTCTAATGAAGGCAACCTACTGGCAAGTGGTGGCAACGAAAATCTTATATGCATATGGGAACCTTCCAAGATGATTTCATCGAATTACTTGCATCGATTCAATGATCATCCTGCTGCTGTCAAGGCTCTTGCATGGTGCCCCCATCAGTTTAATGTACTTGCCTCCGGTGGAGGCACAAAAGATGGGTGTATTAAGATATGGAATGCAAAAAAAGGGAAACTGTCTCCACAGTGTAGATACCAAAGCACAGGCAAGCAAAATATTTCTTTCCTTTTCTTGTAAGTTTTTCATAGATCGAAATTAGAAACCATTTTCATCCTAATTAAAATACATATACATTTATTGTAACATTTTTGTCTAAATTGATGACCTGCCTTAATGTATCATTGTCTATACATATATAACTGTTCTGTGTGTGTCCGGCTCTCATCTTATGGAAATTTGATGTTCATATGCAGATATGTGGACTAGAATGGAACAGGCATCACAAAGAGATTTTGAGTGGCCACGGCTTTAGTGAAAGTGGGAGTGACAATAAACTGTGCTTGTGGGAATACCCTAGCATGACTAAAATCGGAGAATTAAAATCTCATCGCGTCAGTCATCGAGCTTTGTCAGGTTTGAATATTCAAGAACGCAAGTTTTAGATTTTGCTCTCATTCACAAATCACAAGTGTTATTGGATATTGTAATTACTGTTACTGTAAAGGAAACTAATGAAAGTAACACATTACACACCACTATATTAATGAAGAAAATTACTACTTCTATCCCATTCTTGGTGCAAAGATCGTCTCAACTTTTCTTTCTACCTTTTAATTCTTCATACAAATACCATGGGAATACACAATCTAAGTTCTAGACTGTGCCGTACAGGCTGACCTCTATAATAACATATTTAGAGTAATAAAATGAAATAAAGGCAAAAACAAAGGAAAATTCTCTCTAGGCTACTGATACTGCAAACTGCGAAACGATTTGATTTCCAAATCACTCTGTCTCTGAGTCATCAGCATCACTATCCAAGTACATCTCTACAGCTTCACCGTCTGACTCTTGCTCTTCCTCTTCTTCTCGTTTCCTCTTCTCTTCTTCCACTTCCCTCCCAGTAGCTCGAGCCTTTGCAATTTCAAGTCTATAACTGACTGCTTCCCATGATACAAGCTTATCCATAAAAACTGAGAGGTAGTCGGGTCTTCGATTCTGAGAAGAAACAATGAGGCAGTTGTTAGACCATACCTACAACAGTAACAAGTAAACTTCCCAAAAGAAACTGAATGCTAAGTTCACCTGAAAATCGAGGTAATAAGCATGCTGTTCAAACCAAAAAATCCCATAGTAGAATTAGTAATCAACTGTTTAAGATAATTCTCACAACGAAATTCAAAAATTGAATTTAAGCTGTCCAATAATAGTATATATTTACCTCCCAGACATCAATAGTAAGGAGCGGCTGCAAAAAACAACAATCATCAGATTTGTAGGAAAACAAAATACGGTAACATGCATACAAAGTTCGCTTGCCACTTTAATATTACATTAGAGATATGCACATAAAAGTACTCACAGAGTAATCCCAGACAAGTGGATTCACAGCATTGGGACTCTTCACCACTACAAGCTTTTTATCCTTGTCAGATGGAAGAGGATTTACGGCGTTTTCAACATCAAGTCTATTTGCTTTGTCTGGATTAAACAAACAACATGAAGAACATGTCAACACAATGTACAAGCAATATAAAAACCAAAAAAGGCAGAGAAAAAGGTCACTCACAGCAAAGCCAAGCCCAACCAGAACCAAACTGCGTGGATGCAGCTGACTTGAATTCAGTCAGGAATGTTTCAAAAGAACCGAAATCTCTTTCAATCAGTTCTAGAAGATCACCAGATGGCTTTCCTCCCCCACCAGGTTTCATGGATTCCCAGAAGAAGCCATGGTTCCAAGCCTGAAAACAGATATCTAGTACTAAATACATGTCTACAGAACTTCAAAACTGATATTATAGAAATAAAGTTTAACAGGAAAGGCAGTAAGCAGTTGACTATGTACACCATCAAGCAAATTATGAAATAATCACACTAGATATTATAGTACAACAAACAAAAACAATCATTTTGTTTTTCATTCCTCAGGTCATTATTTACAAGACTCCGACAATAAATCTCCTAAATCTTCACCCAAAAAAAAAAGCAATAAGATCTTGCGAACTGGATGTACAATAGTTAAGCATAGAGATAAATGATGATATGATGCATGACATACTTGTGCGGCATTATTGAAAGGTGGAAGGATGTCACCCCTGTTGTAGGAAACAAGTATGACGTCTTCCAGTGACATTCCATCTAGCTCTGTTCCTGCAATTTGATTGTTCAGGTTTTCCACATAAGTTCGGTGGTGCTTTCCCCAATGATACTCCAGCGTGTCCCGGCTCATATGCGGCTCCAATGCATTCTGCCAGCCACATATATATTTGATAATGATAAGCACACCAGGACACCAAGAAGTTGATTCTTTCTAGAGAGCTTGAAGAAATCTCTTTTAAAGGTTTTTTTTTTTTTGTTGAAAAAGAAAAACGAACACCCACAAGTCAATAACCAAGGTGAAAATAAGATATGCTAAGTTCATCTAAGTTATTATTCACCCAATTGCAGCATTTTCAACTCTAAGAAGAAAGTTTCATTCATGTTTACCAGTGGATAAGACGGCGGCTTCAGCTCAAACTTGGCAGAAATTGTAGCGGGACGAACCTTTCTTGTACATCTTGTCTGCACCATCTGATACACTCGAAACAGTACAATCTTACGAGGAAAAAAAAACATTTCATCGAACAACTTGTATACATTTCCTACTCTACTGTGTTTCTCACGGAATATACAAAACAAGAGCAGACCTGTTTGTTTCCCCGGTGAAATTGCAAGCCTGGAGTTCGTCCACCAAGTCCTGGAATCAAATCCATGAAAACCAATTCAATAAGAGAAGAAAAAGTGAAATGCTTTAGAATGGATACCTTGGCATGGGAAGGTCAACCAAACAGGGTTGGCCGCTGCAGCAACCATTTGATATCTTTAACCTTATTTGGAAACAAGCAAGTCCATGTAGCTTAATCTCATAAACTAATTCAAACTCATGAGATAGACTAAGACACTCATTTGGTGGCGAGTTCTACCGTTCAAGTACCAGATTTTAGGTCAAGTGTTGTTGTTGTACCAAGTTAGTGTGTGTAGTACACAAAAGTGTAGTACGCTTATCGGTCTTTGAGTTGGGATCTTGATTCTTGAATATCTAGTCAAGTATTTCCTCATATGTGGACATTATTTATTTGTCTATTATTTTGTCACCGTGTTGTTGCACAAGTGTTAACCAGCCGACAAGACAAGCTTGTTCGTGTATAGTGGGGCTGCCATTTTGAAGAGTGATGAGTCTATTTATGTCACCATTTCCATTGTTAGAGTTCAATTTCTATGCTTTATCTGTAATTGAGAAAGTTAGAATAGGCAGCTTGAACTATTCAGAAGATACAACTTTTTTCTTTAGTTAACAAGAAAATCCCATCAACAAGCTTTGCTTTCTTCAACAACAATGGGTATGAAGAACCACATCGAAGGGATGAAAAGATCTAAGTAACAAAATTGAGAAAATTGTGAATAATAATAATGATCGATCCATATACACAATTGGAAAGAGACAACAAGAATGGTAAAATTGTAGCAGCATGAGCCTTTCTAACTGTTGAGTGCTGAAAACAACTTCACATGCAGAAACATTTGCCTCTTAGGATAGATGAAAGGAATGAATACGGTAAACCACTCCAGCAGTTATGCCCAAACTCTTTTTCTGGGAACAAGATCTGATGTTTTTATTTCATCTATTTTGGCAGCTACAATAAAATCATTCATGCTCAAGCCTCCTGCACAAATAAATGAAAACCTTGTAAAGGGCAAAAGATGAAACTTAACAAGCATCACAGCAGCTCCTTTGCGAAAACAAAAGGCATAATGCAATTAGAATCGGAAACTGAAAGTTGGTAAAAGTTTTGAAATGGAAATTTTACCAATGGAAGAAGTCCATAGTTCAGCTCTGACTTGATTAGGCTGTTCCAAGAGCAGATTTGGAAAATGGCCTGTAGCTTCTGTAACCTTATAAATCCTATTAACGAGCTCAACCCCGCATTTGAAATCTCTTAACTTCCACAAGCATTGTAATTTAAGTCCACCTTCTTCATCCAAAAGCCTCCAGCCAACAACCTAAGCAGATATGAAAATTGAAAACCATTACCATAGGTCCATAGTCATTAAAAATGAAGACTGGATGTTGTTGCTCACTTAAGTTCACAATTTCTACAGTCACAGTCTTTTAGGTTTGAAAACCAAAAATTCTATCATCATAAATGCCACCCTTAGTAATAATGTTATATAAGCAGAGTAACTAACCAGAGGGAAAGATTTCCCATCTTTCAAATAACAAAGCCTAATTATGAACCCAATTGAAAGTTGTACACGAACATGATTAAGTCTAGCATAAAAGTGTCACAATTTATAAGGCAACAAAGAACATTATCAGTAGATATTCCAGTTTCACCTTATCCAACAGCTTACTTGCCAAAGGGCAGTGTTAAATAAGTCATTTAATTTCCAAATAAAAGTAGGCATGGAAACTATAATTCACTTCACCTATATTATGGCAAAAGAATCATGTAAAGGGAAATATACCTTCCTGAGCAACTTGTGTGCGTCCTCCACGGACATAGGAGTCTGAAAAGGAGACAAAGGAGAGCAGTTTTGTGTAGCAAGAGAGAGAGCAGTCAAATTGGGAATCAGAATCTTGTGTTCAGTGTCAACATTTCCCAACACTTTCTCACCAAACCCACTTTCTACTTCAGCTGGAAAAGGGTCTCTGGCTCCAAAATCACCCAACTTATCACTGCCAAAAGCCTTACTTGTTGCTTGTCTCTGAGGTTGAAGGGTGAGGCTGTGGCGGTGACGTGGAGGGGAAGGACGGGGGAAGACGGGAGAAAAGGTGAAGTGAGTGGTGGTGGTGGTAGCCATAGAAGAGTTGGTCTACTTCAGCTGATGTGCTGAGAAGAAAGGAAATTTTGTCTGTGACCTTATCTGGTGGCGTAGAGACTCCCGCTGTTGAACCGGTTTGTTTTTCGGTTCGGTAAAATTTGGTGGCCGGTTTAATAGCCACTCAAATCATTAGCAGCGGGTCGCTGCCACGTCATTTCTCGAAATATCGGTGCTAACCATTATGTCCATTACAACAAATAAATTAACTCTCACGCAACTGCTTAATAACAACGACTTAGCTAAACCCATAATTTTGGTACGAGTTTAGAGGAAATTTTGAACTTTCATCAAGTAAGATCAATCGACCGTTAAGTCCAACGGATGAGGTGTCCATGTAATTAAAGGTAAAAGTCGAATATTGTGCCATAAGTAGAAAAATCACGGCAAAACAGTACATTTTTTCCTAATTTTAAGAGAACGAAAAATATATATTTTAAAAGTGAGTACACATTGAAAGCTCACGTAATAACATCTTTTATATAAAAATTGACTGTATCATAATAAATATTAATTAATTAATATGTCAACAATATCGAGAAACTTGTTTACTTGTTTACTCGAGGATTCAAATTATATATATATATATCAGTTCTCTCGTAATGGATCCTTTATTTTAATTTCGATAAGTATTTTAATTAAATTACATCCATTTTTACCAATTTCGATTTGAATTTTTTTGTAGATGATATATTTAATAAAATCTACCTATAAATAAAATTTGAGAATTTTTTAAGCACTACAACTATTTTTCTTATATTTTCTTATATTTCACATATTTTCTGATGCCTTCATATTTAACAAATTTAGGATAAATAGTTGTAATGCTTGAAAAATTCTTAAATTTTATTGATAGATGGATTTCATTAAACTTATCAGCCAAAAAAAAATCAGATTAAAATTCATAGAAATCAATATGATTTCAATATTTCATCAAGACCCTTACCAAAATTAAAATAAAAAATCTCTTGTGAGAGAATCACTCATATATATATTACAATATTTCATGATTTTTTTAAAGACTTAAAGGTATGGATACCTCCTGAATTGTTCGCAAACTAATGAATATGCCCCCTAAATTCTTAAAATGGTCACTAAACCCCATAAACTCTCATTTTCTTTACAGCAGAGGCCAAAGCCTAACTCTGTCCATTTTTTCTGTCATAGCAAATTGTAATAAGTTCCCTTGATTATATATATATATATATATATATAATTGCATAAAACCATAAACAATATAATAATATGACCTAGATACTTCTCTAACCAAATTTTAAAAATCAAATTAAAAAAAATTGAAATAATGGTTAAATAATAATAAAATTCTGAATTTAATTTTTTAAATAATTAAATTATATTTTTTATTTAAATATCCATAAATATTTATTATTATTATTATTATTAATGATAATAATTATAAATAAAATAAAAATAATAGTAATAATAATAATAAAATGTTAATAAAAAATAAAATAATAATAATAAAATAACAATAAAAATATTAATATTAATAATAATAGTAATAGTAAAAATAATAATAAATATTTTAAAGTCATGGTTATTAATGGATGGTGGATATCCGATCAAAAAATTTTGAAACATAATTTTAATTTTTACTATTTAAAAAAAAAAATCAAATCTCTTTGAATCTGGAAATTCCCATATTTGACTAAATTGATTATTAATATATGACATAAACCTTCACCATAGGTGTTATGTTATAAACTACAATACTAAAACACACGTACTGACTAACGGGATGGAATTTGAATAATTATAACTTAATAACCATAACTTTTGTTAATAAAGAAATTTGGCTAGGGGTCAAAGAGAATTTTTTCACCCTCATTCGACAATCATGAAGCCCCGTAAGACCGTAAAGCCACCCCTCAAGAGCAGAGAAGGCCGATTCGGCTTCAAAGTTACCAGAAGACAAGCCAGACGTGACCGGGATGAGCCCCCACAGGAGTACTGGAGCCCGGGCTTCTCCAGGCCATCTATCGGGGAACCTCGGCTCAAAGGTCGAGCTCCACAACCGTCCCGTAAATGCCAGGGAAAGTCTCCAAGCTCAAGGGACATTCGAAAGAAGCCCGCCAACCTCTCCAGAAGCCCGTTATCCTTGCTGAGCATAAGGGAAGAATCACGCATGGATCTACACTACCTCAGCTACCTCCCGGAGAGGTCTACAAGAGCATTTCAAGCCCCCACAGGTCAGGAAAAATCCATCCTAAGCTTCTAAGAACAGAGCCTGAGCATGGATCCACCTCGCTCTACGGGGCAATGGACAGCTGGCAGGTTGACCTCTATGAAGATCGATGGCACAAGTGCACACAGGATCATCTTCACATGATATCTATATGCACGTCAAGAGTTTAAATTCAAATAAGGGAACAAACTTATCTTCGTCAATGATATCATCGAATCCGGAAACAATTCAAATTTAAATAACAAATCCCGCCCGATAAGGAGGGAACGGATTCATGAGATTACAGTAGAGTATGAGCAAACTAAAAACCTACTTTGACGATATATATATGTGAGGCCAAGCAAGATGAAAGAGGACGAAAAACGAAGAACAGAGAGGAACGACAAAGAAAGAAAATCATAAACAATAGACATACACATAGAAGGAGGGCTTAAATTCTGATTACAGAACACGGTCACCTTCATCTCCACTATTCGACATGCACCAAGGTGCCACCACCCTACACCTCCGAGAGATTGTGAGCAAATAAGAGAGTTATTTGTATCTTAAAGCAATATATCAATAATAGAGCTCCCATTTACTGTTATTGCCACTCGTCTCTCTCTTAAACAGGTCGGAAACCAACAGTACCGACCCCGGCCATTGCTTTCATGGTAGTGGTCTCGAGGGTGTTAACAGAAATTTCTTATCTCGAGCAAATTTCCAATCAACACTTTCTGGCACCGTCTGTGGGGAACCTCTCACACCACCATCTTGTTACATTCAAAAAGTTCTTTATTTCAAAGTCATCATGAAGCTCCGCTCCTCACAAGGGCAGCAGGGAACCTCGTGACAACCTTCTGCTACATCGACACGAAAGGTTCCGAGGAAAAGGAAAAAATTCGGGCTCCATAGCCAGATTCCCATCCAGCCAGCTACTGTTCGGGCTCTGGATCCCCCTATGGGAAGCCAGGTCGAGCTTGACCAACAAGCGGTGGCCTTTGTAGAGAACGTCCACCTTCGACTACTCGCTGAGGGTATCGCTATCCAACAAACGGGTCTCTGAAATCAAGGGGAATCAAGGGGAATCAAGCATGCCCGGGGCTAGGCAACCCTTCTTTGATCGCTGGGGGCCTGCCCATCGGGAATCAACTCGTAACAGAGCGGGGCTCCTGACCTTGTTCCGGGATAGGCTAAGGCCCATGCCCCATGTTCCCAAAGCGCTGCCATGCTACCAACCACGACAAGTCAGATCTGCGGCAGACGTCCTTTCCTAGGGACTGGAAGAGCTCCTCCACCCAACGACTACAAGGAGGAAAGCCCGGGGTAGAGAATAAGAAAGTGATTGGTCTATTTCTGTACATATTTTAGGTCTCCATTTCCTATTATTGGTGCTTTGTTCTTAGGTAAAATTAGGTATTTTATGTGTTTGTTGAGCATGTGTAGGTCACATTCCATTCAAGAGGTGATAGATGTTATTTTGGAGAAAAAGAGCAAAAAGTCGATTTTCGGCCAGTGCAGAACAGTCATATTGCGGGGCCTATCTCTCTCAGCTCCGATCGAATTGTGTGTCCTACTACCTATGGATTGAAAGACCTGAAAGTCTAGTTTCCTGCCCACTTTACGGAGCGCAATTCTGATATTTCTAGAAGAAGTTATGCCCATTTTAGTACCTAATGGTCAGATCAGTCATAATTTCGTGAATAATGACGGGATTTATTTTCTAAGTTGTCGGAATGGGAACTATTTCCTTCTTGGAATTGTTTGGGAGTCTTGTGCAAACAATTTGAAACCTAATCCTAATCTTCCTTCAATAAGTAGTCTTTTTATTGGATTAGGAAAGAAATAAAATCCCAAAAAGGTAGAGTTCTATATTGGAATTGATTTCCTTGTTGTTTAAGGACATGACATAGCATCTACATCTATTTAAACACCATGTGAACCCTAATTTCAGGAGAGAAGCCAAGGGAGGTCCCAAGCCACCAAGGGGGTCGTCCCCTACCACTCCACTACCAATCCATCACAACACATCAACATTCATCTTTATACATCGAAGATTGAAGACGTAGAAGAATTCATCAATGGGTTTTATTGTTTCTTTCTCTTCTCTTTCTATTTTCGTCATGTGTAACTAATTCCATACTAGGGAATCAATGTGAACCTCTATGAATGCTCTTTGTTAGAATTGACTATATTTAATTAAATTAAGTTTTGATTCATTCAATTCTTCCTATGTCTTAATTCTTATTTCTTGTTAATGCATGATCATACGTTGGCATGAATTTAGGGATTTGATAATTTAATGGTTAAGGTTGGAGTATTGATCTATACATAATCTTAATTAATATTCAATTGAATGTATAAAACCAATCTTAGCATTGATCTATGCAAGTAGGTTTTGGTTCATTGTTCTTGCACTTAATGGGTCCTCGATTGTAGTTTGCGCCATTGATCTATGGGTAAATTGTAATTGAGAACACTTGATTCATCCCAAGATCATACGGTAATAATCATACTTAAGATAAGAACGAACCCTTAACTTGATTAATATCTTTCACAGTCAATTCGAAACATTGAGTAAACATAGTAAGGGAGCATTGATGACTTAATTCTTTCATCTCTTGATCACAACACCAATTCTTTGTTAAATTGCTTTCATAGGATAATTTAGTTTTAATTCAATCTTCAAACAATCTCTTCACAACAAATCTCTCGGTTACTTTTGATTTAATTAGAATTAGAATTAGAATTAGTTATAATCAGTAAATCACTTTTCCTCATGGGAACGATCCTTACTTGCCATTGTACGATATCTTCACGATTCGTACACTTACGAGTATTGTTTTTATAACACGATTTACATCACATTAAGTTTTTGACGCCGTTGCCGGGGATTTGTTGAATTTATTGGTTATTTCTAGTTTCAGTTTTAGTTTTTTTTGTTTTTTTTTTGTTTTGTAGTAGTCATTAATTAATAGTTTTTATTCTTTTTTTTTGTTTTGTTTTTTTTTTTGTTTTTTTTTGTTTTTATTTCCTTTTTCTTGTTTTCTTTTTTAGGTACAATGAACTTCTACGGACAACACGCTTATGATGAGGAAAGAGAAACACTTCATAGATTTACTATGCAATTAGTTGATTTAAGTCAACAGATAGAGGAGATGATTTCGATGACTCCGAGGAGAAAACAAGGGGTTTGCAAGATATGTGGAATAGTTGGTCATGATCTATGGGGCTACCATTTGAGAGGAGAATTTCCAGAATATGTTGAAAAACAGACTCGAGCATTGAATTCCTACAACATGAGGCCTATGCATGAACTATTTGAAAATTCCTACAATTCGTGGACTATTAATGAACCATATGGAAATTTCCACAATCAGTGGTCGAGTTATGAACCATATGACAATACTTACAACTCGAATTGGAGGAATCATCAAGACTTCTCGTGGAGCTACAATAAAGTCAATACCTATGAACAGCCGGTCTCACCATCATTGGAGGATACAATGAAGCAATTCATACAAAATGTGGACAAAAGACTCCAAGACACTGATGTGAGAATGTAAAATTTTGAAGCTTCATTAAGAAAGATAGAAACACAAATTGGGCAATTGATAGAAGATTTTGAAAATGAGGAGCCTGAAGAATTCCCCTGCCAAACGGAGCAGGAAAAAGCTACCAACATCCCTTCGAATGATGAGATTATCAATACAATAGTAACCCATGAATTTTCTAACGATTTTTCTAGTGTTGTAGATGAAGAAGTTGAAAAGGAGGAGATGGAAGAAAAAGCGAAGGAAGCGGAAGATGTCCCTTTTGAGACACCGCTCCTATACAAGGAACTCAAGCTTTATGTTCCTCCCATAGGAACATAAAGCTTATTGTGTGTAGGAACATGCCGACACATGATTTTGTTTTTCCAAGATATGATCGCGCGCAAGCTTAAATTTGAGACAATGGAATTTGGTTGAGTTTTCCAAGCATCCATCTTGCCGAGACGTTAAATAAAGCGCTTGATGGGAGGCAACCCACCTAGGTAATTTTTTATTTTTTTGTTTTAGTTTTAGTTTTTAGTTTTTTGTTTTTAGTTTTCTTTCTTTTTTTTCTTTTTTTTTGTGTTTTGAGTTCTTGCCTTCCATACTTTTTCTTTATTCGTTGTCCATATTTTTAATGTCATATAAACATTGAGGACAATGTTTAGATTAGGTTTGGGGTTGTGAATTCATGTTTATTTTATTTTATTTTATTGAGCGATTTGTTCAAATCTACAAAAAAATGCCCTGTTTTGAAATTTTTTGAGGCAAACGTTTTATTAAAACTGTATTCATTGGTGAGGAAATAAATTTTTCTGTCCATGTAGAGTTCTTTTATTTTTCGATACGAATCTAATGGTATAAAGAACGTAAAATTCTGGGCAGTATTTTAAAAGTTATGAATGTTTCTTCGACCAAAGGTCATGGGATGCCCTGTTTTTGCAATTCTGCATGTGGACTACTTCGATGTCTGTTTTCTCATTTTTATGATTCGAATTTTGAAATGTTTTATAAATAAAAGGTGTGCATTTATATGTCTAGTTTATTGTGTTAAAATTTGGTTAACCTTTATTGAGTCATTTGAGAGATATGCAGTAAAAAACAGACGTATGTCGTTTTAGAAAGTCACCAGTTTTGAATTGTTTGTCCTCTATTTTTCGATGCTTCTTTTGTGTGCTTTAAGAGCTGTAATATATGCTTTATCCATTGAGTTTAGACTAACGTCTTGCCACTTAAAGTAATGCATTGTATTTTTCAAAATTTATGGCATGCTCTTGATATGATAGTGGATAGGATGCTTAGTTGGATAGCCATGATTAATAGTGGAGACTACCCTTGTGAGTTCACTAAGCCAAAAAGCGTATATAATTATCATTATAGAGGGTTTGTTGTTTCTACTCCTAAACACTCATTATGTTCTTAGCATTAGAAATTGATCTCAATAGGTTATGCATTGGATATTAAAGAACATTCATCATAAAAAGATATTGCATGTGAACTTTGCTTTTGTTTTGGTTGAACCATTAGAAGTGATATAGGCAATGTGTGCTTTAACTCACTTAAAAGGCCTTAAATATTTCCTACCTTTATATGTGTGCTCCATAGCCAATTTTGAAGCCAAACACTATAAGCCTTTTTCTTTCATCACCCACATTAACTTAACCCCAATGAGCCATATATTAGACATACCTTATAGCTTGGGATCATATTGAGGTGATGAAGATAATTGAAGAGAGTTCGAAATGGGTGATTTGTGATGTGCATGTATCAAGACAAAGCTAGAAATTCAAATGCAAAGAAGGTGATGGAAGAATTATGTAATTGATGTACAAATTCTCATCTTATAAAAAAAAAGATAAATGAATGAAATGATGAATCAAATCAAATGTAAGTGAAACGGATAGAGTTTTATTATGAAAGTGATGAGAAATCAAAATCAACTCAAGAAGGTGAATTAACGAAAATTGTTCAAGAAGCCTGGATGCAAGTGGAATGAAGAATTTGAAGAAATTCAATCGAGTATGAAGATTACCGAAGAATTTCTCGATATGATCCTAAGTTTATTTGCTATCTTTTTCCCGTTCTTTCTTAACCTTCACCCAATGGCCCCGTTACAACCAAAGAAAACACCTAATTGATCTTTTGGGAATGCTAGCTCGAGAGTAAAGGTAAACATGTGCTCTATCTTGTTCTTAATATCTGATTCGTTCATGAGATCCTTTGCATAAAATCAAACATTTTTTTTATTATATTCATATGCGATTATATCTTGAAATTTCTTGTAAAATCCATTCGCATATGCTTTCTGAGTGTATTTGTCTAGGTTATATGTGAAATCAATGAGTGACATCCTGTGAGAATTAGAGTCGAGGCGAATTATATCTATGGCATTTAACGAATGCATTTTTGAAGCTAGAGTGTCTTGAGTATGGGATTTTCATTAAAAATACGCATGCATTCAAATTTATGGCATAATTTTAGTCTTTATTTAGTGGCTCTAGCATGTATTGGTTTTGAATAGTACATTTGAGTTTGCGTTTTGATTATTTGGTTTTTCGTAGAAATATGTTTGTGGGTAGCATAGTTGTAAACTCTCAGGAGACAAAACTCCTCCTACTAGGTACACCTAGAGGTTTAAAGGCTTGTAGCATACGCTCAATGCTATCGTATTCCCTACGAAAGTGGCTTAGTTTATTTTTATTTTATTTTTAGATTTTTGTTTGTTTTTAGTTTTTGTTTTTATTCTAGTTTTGTTCGAGAACTAGCAAAAGATAAGTTTGGGGGTATTTAATCGGTCTATTTCTGTACATATTTTAGGTCTCCATTTCCTATTATTTGTGCTTTGTTCTTAGGTAAAATTAGGTATTTTATGTGTTTGTTGAGCATGTGTAGGTCACATTCCATTCAAGAGGTGTTAGATGTTATTTTGGAGAAAAAGAGCAAAAAGTCGATTTTTGGCCAGTGCAGAACAGTCATATTGCGGGGCCTATATCTCTCAGCTCCGATCGAATTGTGTGTCCTACTACCTATGGATTGAAAGCCCTGGAAGTCTAGTTTCCGGCCCACTTACGGAGCACAATTCTGATATTTCTAGAAGAAGTTATGCCCGTTTTAGTACCTGATGGTCAGATCAGTCATAATTTCGTGAATAATGACGGGATTTATTTTCCAAGTTGTCGGAATGGGAACTATTTCCTTCTTGGAATTGTTTGGGAGTCTTCTGCAAACAAGTTGAAACCTAACCCTAATCTTCCTTCAATAAGTAGTCTTTTTATTGGATTAGGAAAGAAATAAAGTCCCAAAAAGGTAGAGTTCTATATTGGAATTGATTTCCTTGTTGTTTAAGGACATGACATAGCATCTACATCTATTTAAACACCATGTGAACCCTAATTTCAGGAGAGAAGCCAAGGGAGGTCCCAAGCCACCAAGGGGGTCGTCCCCTACCACTCCACTACCAATCCATCACAACACATCAACATTCATCTTTATACATCGAAGATTGAAGACGTAGAAGAATTCATCAATGGGTTTTATTGTTTCTTTCTCTTCTCTTTCTATTTTCGTCATGTGTAACTAATTCCATACTAGGGAATCAATGTGAACCTCTATGAATGCTCTTTGTTAGAATTGACTATATTTAATTAAATTAAGTTTTGATTCATTCAATTCATCCTATGTCTTAATTCTTATTTCTTGTTAATGCATGATCATACGTTGGCATGAATTTAGGTATTTGATAATTTAATGATTTAGGTTGAAGCATTGATCTATATGTAATCTTAATTAATATTCAATTGAATGTATAAAACCAATCTTAGCATTGATCTATGCAAGTAGGTTTTGGTTCATTGTTCTTGCACTTAATGGGTCCTCGATTGTAGTTTGCGCCATTGATCTATGGGTAAATTGTAATTGAGAACACTTGATTCATCCCAGGATCATACGGTAATAATCATACTTAAGATAAGAACGAACCCTTAACTTGATTAATATCTTTCACAGTCAATTCGAAACATTGAGTAAACATAGTATGGGAGCATTGATGACCTAATTCTTCCATCTCTTGATCACAACACCAATTCTTTGTTAAATTACTTTCATAGGATAATTTAGTTTTAATTCAATCTTCAAACAATCTCTTCACAACAAATCTCTCGGTTACTTTTGATTTAATTAGAATTAGAATTAGTTATAATCAGTAAATCACTTTTCCTCGTGGGAACGATCCTTACTTGCCGCTGTACGATATCTTCAAGATTCGTGCACTTGCGGGTATTGTTTTTATAACATGATTTACATCACATCAGAAAATCAGCCATGTCCCCGAGCAAGCCCCCTCTAAAGAAGGAACCGGGTAGAGGTCACCAATTCATCAGAAGGATCTGATGGTGAGGAATCCGAGATCGACTCAAGGAAGTCCGAAAGCAAGCGACTAAGGGACCAGTTGGTAGAGCTACAGAAAGAGGTCCAATTGCTGAAGAAGGGGAAGTACAAGCAGGACAAGAAAGATCCTCTAAGTAAAATGAACGCCCCCTTCACCAGAAGGATCCGGGAGGCAGAGCTCCCACCTAAGTTCAAAATGTCAACTGACAGGTTCTCCGGGACTGAAGATCTGATGAGCCACTTAGAGAGCTTCGTTCAATAGATGGAGGTCCAGAACACAACTAGAGCCGCTATGTGTCGGATGTTCCCCACTACACTTACGGATTATGCTAAGACCTAGTTTAGAAAACTACCCACTGGGAGCGTAGATTCCTTCACCAGATTATCAAATGACTTCTGCTCACAGTTCTAGGGGTTTAAGCCCCGACTGAAGGACCCGATTCATCTACAATACGTGATCCAGGAGAGAGGGGAAACTCTCCGGGCTTATGTCGAGCGGTTCCACAAGGAGGTCATCTAGATGAGGGTCTTCACCGAGAGAGAAACCCTCGCCAACTTCAGAAGAAACTTATGGGCAGGAAAACTATTCCCGTCTTTTGCCAAGAGACCTCCGAAAACCTACCAGGAAGCCTATGATCTAACTCTAGAACAAATCGAGGTCGACGAACAGCTCAAGGTCAAGATGGAGCATGACAACATGAGAGCCGAAAAGCGACAAAAGAAGAAAGCTCCCAGACCCGAGCAAGATCAAAAAAGCCAGAACAAACCCCTAAATAAATTAACATACGGTTTCCCTCTTTCTCAGTCCAGATCAGAAAGGTATTCAGATAAACGAGCTCCTCCTCAAGCTTTACCACCTCCCAGGACAGTGGCCCCTATAGCCCGCGATGAGAGGGGGTACGACCGTTACACTCCCTTGAATGCATCCCGAGAAACAGTTTACCTCGCCATCCGAGATAAGGGTTTGTTACAGAAGCCCGCTCCTATGAAAGCCCCGGTCGATAAAAGAAATCATTACAAATATTGTGACTTTCACGAGGACGTAGGGCACAATACTTCAGAATGCTACAACCTGTGGAACCAGATTGAGGCTTTGATCAGGGGAGGATCCTTGATAGAGTTCTTACAACAAGTCAGGGAGAACATTCAAACTGGATGGGAGGTGCAAGCCGAGATCCGGGAACATGCTGAGAAGAGGAAAGAAGAGCAGGCGGACCTGATGCAATAAATTCAGGTAATACATACTATCAACGGGGGTCCCACTCTGGCTGGCACCTCCAACAATTCCAGGAAAAACCATATGAGGAAGGTCCCTCGTACGGACGAGGGGCGGGATATCTTTAAGGTCGACGAGAGACTAACCCACCCCTCCCAACTGTCTCAGATCATTTTCACTGAGGCAGATGTCTATAACACCGTGCAGCCACATGATGACCCCATGGTCATCACAGTACAAATTGCCAACTTCATGGTGCACGGCGTGCTCGTCGACACAGGTAGCAGCGTTGACGTTCTGTTCAAAGATACTTTGGAGAAACTAAAGTTGAAGCAATGGTGCTACAACAGTTGTACTACTCCATTATACGGTTTCACTGGAGACTCCATCACACCCGTAGGATCAAATATTCCTACCAGTGATCATCGGAGCCACACCTCTTCAACAAAACATCATAACGGACTTCGTGGTGGTGGATACCCCGTCAGCCTACAACGTAATATTAGGGAGGCCATTTCTATCATCCCTGAATGGGGTCCTGTCTATTTACCACAATGTCCTGAAATTCCCGGTAGGAGACAATATGGGAGAGGTTCGGGGTGATCAACAAGCAGCTAGGAAATGCTACGCAGTGTCGGCTAACCCATCAGCTCTAGCTAAACTGCTCGCCCAAGTAACGACTATCCAAGGCGGGATAACCCCGACACTAAACCTGAAAGACACGGACTCCACCGATTATCCTGAAGATGGCCTTGTGATGCCCGACATGGAAGAATAGAGAATGGAATGGGCCAGCGGCCACCTGGTCGACAAGTTAGAGGAGATTCTGTTCGACTAACCGATCCCTCGAAGGTCATCAAGATCGGAGCTACCCTTGAGCCAGGAATGAAAGAGGGCTTGATTAGGCTCCTCATGGAGCTCAACGATATTTTTGCCTAGAGTCATGTGGAGATGTCGAGGATCCCAATGACATTAGCTGCACATCGGCTGGCGGTGGATCCTACCTTCAAGCCCGTCAAACAGAAAAGTCGCAACTTCAACAATGAAAGAAATATGGCAGTTCAAGAAGAGGTGGATAAACTCACCCAGGCAGGCTTCATTCGAGAAACCCGCTATCCCGAATGGCTCGCCAACGTGGTCATGGTCACGAAGGCAAATGGGAAATGGCGCATGTGAGTGGACTACACCGACCTCAACCGGGCATGCCCGAATGACAGTTTTCCTCTGCCAAAAATTGATCAGTTAGTCGATTCCACCTCCGGGAACAAGCTCCTGAGCTTCATGGATGCATTTTCTGGCTATAATCAGATTATGATGCATCCCACGGACCAAGAAAAGACCAGCTTCATCACTGCGCAAGGCTTATACTACTACAAAGTGATGCCTTTAGTCAACCGTTTGTTCAAGCCCGAAATTGGAAGGTCGATGAAGGTATATATCGACGATATGATCACTAAATATTCGACCTCGGAAGGCCACCTGGACGACCTTCGAAGGACCTTCATGATCCTAAGGGAAAACCAGATGAGGTTGAACCCTTCCAAGTGCGCCTTTGGTGTAACTGCGGGGAAGTTTCTGGGCTTCATGGTCCATGAGAGAGACATAGAGGCTAACCCAGAAAAAATCACGGCTATCATGGATCTAGAATCCCCCGTATCTCTTAAACAAGTTCAAGCCTTGACCGGTGAGGTAGCAGCGCTCAACAAGTTCATCTCCCGGTCTACCGATAAGTACCTACCATTCTTCAAAGCTATCAAGCAGGAAAGAAACATGAAGTGGGATCAAGAGAGCGAACAGGCTTTTCAAGCTTTGAAAAGATACCTAACGAGCCATCCACTGCTGGTCAAGCCAAATCCTGGAGAAGAACTCCAAATATACTTTGCCGTTTCAGAAACCGCTGTAAGTAGGGCCTTAGTCAAGGAATGCGGGGATAGGATCCAGCGATCTATTTACTATGTGAGTCGCGCTCTAACCAAGCCCTAAACAAACTATACTTTGCTGGAGAAGCTCACTTATGCATTGGTGACTTCGGCAAGGAAACTTCATCCTTACTTTCATACTCATTCAATAGTAGTGGTGATGGACCAACCCCTCCGTCAGTTCTTGCAAAGGCCGGATGTTTCTGGAAGGCTGGTTCTATGGGCCCTAGAGCTTACCCAGTTCGATTTAAAGTATAAGCCTAGGACCACGATAAAAGCTCAAGCACTAGCGGACTTTGTAGCCGAGCTTTCAGTACCTTCGGATCAGACAACCCCCGCGGTAACAGATGTCACCCTTGAAAGGATTCCAGAATTTGACAACTGGTCGGAGGGCTGCGAGTCATGGACTCTCTACACTGACAGAGCTTCCGGGCGGTCTGGGGGTAGAGAGGGCATAGTCCTCATCGAACCATAAGGAACTGAGTGCTGCCATTGTTTCAGGTTCGAATTTAAAGCCACGAACAATGAAGCGAAATACGAAGCTCTGCTAGCTGGGATAAAAGCTACCATAGAGCTCGGGGTTGATTACCTAAGTATCAAGAATGACTTTTCACTCGTAGTCAACCAAGTTTCCGGGGATTATCAGGCCAAAGGGGATAACATGATCGCTTACCTGAAACTGGTGCAACAACTCAGGACCAAATTTAGGGGATTCAGAATCAAGCAGATACCTCGACAGCTAAATCATCGGGCTGACGTCCTAGCCAAGATAGCTTCCTATGGTGGCCAAACCCTACTACACGGAGTCCCTCTTCAAGTAATCCCCCTACCTAGCATTATGACTGGTAAGGAAGCTTATACCTTGGACCGACAACCATGCTGGATGGATCCAATAGCAGAATATCTACAGGATGAAAAACGAAGGACAGAGAGGAACGACAGAGAAAGAAAATCATAAACAACAGACATACACATAGAAGGAGGGCCTAAATTCTGATTACAGAACACGGTCACCTTCATCTCCACTTTTCGACAGGCACCAAGGTGCCACCACCCTACACCTCCAAGAGATTGTGAGCAAATAAGAGAGTTATTTGTATCTTAAAGCAATATATCAATAATAGAGCTCCCATTTACTGTTATTGCCACTCGTCTCTCTCTTAAACAGGTCGGGAACCAACGGTACCGACCCCGGCCATTGCCTTCATGGTAGTGGTCTCGAGAGTGTTAACAGAAATTTCTCATCTCGAGCAAATTTCTCGTCAACAACTTTCAAATATATTTTATTATTATTATTATTATTATTATTATTATTATCATCATCATCATTATTATTATTATTTTATTAATATTATTTATTATTATTACTATTATTTTTATTTTACTTTATTTATTATTATTATTATTATTATTATTATTAAATATTTAGGGATATTTAAATAAAAAAGATAATTTAATTATTCAGAAAAATAAATTAATAACTCTATTATTTTTAACCGTTATTTCAATTTTTTAAATTTAATTTTTAAAATTTGGTCAGAGGGGTATTTCGATCATATTATTATATTGTTTCTGGTTTTATGTAATTATCTATATAAGCAAGGAGACTAATTGTACTTTTCCAAGACAGAAAATAGAAGGTAAGAAAATGAGAGTTCAAAGGGTTTAGTGACCATTTTAAGAATTTAGGGGGTATTAGAAGTATCCGCGGTTTGGTTTCGGTTTGAAACCGCCAGTTCCTTGGTAAGGGGAAACCGAAACCGAAACCGCCATACACGGTTTGGGTTCGGTTTTAAAACCGCCGGTTTGGCGGTTTCGATTTTGAAACCAGCCGGTTATGTTTGGTTTCATTTTCGTCTCGATTTTTTTTTCAAAGAGGATTCCACATGGCAACTTCTTATTGGTTGTATCATTTAATTTTTGTTTTTAAAAAAAAATTAACTCACCAATCACAAGTTGCCACGTTTCACTCTCTTGTTAACAATTCAACAACGCTTAGAATTTTCAATTGTGATATCATGTGTCGTCTTCTCATTGGTTGTTTTTTTAATATTAAAAAAATAACTTAAACCGACGGTTTAATAGGCGGTTTTTGGTAAGATTACACCATGACCAAACTGGCCATAACCGATTTCCAACCGGTTTTGGTTTCATTTTCACTAACTCGGTTTCAGTTTTTACCAACGGTTTAACCAAACCATGGACACCTCTGAGGGATGCATCAACAATTTATGAACGATTCAAAAAGCATCCGTACCATTAAATCTTTTTTAAAAGGAGACCAACTGGAGCCTAAAAAGAAAAAATAATATCTCCAATACTTCAGTTGAAAACACAACTTATGAGTTATTTTATTCTCTTTTTTATTTTGTATATTTAACCATACAAATTGGTAGCCTAGCGTAGACAACAATGATTGCAATAGAGATGCATATTTGAATACAACTATTTGTCCTCCGTGGTATATAAATTTTTCACAATTCATTATAGCATTGGAGCTACACTACTGTCAAATTAGAATATAGTGTGGTAATCGTTCAATGATAAATGGAGGGTTAAGATCAAAAGATGCAATAGCGACAACAAACTCTGAAACTTTTTTTTCAATCAATCCCCAGTATTTGATCAGATAATGCTCTGCATATGTGATCTTGTTGGATACACAACATCATCTTTGAATTTTCAGTTTAGCATAACAGCAAAAGGAGACATTATCAAATAATACTTCATCCATTGTTCCTCGAGCAAAGAAAAAGAAACAACACAAGTACAGAATATTGAACAAATATATCAGATGAAGGAATCCACTTCTCTCAATAACTGTACACCTCGCTAGGATATGCTTTAAAAGAAATAACAGCCTCCAAGATATTTATATTGGCATATTGCTCTACTAACTATAGAGAGAAAGGCTTTGTATACACATCAAATGGTTCGTTTGCAGTCAACTGCGGCTCCTGCATCACACACACCACCAATTGTCAGAGACAATTGCGTCATGCATATTTACAGACCATGCATACAAAATTAACAAATTTAGGTGCTTTTATCTGGATAAAATATGAATAGTCTTGACAGTGCAGCATTTATGAGACTACACATTTGATGAAATGAAAGAATAAATATTAAAAAGATGCTAGATGGCTTGGCAATGTTTTAATGGAAACATTTAGGTATATAATTTTGTGCATATGTAGACACTTGTTCCAGTGATTGTAGTTCCATATGATTGATGCCACTTGGTTTATTCATCATGAGAATACTTCTGGTCTATTTTGTGCATAAAAGATGGAATGCATATTTTAATATTTATATAATCTTGTTATTAATTTTTTTTGAGGTGCGGATAAATTTAGGCTGACAAATTGTAGATTTGATTAGTCTTGATCAATGAAGTAAGAGTTTTGATTGAAGTTTTGGAAGTCTATTACTACTGCAATGTTCTGCTTTAAGTTATATTAATACACTATGAATTTCCAACTTTTGAATACCTCAGTTATCCCTCTTTATCACAGACGATGCAACATCTAACCTTTGCAGATACTAATAGAAATAATGGCACTAAGTCACAGATATGAGGAGAAAAGAAAACAAATGTTCTTCCAACAAAAATTGCACATCATGCAGCTGCTTTACAGTGTCAACTTCTTTGAATTAAGAAAGAAAATGGTTAAAACGACTTCTAGCACTGATGTCAATTATAGAAAAAGAAAACACCAGTTTTAAACTAAAGAGTGTAAACATAATATGGTGCAGAAGGGATAAGTAACAAACACCATACAGTGCTCCATTTACACACCCTCCTATGTGATCCTATACATTAGATGTTTGAATATTGAGAAATGTACAATGGGTGTTTTAAAATTGCACTCTTAACAATTTAGAGTGCTGAGTCCATAAGTAGGATAGAGGTGCTTACATTTCTAAAATTCAAACCAATTCTTTTGGTTTACTAAATATATTGCAATCTTCAAATAAAAACAACTACTAATAACTAGTCGCTTGGTGTGTTACAACATCGTCCATTTTTTTATTTTTTTATTTTTTTTATTTTTTGCATCAATTTGTTAATACAGCATTTAACAGAATCTTATTTATTTCTTTTATTTCTTCTTCAGTAACCTCTAGTACATTCATCCACTACCTCATGCAGATGACACCAACTAAGTGGGTCGAGAGGAAAGAAATAGAGGAGATATAATCAGGGTGCCACCGGCAATGCATAGCAGATGAATGTACTAGACCATTAATAGAGGAAGAAAGTAATGGAGGCAAAATCTATGAAGCACATACTGACAAAAATCATGTTCATAATAAATAATAGAGTTTCAGATAAACTGACCTGTCTCAACCCACCAACACTCCCTCCTGTCAAAAGCATGCCAATCAGAGTGGTTACAAGACCACCATCAATTTCACTGTCTGTGTTACGAATTGTAGACCGCATTGCATTCAGTATATGCCCATATGTATTTCCATGCCCACGCTCAATGGCTTGAATGAAAGCATATGTCATTGCACCTGTCGATGTGATCTTTGATAGAGCCTGTCCACAAAGTATTAGATTGAATACCATGTTAAATAATGTAGTTTATAAGAAGGTTGATATGATGGCCACTCTTAACTGTAACATTCACAAATGTTCAATATTATAGTTTATAGAAAGGTTGATATGAATGGCCAAGACTTTACCGAAGTATCCGCAGAGGTCTGATTATCATCACAGCCACTGAAGGAAATAGCTTCTCCGCCACTGGTCCCTTTCCACGTGCCTGATCTAGGGCGATGGTCCTCCCATACATACTTTCCATATCTACATCCTCAAAGAAAGAACACATAAGTAAAGATGAGTATCAGATAAGTAAGCTAAGCGAATTATACTTGAGTAAAAGAAAGCAACCAACCTGTCCATCCGACAGAGAAATGGTAAATCTAGCACAGTCCCACTATGACAAGCATCTATAATTGCATGGAGTTTGGCCCCGTGAGGAAGAGGTTTGACAATAGTTGCATTGATCTCATCATCGACAATCATTCCTTGGGTTTCAAAATCCAGTGGACAAAGAGTTTCATCAAATCCATCAACCTCATCACCAGTGTAGTTCCTCTGTTGTGAACCATGACCAGAAAAATGAAACACCAGCGAATCTCCTGGTTGACAACCTTGTATAAGCCAATACAAAGCCATTCTCATGTTGTGCTTTGTAGGGCGCTTGTAGGGATCAACTTCTTCTTCTGCAAATAAATTATCAGAAAGGAATCTAGGATCAAATGGGTCCATATCAAATTATTAGTTGTGGTTCATAAATCAGATTAAAACCTGCCATTACAAATTACAATGAGTGGAGTTAGTAATTTCTACATTAAATAATCCCTGAACAATCTTTTAGGAATCATCATAATGTTAATGTTAAATACATTCTTTCAGACCCTCTCAATTTCGATTTTCATCCAGCTGCCAACTAATAATCAATCCCATTGTCACTAATTAAGATCTTCTGCTTGCAAATCAGATATTCCAAAACACATTACAGTGATTTACAATACACATAACCTTCAAGATCTCAACTTGATTAAGACAATTATACTACTTGAAGCAAAAAAGGAGCAAACTTTCTTCGAGAACCGTCACGTAATCTAGCATAAAAATAATCATAAAGATAATTGATAAGGTAAGCACAGAAACAATTAATGTAACATATACAACACAAACAAACAACCAGCCATAAAAATCAAAACTTGAAACCCATATGCATACAATCAGAGAGAGAAACTGTACCATTGAGCATAACAATGGAAGACTCAGGAAACTTGAACCGGTTCATCAACATAAACTTCATACACTTAGCATCGTTAATACAACCCTTGAGCTCGTTTACAGTATTCTTATAGGAGACGCCGCATATCAAGGCCCTTTTACGGCCGTGGGGGTTGGGAGGGGGACCCGGAGGCGCGTGGTTATAAGGGGAGGGAGGAGCAGCGGCGTTGGGAGGTGGGGGCAGATTATAGTTGTGGGAGGAGGTCTGGGCAGAGGAGTGGTGGGAGGAAGAAGGCGGGTGAGGGGCTGATCGTGGGTCGGCGATCCGGGTGATGGCGTGGCAGATGGCGCAGCGGATCGAATTAGCCCCCGGCGGCAGCTGCAGCGGCGTGCGACAGTTTGAACAGTCGACGAGCATTAACATGTTGGTGGCGGGTGGTTTGTCGGAGAAGAGAAAGAAACCCAGTTTTGGTTGGAATCGAGAATGATAGATTGTATATACAGCGTTTTGTTGAAAGTCAATTTTTTTTTTTTTTTTTTTGGTGAAATTGAGGAATTGAAAGTTTTTATAAATATATTCTGTATGCACTATGCAGACAGATGGTGGATGTTACCGGGGTATTTGAGGAAGGAAAGACAGATTTTCATTTCAAAGGAAAGGAGAGGACTTTTTACTCTTTTGGCATTTTTCCATATATTTTTACCGTCTTAATACTCACGGAAAAAATGATAAATATTTTTATTATTTAATTTTAAAGTATATAGGTAAGTTTAAATTAACTTAAATCTGTGATTTAAAATTTTAACTTTAATATCTTATCTGTTTTTAATCCAAGAGCTGTAAATGAATTCAATTATCAGCCATTAAATTAAAAGTACATAAATTGTTAAAATGTTAAAGCCTTAAATTTAAATCATAAATTTAAATTAATTTAAGGGATTTTAGCAAAACTACCCTATTTGAAGGACTGAATAGTAAATCTACCCTAAAACCTAAAACAATTGCAAAAATTCCCTAAATACCCTCACTTATAACTTTATTCAATTTATTAGATTCATCTAACTTCAACTAACAATTCACCGACCATCAACTAAAATTTACTAACAAACTCATAAAACCAATAACTAAACATCTAACAATTAGATTTTCTCTTCATTTTAATATTTTAGGTTTCAAAAACATTATGGAAATAAGGTTATTTGAAAGGTAAGTACTACATTGTTAATTTTTTCCAACCTTATAATCATTATTTTGATAATGGCATTGACATATGATTAGAGTTTTAATTTTTTTTTCATAAAATCGAAAGGGTGAAACCAATGTAAAAAACTGTGGGGTCACGGTGACCCGATATCGGGTCACCCCGACCCGACAGTTTTTTACATTGGTTTCACAGTTTGTGAAAAATGTCGGGTCATGGTGACCCGACAGTCGGGTCACCATGACCTGACCGAATTTTTCATTGGTTTCAACCTTTTTGAAAAATGTCGGGTCATGGTGACCCGATGGAAAAAAGTATCGGGTCGGTGTGACCCGATAAGTTTTTTCATCTGGTCATGGTGACCCGATGTCGGGTCATAATGACCCGACAGTAATTTTGTCGGGTCGTGGTGACCCGATATCGGGTCACCACGACCCGATTGTATTTTTCCTAGGGTCGTGGTGACCCGAGTCTGGTCACCACGACCAGACAAAAATTACTGTAGGGTCATGGTGACCCGACATCGGGTCACCATGACCCGATGAAAAAACTTATCGGGTCACCATGACCCGACAGTTTTGTTGTGAATTTTTTTTTCGAGTTATGCTCTTTGAAATAATTATTATTATTATGGTTTAAAATCTGTATTGTATTATTTTTCAGGTTTGACAATGAAAAACGTGCATTTGGTTTTGAATTGGGGTGGAGAATGGAAAAATCATCATGGTAAGTATTGGTATGAAGGTCGAAGAGCGAAGACGTTTAATTTTCCAAGGGATTCAAATTATGATCAATTGTTAGGTAAGGTATACAACGTCACAGGAATTGACAGAGATCATTATCGGGTTAGTATGACGACTCTTCCACAAACGTTTCGTCCTAGCATGCCAATTGAGATTTTAGATGATGAGGACGTTGCATTGTTGCTTCGTCGAGAGAATGTTGACCCATTAGTTTGCATAAATGTTGAGGAAATCGGCCATGAGACTCCAGAAATGAAACATCAACAACCAGAGTCCTCTCACAACCTACACTATATAACTCCTCATCATGAATTTCATTATACACATAAAAGCAATATACAGGTAAGTACTATGGATGAGTTTGAAAGGTCGGATGTACCTAACATGGTTGCCCATTTGGATGATATTCGAGAGGGATTACAATCTTCTTCTCGTCATTTTAGTTTTGAAGATACGATGGGTAACCAACACATTCCTGAGCATGAAGAAACAGAAACACAATTTAATTACATTCCTGAACGAGTTTCCAATCGGTATGACTAGCAGTTTGCCCATGTTCAGATGCTTGTTCCACCTCCATGTGCATTTTATTCTATTAATTCTGGTGAAGTTGCACCTAGATCTGTTACTATGAGTCTTGAAGTGGGTGAATTGTTTCCAAGCAAGAAGCAGCTAAAATCGTAATTAGGTAATTATGCACTTGCCAACCGGTTCCATATTAGAGTGTTCAAGTCTGATACAACACGATATCAAGTGAGGTGCATTGTTGAGGATTGCAATTGGCGATTGCGTGCAGCTAAAGTTCAGGATTCAGATTATTTTCATATTAGAAAATTTGACAATCAGCACACATGCTCTACTGAAACACGATTTTCGCATCAGAGGCAAGCAAGTGCAAGGGTTATAGGGGAACACATACAAGAGAAATTTCGTGATCATCGTTCATACAAGCCCAAGGAAATTATACACGACATGCAAAGAGAGTTTGGCATATCTTGTAACTACCAAAAAGGGTACCGAGCTAGACATATTGCCTTAGAAGAGGTTCAAGGAACACCGGTTGAGTCATACAGTATTTTGCCATCATACTTATACATGTTGGAGCAAGCAAATCCTGGGACTGTTACAGACCTCCACACAGATTCGTCTAACGGGTTCATGTATATGTTCTTTTGCTTGAAAGCTTGTATAAATGGTTTTTTGTCTTCTATTAGACCGGTCATTGCTATCGACGGGACATTTTTGAAAGGTCCTCATAAAGGTGTTCTATTTGTTGCTGTGTGTATGGATGGTAATGATCAAATATTTCCTCTAACTTTTGGTTTTGGTGATTCAGAGACAAATGAGGCTTGGGAATGGTTTTTAAGTAGGTTGCATAAAGCTGTTGGCAAAGTTGATGATTTGGTTATCGTTTCCGACAGAAAAGGCAGTATCACAACCGGTGTAGAAAAAGTGTTCACAAATTCATTCCACGGTGCATGTGCGGTACATTTAGAACGGAACATGGTTGGTCACTATGGTAGGAATAAGGCAGTGAAACAGTACTTTCGAAGGGCAACCAGGGTGTATCGGGAAAGTCAATTCCGGAAGCGTATGGAACAATTGGCACATATTAATCCCGAAGTAGCTTAGTATGTAACGGATGTTGGGATTGAGCGATGGACAAGAGCATACAGTCCAAGAAAAAGGTACAACATAATGTCAACCAATATTGCAGAGGCAATGAATAATGCAATTAAAAAATGCAAGGAATTGCCTATTACTGGAGTGATTGATTACATTAGAGGGATCCTTCAGCGTTGGTTCCATGATCGACACTCAGCTGCACTTAAACTTACAACTCAATTGACTATAGTCGCGGATGTATCCATCGGTGTCAAGGATGAGGAAGCACGATATATGCGGGTCTACCCCATCACATTTTACACGTTCCATATTAAAGATGGAGGTTTAGATGGAAATGTGGATTTGACAACAAAAACTTGTACCTGTAAAGAATTTGATGTCGACCAACTCCCATGTGCACATGCATTAACTTGCATTAGGTTACGGGGATTTTCATTTGTTGATTATTGTTCTCCTTATTACTCCAGTGCATTCCTGGCTACAGCATACAGTGGGGAAATACATCCCGTTGGACAACCCAGTGAATGGTTGGTTCCTGAGGATATTGCATCACAAATTGTTCACCCACCAGTAGGTCGTCGTGGTCCTGGAAGACCTAAACAGAATCGCATTCCGTCATTTGGAGAGGAAGTAACTAAAAGGAGTTGCACCATTTGTCATCGTATTGGTCACAATAGCCATACATGCACGTACCCGAAGTCAAGTAGACCATCAAGTGCTATGGGAAATATTAGTGAAATTGGTAAGGCAAGCGAATTGCATAACTAATGTATTTGAATTATCTTTTATTTGAACATGTGTTATGAACATGTAATATTACCCACTTTATTTGAACATGTAATGTGAACTTGTATTATTATTTACGAAATTTTGACCGAGTTTCGTTTGAAATTTTTAACAAATCCATATCTTCTTTAGGTACCTACAAAGATAACACTTCTAATAGTCACATAGCAATCTCTACACCGTTCACACAGGTCACAAGTATCAACCATAACAGATAGCAAGTTGCATTATTTACACCTAATTTTGTTTACAACTGATAGTGCATACAAATATCATTTACACATCAAGTTACATTATTTACACATAAAGGTTTATCATTTACACAAGAAACTTCTTTTGAATTTCGAAATATTTCTGTTGCTATTTGAACTCTAAAGGGTTCTCCGTCTTTGTCTTCGAAGTCGAATTGTTTTCGTGCCCATAGGTACTCCAAGAATTTGAGAGTAAAAACCCCACAATCGGACATGTTGTCAATAACAACTGTCATTACTAATAATCATTATGTAAGACAAACTATTAATATCAAGACATAAACAAACACATACTGATTTCCTTGATGTGGAATGCCTTCGCCGGGTCGTTCGACCATAAATGACGAAGGATCAGTATACGTATATGGCATCGCATGCACCAACAACGAAAGCAACATCTTTCTAAGACAAGTTGCCCACTTTAGTATTTCATCAACACTATAGGCGTCCGGCATTGAGTCAAATAATTTGATGACCCGTTCCTTCAAGTCCACCTCTACCACAACCCAATCATTTCCATTCACATTCGTAGGAAACAAAATCTGAGAAATCAAGAAACAAACGGATGAATGTCTATAAAAAAGTTGAATCATTTCTTATATTAATCTGAAAATTGCTTACTTTATTGACTGCCCGCCAATGTACATTTGCATGCATAGGGGATTTTCCAGTCACGTAATCTAACATTGTATTATCCCATTGGTAGGTTTCATGCTTAAATTGTTTTTTACCCTTGGTTACAGTTGACCACCTTCCTTGAATTTGAGTCTACAAAACATATATATTTCGAAATATTGATTGACTTTGTTAAAGAAATAAAAAATTATAAATGTTATTTTGGAAAATGTATTTCAATACCATAAAAGAGTAATCCAATAACACACTGTCCTGTTTGTATAACTGATGATAGTAATAGTCACGCCGCCTCATTAAACGACACTATGTCTCTATATGCTGTCATGAAACAAATGCGTGTTACCAAAAAAGTACATACATAGTAAAGAACTGCAGTACAAGGTATACAACTTACATCTCCCTCTAACCACCCGTTTTTAGATAGCAGTAGCTCAAACCAAGCAGGTTTTGCTTCGAGTAATCCTGTGAACATGCTGTAGAGATTCAAAAATAAAAACTTATTAAAGAAATGTGAGTGGGGATTACAATAAAAATACATAAGTCAACATACCATGTGTTCTTGTTGTCGTTTATCCATGATTGCATTGAACGTACAATGTCATCATCCACTTGGCTAATGATTCCAAATTCTGGCATTTTCAGTTTCCTATGCCTCTTCGCCGTGGGATCAATGTACTGGCTCATGGTAACGGCCGACCGTTTGTGATCCCTAGGTACTTTTATGGTCAACTTCGGTGGTCTTGTCAATTGTTTGACATCTTCACTTGTCTCAGACACGACAACAAATTCTGGAGACTTCACAACACCGGAAACTGAAGGTTGATAGTCGTGGATGTCCTCTTTTTGGCTAACATCGATGGTATTTTCTTCATTTAACTGCATCAAATATAAATCACATTTGTTAGAACCATTTACGAATTACAGGAATTTACAGATTAAACCAAAATGTACCTTTTCAGCCACTTTGTTCAAACATATGAGCTCCGTCAAACGAAGGAATCCCATTCGCATCTCATCCATCAATGAATTCTGCATATAAGTTATCTGATCTTGTAAAGCATTTTGTTGTAGTTGTATAGCATCCATTCTTTTTTGGAGCTGCTCAAGTTTCATCAATTTTTTCTTCTTTCCCTTGACTTCAACTTGTGTAAATATTTTGGTTGAATGATCTCCATCAATATCATCATGATTAGTATCATTCAAGTCATCCTCATCATCATCCTCATCGCCATAACCATCCACATTGGGTGATACATACTGGAGTTGATCCATACTTGTCCAATACGGTTTCCTTGCTTCTTCATCAGAGAGGCCAAGTTTTTTGTAAATGGTAAGCTGAAATTATTTTAAAACACAACATTATAATATAATCCCTAAAATATAACAAATTAAAATATTTAACTTAAATAAAACTTATGTTTTGAACTTAAATATGGATTTCTGAATTTCTACAAACGTGGGAGTTTCCGTGCATTGCCAATTCAAAATTCTGGGGGCGACATTGTTCACCCTAACGGCATAGCCAAGTGTGACCCATTTTGGTATTGCTTCGATTGCCCAAACCTGAAAACAAAACAAAACAAATGATATTTAGGTTAGTGTATGGAAACATACATGTTCCCTCAAATGTATTTTAATAAAATTCATCAATTAACAAATTACCTGGAAATCCGTCAGAAACCTATAAACATTGTACCTCTCCACTTTCCGTTTCACTGGATCATCGACCTTCTCCTTCAACTTATCATTAAACTTATTCTTGAATGTATCATCACGGCCAAGAAGGCAAGTAGAAAAAGAGTTAAATGTCCTATCATATAAGAATGGTCCCCACCGAAACTTATTAAATGCATCCAGGTCATCCACTAATTCTAATGCCCAATACAAAATGCTAGTCCTATCATCTTTTCCAACCAAAGTCATCTCCAATATAAGTATTAAAGCCAACTTCACAATATCATCATCACTATATTTATTATTGGGACCCAAATTCGTAAACCAATCAATAATCATTTAAACATGAACTTTACTATCTTGGAAGTAGGATCGACGAAGTATACTGTCCTTTCGTTTGAAAATCTCTAATGTGGATTCAGAGTATGCACCAAAGGTTAGCCCACTAACCAAACAAAACTTCACTGGGCTGAACCGTATCACCCCGTTGCCAACATGGTACCACAAAGAAGATGTATTCTCATTGGCATTCTTAACATGACACTCCGTAAGCAAGATATGGTGACAAAATTGACCGGACAACACCATATCACTCACATTCAAAAAATGGCCGAAACATGTCACTCCAAACAACTCGAGTTGTTTTGGTGTCAGACGCGACTTAATAAGTCTGATACTTTCCCAGTTACAATACCCAGTAACTGGAGAAGGAAAACGATCACACTCCTTAATCTTGAGTGATTCAAGTAATTTGGTTCCACCCATGTGTATCGACCTAAACACATTTCATAATTATATTCAAACAATTTTAATTATTAAAACAAAACTAATATAAAAGAAAATTTCATCAAAAATACATTTTTTAACGGTAGTATTAAAGGCCAAAAGCCATAAACCAAAAACAAGCTTACAAAAATACAATCGGAAACCAACAAGCATTCACCATTTTACAAGCCAGAAACCAAAAACAAACCATTTACTATATTTTTATCAGAATACAGACCTCAACACAACAGTAGCATGACAAGACAAAACAGAGTGAAGTAAATCCAATTAGGTGTTCTAGTTGAAACAAATATAGGGAGTTCAAGTTTCCAGGTTCATCACCGTGTGTTATAGACAGTTTCCACAATTTTGCGTTTCTGTTTAAATTCAATTCTTAAATATTCTCTCTAACTCTAAATCAAAACTATTGGAAACTATTATGGCAGGTGTAGGTGAAGACCAGAGACTCATTTTCGAGCAATCCCATTTAATATCAAACTATTGGAAAACCCCCAAATCAAAGCTAGAAACCACAAACGACCTAATTTTAATCAAAATAAAATCAATCCCATATAATTCAACAGTTTTTCGAATCTTTTGTTAGGATTCGAAAATTGAAAACCAAATAATTTGTATTTTAAAACAAAAAAAATCTTAAATCAATCCACTAAATCAAACCAATCAAACTAGAAAATTGAAAACCCAAATCACAATTTCAACTCAAAATCAGATTAGGGTTCGAAAATAAAATTACCTCAAAACCGACGGCTGCTGGAATGAAGACGGTGGCTGGAATGGCGACGATGGCTGGAATAGCGATGATGGTTGGAATGGGATGGAGTGGGATCAACGATGATGGCTCGAAGGCGACGGCGGCTGGAATGGAGACGGTGGCTGGAATGTCGACGATTGGGATAGAAGATGATGGCTCGAACGCGACGGTAGCTGGAATGGAGACACTGGCTGGAATGGCGACGATTGGGATCGACGAAGATGGCTCGAAGGCACCGATGCCTACAATGGAAACGGTGGTTGGAATGGTGATGATTGGGATCGACGACGATGGCTCGACGACGACTGGATTGGAGACACTGGCTGGAACGAGATGGAGTGAGATCGAAGACGGTGGCTTGAAGGAGACGGTGGCGATGATGACTTGAACGACGACGTGATAGGGTGGGCAGATCGAGATACGGCGACCAGATGATTTAGGTGGCCTGATGATTTGGATGTTAGGGCAACAATCCATTCTTTTTCATTTAAGACAAGGGTAAGAGCGTCATTTTATGTCATTTTTGCAATTGAAATAGGTTTTAGGGCAGATTTTTAAATGGTCCCTTAAAACCAGGCATTTTTGCTAAAATCCCTTAATTTAACTTGACCATATCTATATACCATCCATTGTTACAGCACTTTGAACACGAGATAAAAAAATTGATAGTTAATTTGGTTATGTTTAGGATTACTTTTACTTGAGAATAATTGATTATTTCTCAAGTTTAGAGGAAACAGGTGTTTGGTAAATTTCCTAAAAGCAATTTATTTTACAGTTTGCTCATCGAATAATTAACTTTTGAGAAGTTGGTAAGGGATGCTTTTGGAAGCAGAAGCTAACTTTTATCTTTAAATTGTCTATGACACCCAGACAATTTTAATAGAATGACAATAATGCCCTTCTATTTATTAATGATTTTTAAAAAACCAAAAATTAATTAAAAAAAACAAGAAATCAAAAAAATACAAATATAAATCGAACAGTGGTGGTGGCCACCACCGGAGTTTGAGTCCAGAGGAGATCCAATGACGGACCGAGGACTTATCGGACGGCTTTGAAGTCGCATGTGCCAAGGGCCCCATTTGAAGTCTGGTTGGGTTTAATCTACGATCGATTGGCAGAGCGACGATCAATTGAACCGACGATCGATTCAATCGAAGATCGATTTGATCGACGCACCGGCCTCTACGGTGACTTGAAAGAGGTTGGCGACACTCTCGGTGTAAAACTTGACGGAGCGAGAGATGATCGACACTTGAACAAGTTGACTGAAGCAGCAGTTCCAGTGGCTGAGTTTTGAAGCTTAAACGAGTTGACTCGCCAAAAAAGATAGAATTGACTCGGTCCAACTTGATTTGTCATTTTATTAAAATTGACCGAGTTGATATGGTTTGAATATGTGTCTATTTTTATCATTTTACCAAACATATTTTCTATATATTTAAAAACAAAACAAATTTAAAATTTAATTTATCAAACACTTGTTAACTTTTTTGATAAATCAATTATATTTTTAGTTAAACTATAAATATATTACTTTTTAAATAAAACAATCCCAAATATTACAGTCTAGATTGTCAAGTTTGACCCTATTATCCAAATATGAAATAACTTTCCGTCTATCTCTACCATCGGTCCTTCACTAACATTTTATATTATTATTATTATTATTATCGGTGAGTGTCAATTTGGGAAGGGGTCCTTCTCTAACAACCCACCCAATCATATTCGGAAGCTAAGTGCCAAAGTGGGGGTAGGTTAGGGGAATTTTATATAATATATCGAAGTTTTTTTTATATGGACTATTATATTTGTAATCAAATCAAATCATTTAAATTTATATAATAATCTATATATAACGGTTTTTACTTCAATCCGTATTGATATACGTATAATTTTATATTAATATATTAGATATTAACTATCGAATAAGTATAAATGAATATTAATTGAGATAAAATATTTAAATCTAATGAATAATAATTAGAAAGTTAATATATATATTAAAATCTCAATGGATACACTCAATTATTGAATTGGGAATCAATACATTAAAGTTTTTGCTTAAACGCATTAAATTCATGTTTCAGTGCGTATTTTATAACCCAATCTGTATATATTTAATCCAGGTAATACTTTAGTTGGGCTGTATCTCAATTTTTAAATCCATTCCATGTAATCCAATTTAAACTAAAAGCATGTTTAACTTTTAAATCATATAAGCTATTTTTAGGATCAACCTATATTAACTTTAAATTTTGACTTTAATTTATAATTTTAATATCTATTTATTAATTTATATATAATCTAATGATGAAAAAAATAAATAAATTAAAGATTAATGATAACCCTTAGATCGAGTGAAAATAGATCGATGGATGTTGAAGTTACAAATTGAAGTCAAATTTTGAAATTGATATAACCTAACCCTTCTTTATATAAAAAAAAATTAATATTCCACTTTACACCATTTAAAAGTGTAATTACAATTTGTTTATATTTACGACACATTAGAATGAGATATTTATCTAATAATTTAATATTGTGTTTATGACAAAAAAAAACACCGAATTTATAATTTTTTTTTTGTATATATAAATGCTCTTGCTTGAAGTAAACAAATATCAATGTGTTTTCTTAAAATTTCCTACAAACAATTAATCAAAGACCCTTGCTTCAATTCAGTCTCACACTCTTTTATTTAATCTTACAGATGTTTTACATAAAATGATCTTGATAAATATTATGACTAATTAAATTTAACTTAGTTTAATTGCATTTTGTTCCATCCGAATTATTTGGATTAGATGTTAGTTTTGTCAGTTCCTATGTAGGATTCTTTAAATTCATAGCACTCTTTTTAAAGGCACGTCTAGGACTATCACCGAGTTAACAATTTGAGTTTAAATGGTTCCAAAGTAGAGTGATGGATAAAAATACCCTTATTTTTACATTATTCTATGTATCTTTTTTTTTTTCCTTTTTCTAAAAACCTTAAAATAGACCTCCATCGAAAGTCTACAAAGGAGATCTAAAAAAAGAAAAAATTGAGTGGTAACAAGTAGTCTTGTATAGGTTATTGAAACTTATTGTCCAACATCTTTTTTGTTTTATTTTGTTGCATTACACCTAGTAAGTCACGGGGGAAGATCAAAATATGTCTTGAAAATATCAAAATAAATCTCAAAAAGTCCTTAAAAAATCCCGAAGACTTATTTCCTTGAATCTGAGACTTATTCTCTTGAATATTTCAAACTTATTTTTTGGAAATCTTTTTAGATTCATTTTTTTTCTTTTTCTTTTTGTTCTTTCGTGATTTTTTTTGTTCCATATTCTCGTCGATTCCTTTTTTTCATCTCAAATACTTATAAAAGAGATAAAATCATAATTTCTCTACAACTTTCTTAAGATATTCTTCATTTCACTTGTGAAGGAAATTATTGTTTTTCTTGAGAGAAAGAGAAAGAAGAAAGAAAAATGAAATCAAAAGTATTTTTGTCCCCTCACATACTTTGTACAAAAAAAAAACATAGAATTATAAATTTGGTGATATTCCCACAAGATTCATTTGGTGCTATTTCCCCATATTCCCTCTCCGTAGTATTTAAGATGATGCACACACCAAGTGAAGTTAAATTTGTAATAATTTTATATTTCTCAAAAGATTGTCCAAATTACATGCCGATTAATGTCCAAATTATATCTCAACTAATGATGTATCAATTGTTAAATGGAGAAATATTGTTTTACATGTACAACATGTTGTGACGGCGATTCGAACATGTGATTTTGTTAGGATGAAGACATAGTGGTAAATGAGGTTCATTTAGCTTAATTTGAAATAAATAAATAAAATTCATATCTACATTTGAAATAATTTTTTTAGAAAATCCATTGAGACGTGCAGTGATGAAACTAATATGTTATATATTAATCCTATGCTTATTATATCAATGATTAAGATTTATAAAGTCATTAAACGTTTATAAGATTCTTAATGTCTCAAATAATTTCTCAAGAAAGCAATAGATTTATGGTTTACATATTCTTTGAATGAAAACATGTATGTTGTTGGCTGGAGGGGAGAAATTTTCAAATTCCAAGCATCCGAATACATGGCTTTCTTTGAAGAATAAGATTTACTTTATTAAAATCTTTGATGTGAAGCGATATTGTGGTTGGCAATTTTATCTGTATTTTTTTTTTAGTTTTCATATTTTGAAAAAGTCAAAAACAAATCAATAAAGTGTATCAATATGCCTCTTTTTTTTAATCTTATTAGCATCAACCTCCCTCTAAACTTTTTTTAAAACGTTGACACCCCCTTCTCCCCACCCCGGCCCGGCCCGGCCCGGCCCGAAACTCTCCTTTTCTTTACACTTTGTTCAAAACTCTAACACTATCCATTTTGCAATTATGACAAATTATACTAAGTTCCCCTGATTATATACAATTGCATCAAACCGAAAATAATATAATAATATAACTCAAATACCTCTCCGACCAAATTTTAAAAATCAAATTATAAAATAAAAATTTAAAATTTAAAATTGAAATAATGGTTAAATAATAATAACCATTCTGAATTTTTAGGTAAAGAAAATTAAATAAATAGATAAATGAAAAAATTAAATTGATTTAACAATTATTTAAATTATTTTTTATTTAAATATCCCTAATTATAAAACCCAGTTGAATTATCATTTAAATTATCTTCTTTATTTAAATATTCTTAAATATCACTTTATTCATTTACAATAATAAGAGTATTAATAATATCATTAATAATAACAATAATAATAATAATAATGATAATAAAATTATAATATAAAAAGTAATAACAGTAATATAAAGAATAATAAAAAATTATTTAAAATAAATAAATAGGTAGATATTTAGATTGATCTCCACCATCTATCTCAAATATTCATTGTGGTGATCAAATTAATAAGAATAATAATAATAATAATAATAATAATAATAATAATAATAATAAGAAGAAGAAACAATAATTATAAGAAAATTTAAAAAACAAATGTTTAGGGAATATTTTATTTTGACATTATTAATACCCTTATTATTGTAAATGAACAAATGATATTTAGGGATATTTAAATAAAGAAGATAATTTAAATGATAATTCATCTGGGTTTTATATTTAGGGATATTTAAATAAAAAAAATAATTTAAATAATTGTTAAATCGATTTAATTTTACATTTATGTATTTATTTAATTTTTTTATCAAAAAATTCCAAATGTTATTATTATTTAACCATTATTTCAATTTTAAATTTTTAAATTTTATTTTTAAATTTATTTTTAAAATTTGATCGGAGGGGTATTTGAGTTATATTTTTATATTGTTTTAGGCTTGATGCAATTATATGTATAATCAGAGAGACTTAGTATAATTTGTTATAACAGGAAAATGGATGGTGTTAGGGTTTTGATCAAAGTGTAAATAAAATAAGAGTTTTAGGGGTTTAATGTCAAAAAAAAAAATCAAAGCTAAAATGCAAATTCACATAAAGTTCGAGAGGGATTGGTGTTAAATGCTATTTTTTTTTAGAGGAGAAGTATATCAATTTGCCTAACAAGTGAAGAATTAGAGAAAAAAAAAATTAATGAAAAAATTATACAAATTTTATTATATTTAAAAAAAATAAAAAAGGTATGCAAATTACATATCACGACCGGGGAGATAGAGGGAACTACCACATGCATGGACACATACTTAAAAATATACATAAAAGTAACCACATAACAAATGCGGATATCTAATTTAGAACGACATGAATATTTATAAATATGACTTATACATCTATTTTATAAGTATATTAATATCTAAAATTTAAAATTTAAACCGTTACTATAATCTCTCATTCTAATGCTAATAGTATCTTTGGTGAAATGAATATGTTTATTTTAAAACAGTTTATTTATAAAACATCTTAAATTATCATCACACCCAATTTTAGAAAAAAAACATATTATTATTTTTTTCAAAGTAAATAATAACATACATGATTTTTCTCAACAAAAAAACTCATGAATACACCAGGCAGACTATCATTTTTTTTAATTACTTCTCAGTCTTTGTTTATTGATTCATTTCGTAACTAAATATAAAAAAATATATAAATAATTAATACCTTTGTATGATCAAGATCATTTGATTTTTTTTTTCATTACCATGTTATATGATAATCATGTAATGATGAGAAATTTGTATACTTGAAATAGAATTAGATTTTAATTAGAATTATGGTTTATCATAATATTTTTTATATAATAAAGAGAAATAGTTGAAGATTTGATGGGTGATATTAATGGATGTACATAATACACCTATTTGATTTATTTTTCATTAAAGTGATTTGTTCTTATTGGTAAATTCATATTGAACTATTTTTAATTAAATTTTTAATAGAATATGGTGGTAATCATATTTATGGGTGGTAATATATACACCATCTAATTTATTCAAAATAAATTTGACATGAAACAAAAAATTCATTTTCTCTTAAATTTCAAATCACAATTATATTATATTATTTACTTTTTTTTTTAATTTTAAAACATGAAAATATCAATGTTGTTCCTCACATTTCACTTTGCAGAATCGCACATCAAAATTAAATGAGGATAATTGCATTGTATTGGATGTGATGTTTGTACTTCATATTCTTAATTAATTCAATATTTTGTTCTTAAGAACAAAATATTAATATTATTTCACCTTGCTTAAATTTAACAAGACTAGTTCAAATGAATCACCATGCTTCGGTGGTATAGTGTATATATAGGGGTCAAAAAATTATTGGTACTATTTGAGGGGTGTGTTGTGCAAATATCACTACTTTACTAATGTATGTTTAAAATGCACCATTTCAGTCGTTGAGACAAAAATACCCCGAAATATTAAAACAGTGAGGAAGTTGTCGTTTTCAAAGTCAGAGAGAAGCAATAGTCAAATCGATGGGAAACTAATCGACGGTGAAGTGACCGAAAGAGCTGCGATTGACAAAGGTAAGATTGGTTATTTTTCCTCGTTTATGTTGTTGTTAACTTGCATTACATGTTAGAATTGAGTTTTGTTGATAGGAATTGTAGAAACCGGTTAAAATAGAGATGTGAGAATGGTTGTGGTTTAGGTTAGAGTTTGTAATTTGGTTGAATATCGGTTGAGGAAGATGAAATCTGGGGTATCGAGGCTTTTTTCAAGAGAATCGAGCTTATTTGTTTAGTCGAGCTTTTATTTTCGTGAAAATTAGGTTTTGGTAAATCGAGCTTTTTCGAAAAGGAATCGAGCTTTTTCGAAAAGGAATCGAGCTTTTTCGAAAAGGAATCGAGCTTTTTTGAAAAGGAATCGAGCTTTTTTGAAAAGGAATCGAGCTTTTTTGAAAATGAATCGAGCTTTTTTAAAAATGAGTCGAGTTTTTTTTTGAATTGGATCGAGCCATTTTGAAAAGGATCGAGTTTTTCTGAATAGGTTTTGAGCTTTTTTGAATAGGTTCGAGCTGTTTTTGAATTGGATCGAGCGTATTTGAAAGGGATTGAGCATTTTTTAAAAGGGATCGAGCTTTTTTGAAAGAGATCGAGCTTTTTTGAAAGAGATCGAGCTTTTTTGAAAAGGAATTGAGTTTTTTTTTGAATTGGATCGATCCATTTTGAAAAGGATCGAGCTTTTTTTAATAGGTTTCGAGCTTTTTTGAATAGGTTCGAGCTGTTTTTGAATTGGATCGAGCCTATTTGAAAGGGATCGAGCTTTTTTGAAAAGGGATCGAGCATTTTTTAAAAGGGATCGAGTCTTTTTTAAAAGGGATAGAGCTTTTTTTGAAAGGAATCGAGTTTTTTTGAAAAGGAATCGAGTTTTTTTGAAAGGGATCGAGCTTTTTTGAAAAGGAATCAATCTTTTTTGTAAAGCAATCGAGCTTTTTTGAAAGGGAACGTGCTTTTTTAAAAGGGATCGTGCTTTTTAAAAGGGATCGTGCTTTTTAAAAGGGATCGTGCTTTTTAAAAAAGGATTCGAGTTATTTAAAAATGATTCGAGCTTTTTTCAATAGGTTTGAGCTTTTTTTGAATTGGATCGATATTTTTTATTTGTTCTGTTTAATGATGTTGTATTTCTGTTACATTGCAGATGAGAATTAGGTTGAGGGATTCACTTAAAACTCCAGAAGGATACTGATACGAGGGCAAATTGACACGACACAACCATTTTGATGCCCTCACCCATATAGACAACCTGCTGAACCGTGTCCTTGTAGAATTTACAGATGAAGACCGTCGTCGGTTCATGGCGTCATGTTTCGGGCATTTCCCGACGATGTATAGGGAGATGAAGTTTTCCGATAGTATTATCCATCGGTTGCTTTTGAGGGAGCTCCATCATAACGGCCCAACAGATGAGATGCACTTCATGTTAGGAAACCAGTCGGTGAGGTTTTCGAAGGTGGAATTTTGCCTGATCACCGGACTACGGTTTGGAGTTGTACCAGAGACCACCATGTATGCAGCAGTAGAGAATGGCATACATGAGCGGTACTTTCCTGGAGCAGATGAGATTTCGCTGGAGTAGATTAGGGGTGTTGTCACCAGCACAGAGTTCGGAAAGGCATACGATGTTGTCAACCTCTGCCTCTTATATATGCTGAACTGGATACTGATGGGGGTGGATGAGAGATTCAAGATTCCAGTTTGGCAGTTTCGACTGGTTGAGGAGCTCGATGCATTCGACGCGTTCCCGTGGGGTGCCCACGTGTACATGCATTCTATTTACTCATTCAAGCATGCGCTTGATGGGCGAAAAGACGGGTTCGAGCAACGCCAGCAGGAAAAGGGCGCTGACGTACACAGAGTGGAGACCTACAATATATACGGTCTATCTCATGCCCTATTGGTAAGAAGTTCGAACTACAAATTGTACTTTATTGTTGGTGTCCAAAATTGTATGGATACTTATCGTACTTATCTTTGATGCAGATATTTACTTTGGAGGTGATCCCTGATTTGGCCAAAGAGGTCGGTGCCCGGAGGGTTACTGATCTGACTCCTCGTATTTTGAAGTGGGAGTTGACCAAACAACTGAGAGGGAAGAAACTAGCAAAGATTTTCAAAGCCAGGGTATGTATTTATTGTTTTAATGTTTTTATTAGTTAGTATTTGTACAATGACATTGTTCTAACTAATATTTCAGATGTTTGCGATCAAGGAACTGGTGCTGACACCAGCTGAGAGACAGGCACCGTACTATGTTTGGCTAGACGAGGGGAGCCTGTATATAGAAGATGACATGGATGATAAGCCGCCTGAGGTCCTTGATCAGACCACCTCAGGCGGGATCAGTGGTACAGAGGGTGGGGGTTTAACAGACGGGACCATTGACAGTGAGGGATCTGAGCCCGCTGCTGGGGGTTTAAAGCCCAGTGACAGTGAGGGATATGAGACATACCCTCAACGAGAAAGGCATAGGCATAGGCATAGGCGGGTTCGGTTTTCCACCCTCGGACATGGTACATCTGCAGGGGATTCCCGTGGGGGCGTTGGACGTGATGGAGAGGTAAGTTGAAAACAAAGTTTGGTGTTTTTTATTAACACGTGGTGATAGTTTTTTACTAACAATGTAGACATGATTTCAGGCTCCGTGGGCAGATATATTGAACGATGTGCGTGATGCCCTCCGGAAGAGTGACGAGGATCGACAATGTCAACACTTGGAGTTGTTGGATATGATCCGGAAGAGTGATGAGGATCGTTAGCAGCAAAACCGATTGTTACTGGATATGATACGGGGGCTTCAAGGTTCTACCATGCGTACACACCGGGATGACCCCCCACCTCATGATCTATTATTTAGTCCCGGAAGGTCGACTGATAGGTATACAAGGGGGACAGACATGACAGCTCGACGTAGTCAGTACCCGCCTACCCACATGGTAGGTCTGGAGAGAGAAACTCAGTCGCATACCAGCGAGAGTAGGCTTGGTTCACGTACAACAGTCATATCTGGGTCCACCCAGGCTCAGTGGTCCCCCTACCTCCCAGCACATCGATCCCCAAACCTCGCAGCACATCGATCCCCCCACCTCCTAGTACATCGATTCAGCCACAGCGGTCCCCTCCCCCACCCAACACATCTGTGGCGTCGGAGCGGTCCCCTCCCCCACCCAGCACGTCCATGGAATCGGAGCGGTCCCCTCCCCCACCCAACACGTCCTTGCTGTCAGAGCGGTCCCCTCTCCCTCCCAGCATGTCCTTGCCGTCTGAGCGGTCCCCTCCCCCACTGAGCACGTCTGTGCCGTCGGAGCGGTCTCCTCCCCCGGCCAATACATCGAAGCATTTAGTTAAGCGCGGATGGCAGTTGGTGAGCCCTTACACAGATCCATGCCGTCCAAAGAGGTTGAGGACACGACCCGAGTCCGTGGAACACATTTTTGACCCCCACGGACTAGTGGACGCTGACCACCTTGCGACATACATGGCCTTCAAGAGGAACATCAACGGGGAACGGTGAGTCCAACTTTTTATAATACAAATGGATGTACATTTCTTGTTTATTCTAATTTATGTATAGCTAAGGTAATTCAATCATTAATCAGACGTGATGTGGACGTGCTGGTACCAGTTACCGCAGGATGGTTCATACGTATGCAGTCCAACTTCATGGACTTGGAGGACACGGTACGTACTTATTAAATTTCATATTAACGTTTGTGTAAAAATTGTTGAATTGTTAACAATTACGATGGTTTTATTGTTTGTCAGCATATGGATGCATACCTCAATATTCTTCGCAAGCGTCAACGAGGATTCCATAATGTGTACAACCAGAGGATCAACGTGTTGGATACACAATTTTATGTAAGTAGGTATAAAATTTGGGAATCGAATATGATTTTCTGCTTTTGTATTATTAATACGATATTGTCAATGCTTGTACAATCACTTATGTTGTACATGTGGGAGAGGATGATGCCTTGTGATTCGTACGGTGCTATGACCACGGCAATGTGGAATGTGTTACAGTCCCGATGGTTGGAAGAGGACCTTCTGACGGTCCGTGGAGCAACCACGAGTGGAAACCTCCCATGGCACGAGGTTGACCTGGTAAGTGTTAAATGATGGAGATGATTTAAAAAAAAACTGTCCATATATCTTCAGCTAACACGGTATGCAAACTATTACAGGTGCTGATTCCATGCAACGTTGGGGCCCAACATTGGCTGGTGGTGAGCGTCGACCTTTGTCACGGGAAGATTGACATTTATGACCCCTGGAGATAGGAAGTCCCTTATCAGATCAGGCACCAGTAGGTCCGGCCATTACGGTGGTTTTTACCCTCCATGTTGAGTGACGCGGGGTTTCACACAACACGACGAGCTGTCGTCGGGCATTCCCTTGGGAAATTAAGCCCTTCTCAGTCAGCCTGGTGCATATTTCTACAGTCCCCCAACAAAAGAAATCGTAAGACATTCTATTTCATTCACGTGTTTAGATATTCTTTATGAACGATTTCTAATGGTGTTTTATGTGCCGAATTGCAGAGGTAACTGTGGTCCCCATACTTTAAGACTTATCGAGTACATACTGGCGGGACGAAGGCCTTTTAATTGGTCAGAGGACGACATGGGGATCATTCGGGAGAAAATGGCTTTGGAGATTTCTTCTAACTCCAGGCCCGCCAAGTGATTTTTTGTATATTACCATTTTATATGTACACAGACATGTAATTAATTCATGAATATTAATTCGTTTATTATTCATTCATTAATATAAATTAATTCATTAATAAGTAATTATTGCAATTCCAAAATATTACAATCTGATACACTTCCAAAAGTTTTCAATGTGATCAAAACTTTGTCATTCATTCCCTATTAGAGTCAATGTTAGGGCACGTTCGTTTGTTGTGTCCAATTGAATGGCAGATGCTACACTTGCGGCGGTATTTATCGGGAACACCTCTTATTGTACCTTCATTAATCATAGGTGGATTAGGACATCTTCTGGAATTATACCCTGGTTGTCCACATCTTCTACATGATTTTGTAGTTGTCTTCTCCGAAGACGAGACTTGGCGACCCGCCCTCGGGCGTCCTGCTTGTCTCCTGGAGTTTGGATTCAAAATCACCCTTTGAGCAATGTCAGATGGCGCAACCCAAGTGGAAGGATGGCCCACCGGCATAATAGGAACCGAGTATGCGTTAATAAGTGTCTGTCTCTTGTAGTAGTCCGAACACAAAGTTGTGAAGTCCAAGTTTCGCTCCCTGTAAAAAACATTGAAAACGATCAGCTTCACCGAGAAAATGATCAGTACGAACAAAAAGTTGTAAAGTCCAAGGTTCAGTAATGTACTGTGCCGCCGTAAGGGCGTGAGAACATGGAAAATGATCCATTTGAAATTTGTTGCAAGTACAAATCTTTCGGGCTAAGTCAACAGTCCACTGTTTTCCAGACCGCTTGACTGAGAAAATGTTCCAGTCGATTGGATTTATGGTCAAATAACCACACTCTCCACAGGTTTTAAGAGCACAAGATGTGTTGCGTTGGTCAACTGATGACGCATGGTTTGTGCAGCTCTATAGCTATCATGAAACCACCGTTGCAGCATATTCCTAATGAACTCAGCCAGAGTCAACATAGGCAGTTGGCGTACAAATTTTAGGCATGAGTTTATGCATTCTGCAACATTTGTCGTCATCACCCTGTACCTTTTTTCTGGGCAGTGTACACGGGACCACTTGTGTGGACCGGCATCAATTACATAATCATATGCATTCTGGTGCAAGTTTCTTAACTCTTCCATATGTTGGTTATATTCAAACTCGGTGTATGCATGGGCTGCTTTGTCCATTATTGCGGCAACATCCTTCCTATGAAATTGCTTTTTGATATTTTCAGCAAAGTGCCAGCAACATATGGTATGAGTGGCATAAGGGAACACTTTAGAAATCCCTGTTTCAATGCTTGCATGCCTATCGGAAATTAAAACTAGCTTATCAATATGACCTAGGGCACCCTTCAAGCAATCCAAAAACCATTCCCATGAAAGGTTGTTTTCTGAGTCGCCGTACCCAGAAGCAATTGGATACACCTGTTTGTTCCCATCTTGTGATGTTGCAACAAATATTGTACCCCGGAATCGTCCCTTCAAATGGGTACCATCAACGGTAATGACTGGACACATACACGTCCGGAATCCTCTAAGTGAGGCACCAATCGACATGAAGAAGTATAGAAATTTACCATCTTCGTCGCACTGTAAGTCAGTGATTGTACTGTGATTTTGTTGTTCCAAAACGTAACCAAATGATGGAAGCAGTTGGAAGGTTTCTTCATGCATTCCATATGTCAGTGACAACGCATAATCGAGGGCGGCGTGTGCCTTACTGTACATGATTTGGATTCCATACATTGATTTCATGTCGGCGATTATGTCCTTCGGACGCATTAGTCGACGTTCTTGTTATTGAAGTCTAGGTGCAATAACTTCTCCAATTATGACTGCACTAGCTTATCGGTGCCGGCGGTGAATTTCCTCTAACGGACAAGTGTGTTCGTTGACAAAACTTCTTACTTGAAAGTATGTGCCTTCATCTCTCCTCACCGCTCTTAACTTCCACGTATAATTTCCTATCAAACAAACTAGATGTAATGTTGTCTTATTAGACCTTTTCACCTTCCACTCGAAGTTCTGCCGCATTGCAAAATGGCCTACTATTCTCTTCAAATCCTTTTTCGTTGGAAAAAATTGGCCTTTATATATCATGTTTGTAGGTTTATCTTCAACCAAGTTCCTGTTTCCACCAATACCAAACGAGTATGATTATACTCCTGGAATAACCCATGTTGTGGCATTATCAGAATCATCTGGCATTACATTAGCCCTCCCCTCGGAAGTCCCAGCTATATCTGGTGCACTGGAACTAAATCTGTGTACATGTCTTACACGTCTTTTCGTTTCGACAAGTTCTGCATCATTCTGATTGTCCTCTATATTTTCTACAGAATTGAAATTGCCCTCATTATCCACCTCATGATTCACCCTAACATTCAGTGCTGTATTCTCCTCATTGTTGATGTCATTGTAGATCTCATTGTATTGGTGGTTGTACTGTCTACCAATTATCTCAATATGACAACCAAATACATCGTCGAATTGAGGTCCCAGTCTATTATCATGGGCGGCTACTTCCGATGGGACAACACATATGTTTTCCCGACCATCAATCCCACTTCTTTCTGTGAACAACTGGTTGTTTCCGCCTGACTATCGAAATTGTTGGGTGTTATCAGGATAAGGGATATCTTCACCAATGACACCTCCTGCTGGCATCTCGATTAGACTAACACATACTTGAGGGATCACCCTATCTTCCTCTAGCTTAAATTGAACATCATCATTGTTTCTTATAAATATACGACATGTAGTCCAAGGAATAATTGATAGATACTGTAGCTCAACACTGTATTTGTTCTCATCAAACTTCACAATGGTTTGCACGATCGACACCAGTTCGTCGTAACTCAAATTCTTTGACACATACAAACCTTGGTTATTGGAACCTAAATACCTCTGATTTCCGTCTGGTAATTGCTCCCATCGACCGTTGTAAGATATGACTATTCTCACCCTATCCATTGTCCTGTCAAAACTAACATCAAAAACCATTAATAAGAAAAAAATATTTCATATTAAATTTACAATTATAAAGGATTAAACAAAAAACAAAAGTGTAAGATATGAAGCTTTTTTTTAAACTGATCGAGCTTTTTTTGTACATGATCGATCCGTTTTTGTATATGATCTAGCTTTTTTTAACAGGATCGAGCTTTTTTTGTTCAAGACCGAGCTCTTTTTCTATAAGTCCGAGCTCTTTTTCTACAAGACCGAGCTCTTTTTCTACAAGACCGAGCTCTTTTTCTACATAATCGAGCTTTTTTATATATGGCTCGAGCTTTTTTTCATATGGCTCGAGCTTTTTTCAAATATGGCTCGACCTTTTTATTTTACGGATCGAGCTTTTTTTTTTAGGAATCGAGTTTTTTTGTGAGGGATCCAGTTTTTTTTTTGTGCGGGATCGAGCTTTTTTTGTGTGGGATCTAGCTTTTTTCGGTGAGGGATCAAGTTATTTTTGTAAGGGATCGAGCTATTTGTGTGAGGGATCAATCTTTTTTTATCAATGATCGAGCTTTTTTTTAGGGATCGAGTTTTTTTTTCTGATGGATCGAACATTTTTTCGAGGGATCGAGCTTTTCTTTTTACTTATCCAGCATCTATTTTTTGGATCAAGCTTTTTCAGAATTTGATCGAGTTTTTTTTCAAATGTTTCGATTTTTTTACAAATGTTTCGAGATTTTTTTAAAACCTTTCCAGCTTTTATGCCCAAGATTATAAACTTCTTTGCACCACTACAACTCAACTCGACCAAATATATATACAAAAAAATATGCGTACATGTTCACTCATTCTTTTTAAAAAGTTTACAACTTTAGAACATCAACATAAAAAAATTGAGACAACATGTTCCTAAATGTTCATATAGTGTTATACCACACAGAAATACAAGAAAAAATGGAAATGAAGATCAGAAATATAAATTTACCTTTTTGTGCAATATCTGGAATGAAGTTCGTTTCTGAAGATAAAATGGAGTAGGTGATTGATTTTCAGACAATTTTTTTGGATGACAACCTTTAAAGAATAAAAAATCGATTATTTAAAAACAATTTCGATAGCTCATCATAATAGGTGCCTTTTAAACTTAACTTATTATAACGGTGATATCACTGCAAGGTTCAAAAAAAAAGGTGACATTCCTCACCATTTCCACGTATATATATGTTATGGTATATATATATACACCAAAATTGTATAGTGATTGATTAATTATTTAGTCGGTAGGATTATAATTGAGATTGGACTATCGGATCTCATATTTGGCTACATTAAATTGGATAATATTGGCTACATTAAATTGGATAATTTCATCTCAATGTATCTTATATTCAAGTTAATATCACTATATATATATATAAATACTTAGGTACTGAATAGTCAGTATCTAAGGTGCTAACTCCTATGTTTTTATTGGTGGAAAAATTCACCACCAACCCTATGTATTTAATATCAAACATTGTAAATAATTTTTTTCACCAATTAAAATATAGGGTCAATACATTGGGTACTGACTGTACCCAAGTATTGACCTTTTATATTTTATTGTTTTTGTCATTTTTGACAAAATTATCCCTAATTTTATTTCACTTGATATGTAACTTAATTATATGCTATTTGATTTCAAATTACATGCGAGTTAATTTTTTCAAGTTACATATCAGTTAAGTTTTAAATTACATATCAGTTAAGTTTTAAATTACATACCAATTGACTTTCAGCTTACATGCCAATAATTTTCAAGTTATATGCTAATTGATTTTCAAGTTATATGCTAGTTGATTTTCAAATTGTTAGATAAGTGAAGTCAAAGTAAAATGGAGGACAATCTTGTCTCAAAGCTAAAAGTGATAAATATAATAAAATATAAATTTATAGTTAAAAACAATAAACCAATACCAATTGACTTTCAGCTTACATGCCAATAATTTTCAAGTTATATGCTAATTGATTTTCAAGTTATATGCTAGTTGATTTTCAAATTGTTAGATAAGTGAAGTCAAAGTAAAATGGAGGACAATCTTGTCTCAAAGCTAAAAGTGATAAATATAATAAAATATAAATTTATAGTTAAAAACAATAAACCAATAAATATTTTGATTATTTTTTAAAAAAATTAAAAATCGAATAACTTTGTTCCCACGTAGCCATTAACCATTTGACTCGAATTTCACAGGGGGCAAACTAAGGACTAAGAAATCCTCCAAGACTAGTAGTCCATTTTTATCGGTCATTTTATGTTTTATAAATTAATCTATTTAATATATTTTTTTATAAAAGATTAATATTTTTCCGTATCAACTAAAAAGTAATCTTAAATAATATCATATTAATTATAAATATTAAAATAAATTTATTTTCCTTGAAATTGATCTAAAATAATATAATTATATTAAAATTCATTCAATCCAATTTTATCCCATCTAATACACTATATGAAACCCAATATATAATTATTTTTAATCTAATTAATACTACACCAAATAAGGAACCTCACTAATTTAATTTCATAAAATGTAATTCCAAAAAATAATTCTATCCAATTTAGAAGCATTAATGTGTAGACTTTTTTACACAACTAGAAGTAGATATGGCCGCGATTTGGTTCAAACCGTGGAACCGTTGAAAAAAAAACCGAAGTCGGGAACCTTCCGCCCCCCATCGACCCCCCCCCCCCCCCCCCCCCCCCTACCATTTATTGTCACACCAAATTCTCTCTAATTCTCTCAATTATTAAACTGTTTATATTCAATTTTACATCCTTACATGTCTTATGTCTATTTTTTATTTTAAGTTAGTATGTAAAAAATAAAAAAACTGAACCGTCTGGAACTGTTAAATTGGACCAGAACAGACGGTTTTAAACCGGAACTGAATCGCAGTCATCTCTAACTAGAAGTGATTTTATACTTATCAATGTGATCAGAAAGATTAGAATTATTGGAAATAAAGAAGAATAAAATCAGATGTATAGCGACATTTTGATGTCGTGCCAAGTCAGCTAGTTACCGGTCACATTCATTGTTTTGTTGGTTAGTGTATTTATCTAAACATATTAAACTTACTTTTCATCTATATATATGGTTATAAAAGAATAAATAATGAATACAATAAAATAACAAATAAATGAAATCCGATGAAGAACAAGTATGAGAGATGCGTGAGACATAAGAGAAATGAGAGAAGAATTACTTTCTTTTTGTATTGATATTAAGTCAGTGAACCAAAAATTTACAATGAGATCGATATAATTTACAATGATATATATATATATATATATATATGTATATATATAGAAAGTTAGGTAGAACAATCAAGAAGTCAACAAGGAGAGAGGAGGTGAAGAAGGGAAAAATTGTGTGTAAAACACAAGTCTTGTAATATAGAGTACACATATTTCCAACCAAAACTTTGTTCCCCCTGATTGTACGCTCTCCCTTATAAAACTTTAGCATTAGTCTTGTAATTTATAAAGTTGATGTATGCCTATTCCATATACCAACTTCTCAAAAGTTGATGTAGACAATGATTTGGTAAACAGATCTGTAAGATTTTTTTTAGACCGTATTTGCTTAATATCAATTTGTCGGTTCTGTTGAAGCTCATGAGTATAGAAAAATTTAGGAGAAATATGTGTGGTTCTATCTCCCTTGATATATCCCCCTGTAACTTGAGCAATGCAAGACGCATTATCCACAAAAATCTGTGTTGGCATTTCTATAGATGATGAAAATCCATGACCTTAGCCAAACACATTCTCAACTTGCTTCGTGAAGTGCGATGATTTCAGAATGATTAGAGGATGTAACAACCAAAGTCTGTTTTGTGGACCACCATGATATTGTTGTGCCATTATATATAAAAACATAACCCGTTTGTGAATGAGCTTTGTGGGGATCAGACAGATACTCAGCATCAGCATAACCAAGTAAACCAGAAAAATTGTTAGATTTTGTCTAAAATAATCCTAATCTTTCGTTCCACAAAGGTAACGAAAAATATGTTTGATCTCATTCCAATGTCTTCGAGTTGGTGCTGAACTGAATCTAGCCAGTACATTCACAGAGAATGCAATATCTAATCTAGTACACAGAGCCAGATATAATAAAGCATCAATTGCATTAAGATATGGTACCTCAGGACCAAGTATCTTTTCACCATTTTCTTTTGACCAGAATGGATTCTTTTTAGGATCAAGAGTTCTAACAACCATAGGAGTACTTAATGGATGAACATTGTCCATATGGAATCTTTTTAAGATCTTTTCAATATGTGCTAATTGATGGACAAGTATTCAACAGTTTTCAGGAGTTCCACAGGAGTTCCAATTAAGTTCATATCATCAATATAAACTACTATGATAGCAAATCTAAATTCTGATTTCTTAATAAAAACATATGGAAATATATGATTATTAATATATCCTTCTTTCATCAGATATTCACTGAGACGATTATACCACATCCGTCCAGATTTTTTTAGTCCATACAAGGATCTTTGTAATTTTATCGAATATAAATTACGAGATTTTGAGTTACATGCTTCCGGTATTTTAAAGCCTTCAAGAATTTTCATGTAAATATCTGAATCCAGTGAACCATATAGATAAGCAGTTACTACATCTATCAAACGCATTTCAAGTCTTTCTAAGACAACCATGCTTATGTGAAATCAAAACGTAATTGTATCCATCACTGGTGAGTATGTTTCATCGAAATCGATTCCAGGGCGAGTCGTGCCTTATATCTCACGATCTCGTTTTTCTCATTACATTTCCGTTTAAAAACCCATTTATACCCAACTGGTTTGACGTTTTCAGGTTTATAGATTATTGATCCAGATACTTCACGTTTGGCTAATGAAGTCAATTATGTTTGAATTGCTTCTTTCCATTTAGGCCAAGCAGACCTCTGTCTACAATCATCAAGATTATAAGGTTCATAATCATCGAGATTATAAGGTTCATAATCACCATTTATGATTTCAGTTACCACTGTGTATGAAAATACATCATCAATGATTATTTCTTTATGATTCCACAATTCTCTTGTATAATTTATAGAAATTTCATCATTTTTATATTCTTGTACCTCTTCAGAGATTTCTTCCCCCATAGAGGATTCCGTTGTTTTAGTAACTTGTGTCCCTTCAGGGACATTTAACTCCCATGGAGTTAATTTAGAGAAAGTGGATTAATTTATCCTTTTTCGAGGAACAGTATCTTTTGAACCAAACGGTCTACCACGCTTTTGGGATGCAATAGATGATTCTCTTGCTATCATTTGTTCAGATTGTTTTTTCTGGAATAATCACCCGTGCTGAGACATTAACAGCTGGGATGTATGATTTTGTTACCCTAGTAACATCTGTAAATGCATTTGGTAACTGGTTCGATATTGCTTGAAGATGCGCTATCTTACAAACTTCATTCTCACATTGAGATATGTATGGGTCTAAATGAATCAGACTAGAAACTTTCTAGAAAAGTTCATGCTTCTCTTTAGAAGAAGTTTTCCTTTCCCCTAATAATGGGAAACTGGTTTCATCAAAATGATAATTTGCAAACCGTGCTGTAAAAAGATCACCAGTCAAGGGTTTCAGATATCTAATAATTGATTGTGAATCAAGACCAACATATATTCCCAATCGTCTTTGGGGTCCCATTTTAGTTCTTTTTATTGGTACAATCGGAATATATACCGTACATCGAAAAGTATGTAAATGAGAAATATCTAGTTGATGACCAAGTACAAGTTGTACTGGTGAATACTGATGATAAGTAGTGGACCGAAGATGGATTAATGCATCAGCATATAAAACATCATGCCCTCAGATAGAAATTGGTAATTGCGTTTGTAATAATAAAGTCTTTGTAATTACCTGGACACGTTTAATAAGTGATTTTCCTAATCCATTCTGAGTATGAACATGTGGAACTGGATGTTTAACATCAATCCCAACTTTACAGTATTCATCAAATGCCTTGGAAGTAAATTCACCAGCATTATCAAGGCGTATGGACTTAATTGAGTAATCAGGAAAATGAGCCCGAATCCTGATAATCTGTGCAAGCAATCTAGCAAAAGCAACATTATGTGTTGATAATAAGCAAACATGTGACCATCCGATAGATGCATCAACTAGGACCATGAAATAACGAAATGGTCCACTTGGTGGATGAATAGATCCACATATATCCCCTTGAATTCTTTGTAAGAATGATGGGTGTTAGGTTCTAGTTTTATGTTGGCTTAATTCCATAACAAAACTTCATTTCTTTGTAATGCTTAGTTGCTTAAGTGGTTCGTGATGATAAGAGCTTCAAGGAAGAAAACCAACTTCTCATGATGCAAAGTTCGTCTTCAAGAGGATTGGTACTATTCTTGGATGCTAAGGTATCGAGATCTTTCTTCCTCTTGCAAGGTGTAGGCGCACATACACACAATTCATATATTTATGTCCCTACATCGTAGCGCATCATTTGGTATAACACATTCACACACTTGAAGTTGAATGCTCATGCATTGGTAGAAAGTAGCATGTTTTGGAAAATGCATGATTGGAGACTATCTCTATGTAGTTTGCATTCTCGTGTGAAATGTGTTTGTTTGTTTATATGTTTGTATATCATAGATCTTGAACTTTATTTTAGTCTTAGATTGTTCATGAATGAGTTTCGGTCATTTCGGTTACTCATTCTATTGATTTCAAGTTCTAAGTCAAAAGATACTACACTTTTAACTCATATTGCATACATTGTCTTCGTCTTCATATATCGAATCAAATTCTTTTTTTCTGGGTTGAATATCTTATATTTCCAAGTCTGTGAGGGAATCCCGGTTTGTAATCTTCAAACGGATTCAAATTCGGAGTTTAAAGGCCAAAGAACGGTCAAAGAACGAGAGGAGAGCGCAAGGGGTGAGGTGCGATGGCTTAAGCCATCACCATGCACCAAACTGAGATGGCGCGTGGCCATCTCGGCCACAAGAGTGCTCTGCCCCGAGATGCCCGCGTGCCATCTCGGGGAGACACTAAGGAAGAAGGGCAAAAATTTCTTTTTGGCTTTTCACTCTTTAAAACCTCTCATTCCCTCTCATTTCAATAGATAAGAACAAGTTGAGAAATTGAAGAACAAGTATAAAATTTTTCTCTCAACATTTTGATTTTGTTTTTATGATACCTTCTTCATTTCTACTCCGAATCACTTGATTCGAAAACCGATTTCGAGTGTCTTGAAGAGTTCTACAAGCTCCAAGAATTTCCAGAACCAAAGGATATCTACATTTTTCATTGTGATCTGATCTTCAGTTCGTGATTGCATTCTTGTTGGTAAAATCATCTTCTTTTTAGTTTTCTTCTTAGATCTTCCTATTGATTGATGTTATTTGATTAAGAAGCATGACTAGGATGATTTTGTTATCATTTTATGGTTTGTTGATTTGATCTTCAAGTTTAGCTAGATTTGTGATATATTGAATGATTTATGCTAAACTTGATAAACATGAAATTGTTTCTAGAAATCCTTTGTTCTTATGCTTGATTGATTGTTTCTAGATCTAATTTCATTTTTCTAAGAACTAGGTTTTGTTTCAATTGATGTCCATATTTTCATATCTATGTTCTTAGTTGATAACATGCTTAAGTTGTCTAGATGCATTTGTGATTGATCTTTGAAAGCATAATCTAGTCATCTAATTGCATGTCCATAGAATTTGTTGATCATCATTTTCTATGTTGAGTGCTTGTTTGCGATTTGCATTCATGATCATTTAGATGCCTTGTGAAGAGGTTGAAAGTCTCATATCTTAGAGTGATTCTTTGATTTGAGCAATTGTAAGTCTTAGCTAGAGTCGGAAGGACTTAGATTGTTAAGCAAGAGGAAGTCCTGGCAAGAGGTGTGAAGCCTTGGATTGTCGAGCAAGGAAGTCTTGGCTAGAGGTGTGAAGCCTTGGATAGTCAAGCAAGAAGTCTTGCCTAGGATTGGGAGGATCCGAATAGGTGAGCAAGAAATCTTCCTAGAGACAGGGAGTCTTGGATAGGAAGTCAACTTAGTAGATCATTAGGTTCAAGATAGAGTGAGAGTGAGAGCTTGTAGAGCATGCGTGATTGCTTGAGTGTGTAACTCTATTTGAAATAGTGGATTTGCTTTTGTTGATGGTTGTGGTATCAACTCGTGGATGTTTCCTCTTTGGAGGTTTTACCACGTAAATATCGTGTGTCTTTGTTTGCAATTTTCATTAAACCTTTTTAGAATTGCATTGTTTCAATTGGTATCAGAGCTGGTGTCTAGACCCACTTAGATAGATCTTCTTTGTAGTGTTTGTTATCTTCATTTGTTTCATCATGATCAAAGAAATGTATTCTTTTATGGCTTCTTTTGTTGAAGGTGAGTCTATTGACTTAGATGATTAAAAGATCAAAGATCTTATTCAAGAAAATGAAAGGATCTCTAAGATCAAAAAGTCTCTCACTAAGAAGTTAGAAAATCGTGATTGTAGCTCAAAATGTGTTATTGATCTAAATGACAAAATTCTAAATCTTGAGAAAAACTTGATTGATAGCAATGATAGATTAAGTATTTTGAAGCATGAAATTAAGCAAAGAGATGAATCTCTTGATCGTGCTAAGCGAATTGAAAATGTGCTTAGAGTAAAACTAAATAAGCATAAGAATCAAGAGAAAGTGCTTAATGACAAACTTAATGAGGCTAAAGAGATGATTAACAAGATGTTATCTAGCTCTAACAAAGTGAAAGCTCTCATTAAGGTTGGAAAGCCTTCAAGCGACAAAAGAGGTTTATGATATGTTAATGAAAAATCAATTCCTTCATCTAACAAATCTACTTTTGTCAAAGCTTCTAGCAATTTAAATGTAGGTACACTCACTAACTGTAAATCCATGAATGCTACCGGAGGTGCCTCAACATCAACGATGAAAGTCAAGGAAAAGACTCAACAATGCCAAAGATAAGCTACATCATCATCAAATGCAAAAGGCAAGACATCTGTTGTTGCAGGCCAAAGAGGTAAAAATGTGAGAAGGAAAAATGAGTTGAACGCTCAAGCAAATGGTAAACTTCTCAAATTCATACCTATTTGTCATTATTGCAACATGATAGGACACATAAGACCTAGATGTTATGAATACATTCGTAAATGTAGAATTGCCAATGATTTGCATGATATGTTTTTGAATGATCCTAGGCAATCATCCATGTATGGATCTAGAATTAGACCTAAGAAGACCTTGGAAAAGCATGTTGAGAATAAATGTGTTGATGATTTTTTTGTTAAATCTTGTGTTGTGCCTCATTCTACTATTCATAAGAAAGTTGATAATGCTTTGTTTGATTTGTTTGAAAATGTGACTAATAGAGTCAATGTGCCTAAAAACAAGTCAAAGCATGTTAATAAAAGTAGGAATGAGAAACTTGTCAAGAAAGTTTGGGTTAAGAAAAACACAACACAATGTTTGGTTACAAAATATGCTTTAAGAGCTAATTCATCCTATTGTTGGTACCTAGATAGCGGTTGCTCTAGGAATATGACCTGTAGCAAGGAATTCTTTAAGAATCTTGTTATGAATGATGGTGGATGGGTTACATTTGGTGATGGCACCAAAAAGCAAGTACTAGGCAAGGGAACAATTTGTATCCCCGGATTGCCTAAACTTCGTGACACATTGTATGTAGATGGTCTACAAGCTAATCTAATAAGCATCACTCACTTGTGTGAAATTTTTAAAGAAGTTAGCTTTAACAAGGATGTGTGCACGATAATTGATAAAAAGGGCAAAATTGTTTAGAAAGTCAAAAGGTCTTCGGACAATTGCTATTGTTTAGAGGTTGATCCACTAACATGTAATATGTCACATGAGTGCAACAAGCTTGAATTATGGCATGAAAGATTGAGCCACATGAATTATAAAGATTTAAAGAAGCTTGAAAAATATGACATTGTTAGAGGTGTTCCTAGTCTTGGTAAGAAGCTTGATGGTGTTTGTGAACCATGTTAATTGGGTAAACAAACCAAAGTGTCTCATAAAAAGAACACTAATTTTGCTACCAAGAAGTCCTTAGATCTTGTGCATATGGACTTAATGGGACCAATCCAAGCCGAAAGCATAAATGGCAAGAAATACATTTTTGTATGTGTTGATGACTTTTCTCAGTTTGCTTGGGTATATTTTCTTAGAGACAAGACCGAAACTTTTGGTTACTTTAAGAAGTTTTGTAATCAAGTTAAAAATGAAAAAAGGTCTTGGAATTAAGAAAATATGTCGTATTAGGAGTGATCATGGGAGTGAATTTGAAAATGCTAGATTTAGTGAGTTTTGTGATGATTATGGGATTTCACATGAGTTCTCGGCTCTTAGAACTCCTCAACAAAATGGTATTGTTGAGAGGAAGAATCGTGTCTTGCAAGAGATGGCTAGGGTCATGCTTAATAGCAAGAAAGTCCCTAGAAATCTTTGGGCTGAAGCGGTCAATACCACATGCTATGTCACTAATAGAGTTTTTAGAAGGCCCGACACAAAACAAACCTCCTATGAACTTTGGAAAGGCAAGAAGCCCAATGTGAGTTACTTCCACACTTTTGAGAGTATGTGTTTTATTTTGAATGATAGAGATCACTTAGGAAAGTTTGATGCTAAAAGTGATATCGGTCTCTTTCTTGGGTATGCTAATAATAGTCATGCATATAGAGTGTTCAATTTGAAAACTAAGACTATTATGGAATCTATTAATGTGAAAATAGATGATCTTAGCATGCTTGATTTGTGTGATAATCATGGTGTCAATGAACCTAAAGAACATTTGTTGAATGACACTAAAGCACCTATTGATGTGACTAGTTGTGATGAAAGTGAGTCTAATCATAATGATGAGAATGGTAGTGTTGCTAGAGAAGAAAGTCAAGAATTAGAAAATGGTTTGAATGATGACCAATAAGATGTTAAAAATTTCAATTCTAGACTTAAGAACATGCATTACCAACAAGACATCATAGGTGATTTGCATGAAGGGGTTAGAACTAGAAGGCAACTAGCTAACCAAATTTCATATGCTTGCTACACTTCTCAAGTTCCAAAATTATTAATGAAGCAATTATTGATGAATATTGGATTAATGCCATGCAAGAAGAACTAAATCAATTTGAGAGGAATGAAGTATGGTCCGTAGTTCCTAGACCAAAAAATACTAATGTGATTGGTACAAAATGGGTGTTTAGGAATAAGACCGATGAATGTGGAAAGATTGTGAGAAATAAAGCAAGACTAGTGGCTCAAGGATACACTCAAGTTGAGGGTGTAGACTTTGATGAGACTTTTGCACCCGTTGCACGTCTTGAGTCCATTAGACTTTTGTTGTCCATTGCATGTCTTAAGAAATTCAAATTATTTCAAATGGATGTCAAAAGTGCTTTTCTCAATGGATACCTTTAAGAAGAAGTGTATGTTGAACAACCTAAGGGCTTTGTAGACCCACACTCTTCTAATCATGTGTTTAAGTTGAAAAATGTTCTTTATGGCCTTAAGCAAGCTCTTAAAGCTTGGTATGATAGGTTGACTCAATATCTTATTGACAACCAATATAGGAGAGGTGGTATTGATAGAACATTATTTGTCAAGCATTATAACAATGACATTTTTGTTACACAAATATATGTTGATGACATAGTGTTTGGGTCTACATGTAAAACCAAGGTTGATGATTTTGTGAATGTGTTGTCAAGAGAATTTGAAATGAGTATGGTAGGTGAACTCAATTACTTTCTAGGCATGCAAGTGAAACAATCTAGCAATGGTATCATGTTATCACAATCTAAGTATGCTAGAAATCTTGTTAAGAAATTTGGCCTTGAAAGTGGAAAAGAATTTGAAACACCTATGAGTACAACATTAAAACTTGACAAAGATGAAAAAGGAAAAAATGTTGATCAAAGTCTCTGTAGGAGCATGATAGGTAGTCTTCTCTACCTAACGGTAAGTAGGCCGTATATTTGTTTTAGTGTAGGTTTGTGTGATAGGTTTCAAGCTAATCCAAAATAATCTCACTTGAAAGCCGTTAAAAAAATCATTAGGTATATAAAAGGAACACATAATCTTGGTTTATTCTATTCCTTTGATACTAATGATATTCTTGTTGGCTATTGTGATGCGGATTGGGTGGGAAACATTGATGATCGTAAAAACACATCGGGTGGTTGCTTTTACTTGGGGAATAATTTGATTGCTTGACTAAGCAAGAAACAAAATTTCGCCTCTCTTTCATCATCCGAAGCGGAGTACATTGCGGCCGAAAGTGCATGCACACAACTTCTATGGATGAAATAAATTCTCAAGGATTATGAGATAAATCAAGGTAAAATGACTCTCTATTGTGATAATATGAGTGCCATTAACATCTCTAAAAATCCGGTTCAACACTCACACACAGAGCATATAGACATTATGCATCATTTCATTAGAGAACTTGTTGAACATTCAATAGTAACTCTTGAACATATGCCTACTAAGAATCAACTTGCGGACTTGTTCACAAAGCCCTTGGACAAAGAGAGATTTGTATCACTTAGAAGATCCATTGGCATGATTTGTGTTGATTAATGCTAGTGTGTGGTTATGGGTGGCTTGATAAGCAAAACAATATTGTATATCTATTTCTTTGAGAGCTACTCATGTGAGAAGTAATGATCTTGATAAAATGACTTTTATTGCTTCTAGATCATGCACTTAAGTCTTTGTATTTTTTTTTTCAAAAGTGCACAAATGCTTCTCTTATATGTTTAAGTTTGAGTAATTGAGTTTGAAAGCATGTAGATTATGGATGCATCTTGAAGTTCATTGTCTAGTACATGATAGATGACCTATGGTTAGTATCCATTTTGCTTCGACATCTACATAGAACTCAACGAGCACCTTCATGGAAAGGGCTACACACCTTGGTTGTGAAGCCGTCCAATGTAGGAAAGGGCTACACCATTGTGATGAGTGAAAGCCGTCATGAAGAGTTTATGTTTATGTTAGAAAAATCAAAGAAGTGTTGAATAAGAATCTATTAAAAAAAAATTCTTTGATTTAAAGCCTAAAAAGAAATTGAGGAAGACATAAAATGGAGTATAGTTGAAAATTGTGATTGCTCGGGTTGAAAAATAGAAATGGAATGACGAACCACATGCACACACATGCTCATATGTTGAAATCTATTATCTTTAAAGTAAAAATCCGGATGATAATTGGTTTGACCTTGATTGGAAAAGCTTTAGATGGATAGGTGTGAAATAGTTTGCATGTTGATATCACAATAACTCCTTTTATATATGCTAGAAGCATTTTTTCACACACACACACACATTTTTACTTAATTTGCTTGATACATTAGCAATGAGAGATTATTTTTGAGAGAACAATGAAAATCTATGATTCTCTTGTTTAATGTTGAAAAATAATGATTTACTATTTTTTATTGCTTGAAATGTGTGATTGTGTGAGTCCGTTGTGAACAAGTTATCTTGCTTATTAATATGTGGAGCATATGTTAAGGGGGAGCTTAGTTTGTTAAACTTAGTTCTCTATACAACTTGTTTGCTCACTATCTCATGGTTTTATTATGTATCCCTTATACTCTTGTAGGTATTTTCATTTGACATTTATCTCTCTCTAGGTTGAGTAATATGAATTTTGTCTATTCCTTGTCAAAAAGGGGGAGAAAGTGTTTCCTCACCATGTTATTTGCTTTTGATATAAAGGGGATACGATCCATTAAGGTTATTTTCTTTTGACATAAAGGGGAGACAATCCATTAAGGGGGATAAATTTTGGCTTAAGGGGGAGAAAGTAAGGGGGAGAAAATTCTTGTGTTTGCATGAGATAAGAAGTTTTAAGGGATCTTTTGTTTGGTATTTGTATATTGTTTGTTTATCTCACCTATCTTCTTTGTAGAAGATTTCTTTTGGTTGTTCTTGTCTCACAGGTGCTTTGAATATGAGAAGATATTCTTGAAGATTCATGAAGACATTTTAGTCTAGGAATATCTCTTTGTAATGTGAGGATGTGAGAATGCAATCAACATTGATTATGAGTGATCATTGTATGGTGAGGTAGATGCTTTGTCATGGAATAGCCAAAGGGGGAGATTGTTAGGTTCTAGTTTTATGTTGGCTTGATTCCATAACAAAACTTCATTTCTTTGTAATGATAAGAGCTTCAAGGAAGAAAAAAACTTCTCATGATGCAAAGTTCGTCTTCAAGAGGATTGGTACTATTCTTGGATGCTAAGGTATCGAGATCCTTCTTCCTCTTGCAAGGTGTAGGCACACACACACACAATTCATATATTTGTGTGCCTGTATCGTAGCACATCATTTGGTATAACACATTCACACACTTGAAGTTGAATGCTCATGCATTGGTATGACAGTAGCATGTTTTGGAAAATGCATGATTGAAGACTATCTCTATGTAGTTTACATTCTTGTGTGAAATATGTTTGTTTGTTTATATGTTTGTATAACATGGATCTTGAACTTGATTTTAGTCTTAGATTATTCATGATTTATTTCCGGTCATTTCGGTTACTCATTCTATTGATTTCAAGTTCTAAGTAAAAAGATACTACACTTTATACTCATGTTGCATACATTGTCTTCGTCTTCATATATCGAGTCAAATTATTTTTTTTCTGAGTTGAGTATCTTATATTTCCATGTCCATGAGCAAGTCTCGGTTTGTAATCTTTAAACATATTGGAATTCGGAGTTCGGAGGCCAAAGAACGATCGAAGAATGCGAGGAGAGCGCAAGGGGTGAGGTGCGATGGCTTAAGCCATCACCATGCACCAACCCGTGATGGCGCGTGGCCATCTCGGCCACAAGAGTGCTCTGCCTCGAGATGACCACGCACCATCTTGGGGAGACACTAAGGAAGAAGGGCAAAAAATTTTTTTTGGCTTTTCACTCTTTAAAACCTTTCATTCCCTCTCATTTCAATAGATAAGAACAAGTTGAGAAATTGAAGAACAAGTACAGAATTTTTCTCTCAAAATTTTGATTTTTGTTTTTTTGATAACTTCTTCATTTCTACTCCGAATCACTTGATTCAAAAACCTATTTCGAGTGCCTTGAAGATTTCTACAAACCTAAAGCATTTCTAGGACCAAATGATGTCCACATATTTCGTTTTGATCTGATCTTCAGTTCGTGTTTGCATCCTTGTTGGTAAAATCATCTTCTTTTTAGATCTTCTTATTGATTGATGTTATTTGATTAAGAAGCATGACTAGGATGATTTTGTTATCATTTTGTGGTTTGTTGATTTGATCTTCAAGTTTAGCTAGATTTTTGATATATTGAATGATTTATGCTAAACTTGATAAACATGAAATTGTTTCTAGAAATCCTTTGTTCTTATGCTTGATTGATTGTTTCTAGATCTAATTTCATTTTTCTAAGAACTAGGTTTTGTTTCAATTGATGTCCATATTTTCATATCTATGTTCTTAGTTGATAACATGCTTAAGTTGTCTAGATGCATGTGTGTTTGGTCTTTGAAAGCATAATCTAGTCATCTAATTGCATGTCCATAGAATTTGTTGATCATCATTTTCTATGTTAAGTGCTTGTTTGCGATTTGCATTCATGATCACTTAGATGCCTTGTGAAGAGGTTGAAAGTCTCATATCTTTGAGTGATTCTTTGATTTGAGCAATTGTAAGTCTTAGCTAGAGTCGGGAGGACTTAGATATCTAAGCAAGAGGAAGTCTTGGCAAGAGGTGTGAAGCCTTGGATTGTCGAGCAAGAAAGTCTTTGCTAGAGGTGTGAAGCCTTTGATAGTCAAGCAAGAAGTCTTGCCTAGGATTGGGAGGATCCAGATAGGTGAGCAAGAAATCTTCCTAGAGACAGGGAGTCTTGGATAGGAAGTCAGCTTAGTAGATCACTAGGTTCAAGATAGAGTGAGAGTGAGAGTGAGAGTGAGAGCTTGTAGAGCATGTGTGATAGCTTGAGTGTGTAACTCTATTTGAAATAATGGATTTGCTTTTGCCGGTGGTTGTGGTATCAACCCGTGGATGTTTTCTCTTTGGAGGTTTTACCACGTAAATATCGTGTGTCTTTGTTTGCAATTTTCATTAAGCTTTGTTAGAATTGCATTGTTTTTATCAGAAGATAAAAAATTGGAGCATATACCTATTCACCCCCCCCCCCCCCCCCCCCCCCCCCCCTCTATGTATATTCACACTATATAGATAAAGGGAATTTCAATGGGGATTCAAAACCAACTTTATAATGAGATGGTTTTATTGTTAATTTCCCTTAGGAACATGCAGTACATAAATTCTCATGGGCTAAAAGAATCTTCTGGTTTTTTAATTGATGTCCATGAGAATCTTCAATGATTCAACGCATCATTGTAGATCCTGGATGACCAAGACGGTCATGCCAAAATACAGACATTTTTGGATCTGAGAGCTTCTGACTCATAACTGCATAAGTTTCCACACCTTTGATAATGGTGTAATATAATCCAGAAGATAAAGCACGCAACTTTTCTATAATGAGTTTCTGACCTGAATTATATGAAGTGATGCACATATATTCAATATCATATTTATTCGTAGTTTCAATATGATATACATTCCTTCGTATGTATTTGAAACTAAGTAGATTCCTTCTGGATCTACTTGAATATAATGCATCATCGATACATATTTTAATATTGTCTGGTAACAATATTGTGGCTCTTCTAGAGCCTTCTATCAGATCTGTTGGACCTGATACTATATTAACATTTTCCTTGAACAAAGTTAAATTTATAAAATATTTCTAACTCCGCAGAATTGTATGAGTTGTTGCACTATCAACTAGACATAGATCTCCAGCTTCAAGCTTTTCAATAACTCCCAATTTATTGTTTAGATTCATTTTGTATGCTTCATAAAGAAAAATAAAGTGCATATTAGACAAAATGATTCAAAAAGTATACATTGCATTGAGAAATATTTTACATGAACAAAATAACAAAATAACACTACTGTAAGTAGTATTTAATTGGTATGGACATTCCCATCACCAATTGAAATAGTTGTCATGTCTTTAGGGTCTGGAAAGAAATCTGTAACATTCAGATGAGTAATATCTTTATGATATGAATCTTCAATGAAATGAGATTCTGGTTTCTTTTCCTTTCCTCTGATCGATGCTTGATACAGATCCACCAAATGTTTAGGTGTTTTACATTCATTGGACCAATGATTATAATATCCACACCTAAAACAAACATTGTTGTTTGTATTGGGCCTATTTTGAACATCTTTTCTTTTATATTGATTTGCCTCATAAGTATATGAGTGTTTTGATTATAACCACCTGATCTAGAATAACCACGTCCTCTTTTAAAACTACGACCACGGCCCCGACCAGAATTACGACCATAACCACGACCGTGATCAGGATTGCGGCCACTACTACAGCCTCGACCACGACCACGACCACGACCACGACCACGACCTTGACTATGGTTTCTGACAGTATTAGCATTCACTTTTGGAAATGCTATTTAACTAGTCGGGGTGTGATCTGTGATTTTTTATTAGTAGTTCATTATTATTTTCTGCTACTAGAAGGCATGCATTCAACTCTGAATATTTTGAGAATCCACGTTCTCGATATTGCTATTGCAATATTATATTTGAGGCATGAAAAGTTGTAAATGTCTTTTCCAACATATCCTTTTTAGATACCTCTTCACCACACAATTTCAACCTTGTGGTGATTCTGAACAAATTAGAGTTACAATCAGAAACTGATTTGTGGTCCTGGAACCGTAAATGCTGCAATTCGTACCTTGCATTACATAACATAACATAATTCTGGTGATCATAACGATCTTTTAGCTCTTGCCACATATCTTCAAGATCTGTGACAGTAATATATTGAGTTTTTAAATCCTCATTCAGATGATAACGGATTATGACCATGGCTTTGGATCTTTCTTGTTCAGTAGCATTGATTCTATCATTAATGGTGTAGTATAGGCCTGGAATTTTAAGTACAATCCAGCACCAATGACCCATGACATATAGTTTTCTCTCGATACTTTGAATGCATCAACTTTAAATTCGTAAGTTTAGACATGCTTACAGCTTCCTTTTTTTTTTCTTCTGTAAATTAAATTTAGTGTGAATAAACATAAATGAGTTCAACCGATATGAGCATAAAACTAAAACATTTCAGGGACATGAGTTCTCCCGATATGAACATAAAATTAAAATATTTCGAGGATATGAGTTCTCCCGATATGAGCATAAAAGTAAAACATTTCAGGTAAACAAATCTAGAATTATATATATAGGTTTCATTGACGGCATAAACCATCTTGTTATATGGAACTGAATATAGATAAAAAATATTGAGATGTAAGTAAATCACCCATTAGGGGATCATTTTTACAAAACAGATTTTTCGTGCTGATAACGTGTTATAAAAGAATAAATAATGATTAAAATAAACTGACAAAGAAATGAAATCAGAAGAAGAATAAGTACGCGAGATGCAAGAGAGATAAGACAAATGCGAGAAGAATTACTTTCTTTTTGTATTGATATCAAGTCAGTGAACCAAAAATTTACAATGAGATCAATATATATATATATATATATATATATATATATAGGCAATTGAAAGTTTTGTAGAATAATCAAGAAGTCAACAAGGAGAGAGGCGGTGAAGAAGGGGAAACATTGTGTGTAAAACACAAGTGGTAAAAACCACATATTATAAAACACACACACACACATACACACACACACACATATATATATATATATATATATATATATATATGTATATATGTATACATACATTTTTTCTATTGTCAGTTCAAACTGATATAAGATATATCAGCTCCTTACATGTAGGCCATTTGATTTAAATAATTTGAATTTGTTGCATGCATTTGTAAAAACATCTTTTAAATCCAGTGACCCATATACAAGGATACAGTAGAAAGACTATATATATATATATATATATATATATATATATATATATATATATATATATATATATGAATGATATCAGGAAGGCCCCAAGCATTATCATTGAGGATCGATTGAACCTGAACGAACCCAAGATCATTAGAGCAAGATGCACTTTTGCTTGAATCCAATGCGAATTTTGAATTCTTTTTTTTAGGGTGCTCATTCCGCTTAATCTTTTAGGACTCTAGCATACACCCAACTAGCAGTTGATGGCATCTTGGGTATCCTGGTGGTTGGAACAGTGGCAAATCCCACACCTCACCCGAGGCAAATCAACTTTTGGAGAAAGTCAATCAGCTATCCCTGCCCGATATGATATGATATAAACATCTGTCTGGCCCAATGCTAAGTATACAGCTTGATACAAACCCATTTGGTGCAAGAAGTTGAATCCATTAGGAAGCCCAAAGTATTTATCACAAATTCTAAAGCATAGGTGATTTTTTTTAAGTGTTGCAAATTACAATTTTTGGTTTTGAGGAAGTAACCTAACGATTAATAGAATATAGTGATCATAGAATTTCGATTTCTATATTTATCAATAATAAATGTCTTACTCTTAATTAGGTATTAAGGGTATTTTGTTTTGAATTGAAAATCAAATGACATTAGAATTTTTTCTTCTAACCCAATTTTATTAAGACATTCAACTCTATTATTATATAGAATATACAAAATATTATTAGTGTGAGTGTGCTAACCTCACCTCGTTCGTAGATAAACTTTTATAAGTATACAGTATAAGTTTTTATTTTATTTTATTATTTTTTTTAAGAAAGGAAAATTCATTCAATATAAAGATTACAAAGATGCCTAAAATTCAACCAGAGTAACATTAACAAGATAACAAGGGAGATATTCGAGCGAATTTGGCCAAATAGTGAGGCACAACATTGACAGTTATAGGAGCAAAAGACCACAATCTAGAGTCTAGACAGTGATATGAATCTCACCAAAGTAGTCAGACCCGGAACCAATAAAAGGTAACGTAATTATGATCGTGTTTTAATTCGGATTTAGAACAAAGACTATAAAATGACATTGACCCATTATCTATGAAGAGATAAGAACCAAATGTATAAGAAATATTGTAGATGCCACACTCAATAACGAGAAAGGAACTGTGAGTGATAAGTCAAGGTTTTAAGAACCAAAGAGAAAACACTCAATATTATTTCAATTCAAAAACTGTCCCTTAAGACATTCATACATCCTTTTAAACTAAATTATCTAAGACCTAAAATAGAAAAGAATATTTGGCAATTAATGCCTTTACAATCAAGAAATTTAAATGGGCAATAATTGCCTTACAATTCGGAAAGAAATAAAGACTAAAACTAGCAACTAGTTGACTTGCTCCTTATTTGGAAAGCTAAATTTGGATAACAAATCATCGCATTATTCTATGGATAATAAAATAGCTAACAAAGATACTAGGCAATCCCTAAAACAATTTTAAGCTTCTGGAAAACAGGATATCATTTGTTTAATTGAGTCGTGGATTGATTTTAATAATATTAGGCAAGGTTTTTGGAAATATATTAAGATGAAGCTCATTTGTACTAATAATCGGCAGCCTCAATCTTCTAGTTTATGGTTTCTTACACATTGTTCCTTTCCTTCTATGGATATTATCCATATTTTTGCTCAAAAGGTTACTATTTCATTTTCTAAATCTGGCATTACTAGCTTTTTTACTTGTGTCTATGCTAGTGTTTTTTCTTGTTGTAGGCTAGATTTATGGAATGAGCTTCGTAATATTTATCACATTGCACATTCTTCTTGGATGATCATTGGTGATTTTATTGCATTTTTTGGTGCACATGAAAAAAACCCACAAACCTCCTACACATAGCTCTTGTCAAGATTTCATTGATGTAGTTGACAATTGTCATCTTAATTGTTTGTCCATGACGGGTTCTTTGTTCACTTGGACTAATGGTCGTGGATGTGATGGTATCCGCTCACGGGTTGAAGAGCGTCTTGATCGAGCCCTTTGTTTGGAGGGATGGTTATCTTCTTGGTTATTAATTAATTGTTATACGCTTCCCATACTTCACTCTGATCACAATCGTATTATGGTAGATGCTAAACTATCAACTTTGACTGGGTCTAAACCTTTCCGTTTTCTTCGAATATGGGTAGATCATGAGGATTTTTCTAATTCAGTTGCTCGGATTTGGTAGACTCCCTTTTTTTCTACGTCGGCCATGGGTTGTTTGGTGACCAAACTCAAACGATTGAAACTAGCTCTTCACGATTGGAAAAAGTTTGTTTTTGGGGATGTTAATCAGAAATTAGCTGATGCAATGACTGATTTTGCGAATATTCAGTTAGATATTTCTACTAATGGAGTATCTGATGAAGCTCTTAATATGTGAAAATTCCCTAAAAACTGTGTACGTCTATACCTAGGGGGGATAGGTTTTAATCAAATCAATTACCAACTTTTCGATTAATCAATAGTCCAACTTTTCGATTAATCAATAGTCCAAATATTACCCTAAATTATAAAGCATTCAATAAAATTAATTATGCATAAAACAATAAACGACACACGATATATATGTGGAAACCCTTCGACAAGAGAAAATCCACGGGCTATCCTTCTAGCCACATACGATCCTCAAATCCACTATTGTAATGATGTTTACAACCTAAGTTGACCACCTAGTCACACTTGAAGGTTACTAACCCACCACTACTACCTAACGGGCCTTAATAGTGATTCTTGGTCAATGCTTGCCAATCCAACCTTGGTTGCAAGACTTCACTTGCTTGAGCACTACACACCGTAGTCACAAGACTTAACCTCAATGAAGAGTCAAAACAATCTAAGTGAATATGGTGAAATATTCAAATATGTAAGTAGTGCTAGGCTACACTAAATGCTTATATGGGAATTCAAAGATGTCAATAAATGTAATCCCTAGATATCAATGTCTAAATGCAAGTGCAAGAAGACCTAACTAGATATAGCTATGAGAGACTAATATCTAGTTATCAAACGAAAGACAATCAACAAAAGTTGTCATAAACAATGGTAAAGGACAATCAGTGCAATCAACAAATGCAATCAATTGGGCCTCAAAAATATCTAAATGCAAAGCATAGAGATTTAGCTATAACGGTAAAATCGTCCTAACTAGTTATCACAAACAAACATCTCAACCAACAATCAACAAACCAAACATGTGATAAATGCAATTAAACATAAAAGAATACATTTAATAAGCAATAAATGATATTCCTAGGTAAACATGACTTATTAATGAAACAACAAGTTCTAGGGCATGTAGAGATTACTTAGTCAATTAAAACAAGAGGAATCCATGCTTGAAAGATGCAAGAAGATGCTAGATGCTCATGGATTGAAGGTTGGTTGAGTCAAAATGAGTGCTTAGGAGCTTTCTCTCACTAGAAATTACTTTCTCTTTGTAAAGATATATTTTCAAAGCTTTAGGTCTGATTTCGGGAAGAAGATGATGTATATATAGAGTCCAAATCAAACTACGTCGTTTTGGGAGAGAAAAAAATGATTTTCGGATGTCAAAGCGACCTTAGGGTGACTTAGATGATAGGTCACTTCAAGTTCACTTTTCTCTCGGGTTTGGGTGCCAAAATACGCTTGAAAAAGCTACTTGGAAGTTAGGTCGCCCTGAGGTCGCTATTCTCTCGGGAAAAACATGACAGCACAAATAGCTCCAGATTCGAGCTACCTAAACTTGACCAAATGACATCCAAACCTTTCGTATAAGATACTGTTGGAAAGATATGGAAGTCTACTTTCAACTCCAATTTACAAGACATGATTTGGATGTCTATAGAAAGAGTTATGGTCAAATGAGTGAGAAAAGGTAAGATTTGGACGTTAACAAGAATGCCAAACTCATGGAATAAAACCATGTGACCAAAGACAAACTAAGAGAAGAAAGAGACCTTTTCAAATGGCCACTTAATGCGCTAAAACAAGCACACCATCATGCAAGCACGAACACATACAAAATCACACTATGAATGCACATAGACAACAATGAAGCACACATGCATAACAAACCAAATGCAAGTGAGTGAGTGTGTGTGAGCAACGCATAATGCATAATATGTGAGTGTGTGCAATTAAAACCTCTTCAAAGAAAATTAAGTAAGTGATATACCTTTGAAGCTTGAGTTTGGTCACAAACAAAGACGGCCTAAACTACCCTTACATGTTAATCCCCAAATGTGGTTTGTCAATCGAAATAAGCCAATAAAAAACTGAGGAACTTACAATATGGAAATTTATGTAAGAATGCAGTAGACACTTTACTTTCTTATCAGGACTCATATTATTGAGTTTTACCAATATCTTTTTTCTAGTTCCTCTACTGCTCAACCAGGCCTCTCTATTGTCGACCAGTTTATTCCTTCTCTTGTTACAGATAATGATAATAACCTCTTGATTATGGTGCCTTCTGCTGAAGACATTATAAAGGTAGTTTTCTTTTTGGATGCAAATAGTGCTCCAGGTTCTGATGGTTTCTTAAGTTTTTTCTTTCAAATTTGTTGGCAGACAATTAGCAATGATCTTATTCTAGCAATTCAAATATTTTTCAATACTATAAGCTTTTGGAGAATTTAAACTATAATTTTATTGTTTTAATTCCAAAAGTTAAGGAAACCAATGCAATTGATCAATTTAGATCGATTGTTCTTGGTAATTTTCTTTTCAAGATTATTACAAAGATTATTTCTTCTCGATTACGGGATATTGCCTCTAGAATTATTTCTCCTAATCAGTTTGGTTTTGTTAAAGAACAAGTTCAATATTATATTGCCATTGCCTTGGATTGTGTTAATGCCATTGACAAGCGGTGTTACGAGAGTAATATTGCTCTTAAAATTGATATTAGAAAGACTTTCGATACAATGAGTTAGGCTTTCATTCTTTGGGTTCTTCGGAGTTTTGTTTTTTCCCACGTTTTTATTGAATGGATTCAGGAAATTTTTAATAAAGCTAAGCTCTCAGTTCTTAATGGCACTCCTAAAGGTTTTTTTAGATGCATCAAAGGGGTTTGTCAAGGGGATCCTCTTTCATCTATTTTATTTTGTTTGGCAGAGGACTTCTTAAGTCGATATCTCCTTCATTTAGTTTCTTCAATAGACCTCTCAGTAATTTCTTCCCCTAGAGGAGGAACTGTGCCTTCTCATTTATTTTTTACAGATGACGTTCTCATTTTTTACAAAGGGACCAAGAGTAATATCCGTACTGTTTGCAATCTTTTGATTTATATGGGCAGATTTCGGGCCAAGAAATTAATATGAATAAAAGTCATATCTATTTTGACACTAATTGTTCACACTATAGGGCAATGGTTTTAACTCAATTTTCAAGGCTTAAGAAAGGATCTCTCCCTTTTGTTTATTTGGGTGTTCCTTTGTTTAAAGGTGCTCTTAACAAGATTTTTCTTCTGCCCATTACTGATAACATCAAGTTAAATTTGCTAATTGGAAAGTTTCTTCTCTTTCTTTGTCAGACAAGTTAGCTTTGATTAATTATGTCATTCTTGACTCTTTTATTCATTCTTTTATGATTAATAAGTGACTTATTTCTCTGTTAAATGACCTGGATAAATCTATTAGAAAATTTCTATGGACGGGTTCCATTGACTCTAACAAATTAATCTCAGTTGTCTAGAACAAGTATTGTTTACCTAAAGAGAATGGTGGTATCAACATTAAGAGCTGATGAATAAAGCTCTTCTCCGCAAGCTTTCTTAGAAGTTTTTAACTAATGATAATTTTGTGTTTGTTTTTTTGCGCTTGCATTATTTAAAGCAATTTTTTGCTGCTGGAACTTATTATGTTTGCTCCTCAATTTGGCCGGGTATTAAGGATCATTACTTCAGTCTTATGGAGGAAACACGTTGGCTTATTGGTGAGTATTCACGAGTTCAATTTTGGTTTGATAATTGGTTATGTGTCCCCTAGGTTGACCAGTTGGATGTCCTTGATAATGTTAGGCCTTTTTTGATGGCCACAATTTCTGATTATTTTTTATAATAATTCCTAGTATTTTCATGATTCTTTTCTAGCTCTTCATTCAAATCCTTGCAACGAAATTTCTCAAGTGGTGATTGCACCTTATAGTGTGGATACTTTGATTTAGTCTTATCCTTCTTCTAGTCAAATGTCTTATAATGATGCTTATTAGTACTTTCAAGGGCATCATGTTATCGTTCCATGGGGAAAGAAAATTTGGAAATTATTTATTCCTTCTTCTATATCAACTTTGACGTAGCAGATTTTGCACAATCGTTTCCCAATTGAAGACAATCTTAGCAAGTAGGTTTTTGCATCACCTTTTATTGTCGTTTTTGTTATACAACATCTAAAACTTCAACTCATCTTTTTCTTCGATGCCCGTATGCTAAAAGCCTTTGGTATTATTTTTCAAGACTTTTTCATGTTTCTCTTGATTATTATTTGGAGGTTCATGATTTTTTTCTTGTCAGCTCTTAATTGGAATGCTAGTCCACAATTACGAAGTCTATGGCTTTCTACAATGGTTCATATTTTCTGGGTAATTTGGTATGTGCAAAATCAAATAATATTTTAGGAACACATGATCCCAATTGGCTCTTCTATTGCTTATATTCACTCAGATATTCGAGATTCTAATCATTTGATTACTGGTGGAATGTATAATTCTCAATATGAAGTATTACTTCTTAGACATATTCAAGTGGTTCATCGCCCTTGTAAAGCTTCTAAGATTTTAGAGGTTTTCTGGCGATCCCATCCTCCAGGTTGGATTAAGGTAAACACTGACGGTTCTTCTAATGGCTCCCCAGGACCTTCGGGCTGTGGTGGCATATTTCGTAATTGTCGCAGGTTTGTAAAAGGTTGTTTTGTTGTGCCTTTGGGGGTTATGTATGCTTTTGAAGTAGAATTATTGGCAGTTTTCAAAGCCATTGAATTTGCTCATATTTATGGTTGACACTCTCTTTTTATAGAATGTGATTCTATATATGTGGACTCTTTTATTTCTTTTCGTTCAATGGATGTTCCCTGGAAGTTTGGCGTTGTCTTTATTACCTCTCTTCAATGAGTGTTCATGTCTCTCATATTTATCATGAAGGAAATGCGGTGACTGATTGCTTAGCTTATCATGGTTGTTCTTTAGCTCAAGATTTTTAGATTTTTACTTGTCCTCAATTTCGTACTGCTCTTCATATAAAAGACTTGTCGTTTCGACATTTTTATCGTTTTGGTTAATTTGTTGGGGTTTTGGTGTTATGCCCGCCCACTTTTCTTGTTCTTTCCCTTTTATTTAATATATTGAGTTAGTTTGAGAGTGTGTGCACATGACAGGTAAACTTGTTGGGTGCCAACGTAGTTGAGATGCTTCAAGTTATCTTTGATACAACTGTTCTTTTGCTGACTTTATTCATAAAAAAAAAATACTTAAAAGAGTATTTGTTGCTTAAAATGACAAAAATGTATACTAACAAAGTATTTATAATAGAATGGTATACAGTGAGATATCTAACGTTCATGGAATGTAGTTGAGACTAATTATTTCTTTTGAAAGTCTCAAAAAGAGCTTCTTGAGAGAAGCTCAATTTTTAGACTTATCCCAATATATATGAAATAGTTTTTTTAATATTCAAAAAAACACGACTTTAGTTTTTTTTTTAAAAAGCCCATTAAAAGAGTTTTTAACATTAAAACTCTTTTGACCGGTAGAAAAGGCATACCAAATGCACTGTTAGAATTGCCAAAGGTTCAAAATTGTCAACCGAGATTTTCGATTTGAAATTCTCAGCTCAAACAACTAAAGCTAATCCTTCGTGGTTTCTAATAACTACTTTTATAACCACTCCGCCTTTAGAATATTATTTAAGGCAGTATCAATGTTAATTTCATAAATGTTAGACGTAATTTTATTTTTCAAGTGCATGCAATATTATTTTGTATACTTTTAAAACATGAATTCTAATAACACTTTTTTTTTATGATTTAATAAAATCGTGTTTTGTTCACATATTTGAACATAGATTATGCACAGCGGTGACCCAAGGGTATCCGAGACCTTATGAGAAAAAATATAAAATGAGGCATCTAGATGTGGATAAATTTAAGTGGAAATGGTGAGAAACGTCACCATTTTTTTTGTATGTGTTGCAATGATGCCATCACTTTAATTATTTAAGTTTAAAAGACATCTATTATGGTGAATTATCAAAATTGCCCTTAAATAATCTATTTTTTATTCTCATTGTGATTCCATCTACACTTTGAAAACGATAACTCCCCCCCCTCTCTCTCCAAAATAGTTGTCTGAAAATTGATCTACAATTCATTTCTCTATCCAAAAAACCTGTCTCTCTCCAGATTCTGCACAAGAAGATAACATATATTTGTGATCTTCATTTATATATTTTCATAAATTTATGTGTGGTTTAACAATGTATCTATTCGTTATGATTTGTTGTCCTAGTCTTTATATGAACATGTACGAACATGTACGGACATGTGGTTTAACAATGCTCGATTCTTTTAAATATATGCTCGATTTGGCTACATATATACTCGGTTTAACTAAACCTAATTTCCAAAAAACAAAATGCTCGATTCTTTCAAAAATATCCTCGTTTTTTTTCAAATAATCGAGAATATTTTTGAAAGAATCGTGCAATTTTTTTTTTGGAAATTAGGTTTAGTTAAACCGAGTATATTTGTAGATAAATCGAGCATATATTTGAAAGAATCGAGTATTTTTTTTTGAACGAATCGAGCATGTTTTTCAAAGGATCGAGTATTTTAATTTTGAAAAATTAGGTTTAGTTAAATCGAGTATATTTGTAGCCAAATCGAGCATATTTTTGAAAGAATTGAGCATATTTTTCAATGGATCGAGCATTTTATTTTTGAAAATTAGATTTAGTTAAATTGAGTATATTTGTAGCCAAATAGAGCATATTTTTGAAGAATCGAGTATATTTTTTGAAAGATCGAGCATTTACTTTTGAAAATTAGGTTTAGTTAAATCAAGTATATTTGTAGCCAAATTGAGCATATTTTTGAAAGAATAGAGCATATTTTTCGAAGGATCGAACATTTTTTAAAAAAATTAGGATTAGTTAAATCAAGTATATTTGTAGCCAAATCGAACATTTTTTTTGAATATGGTCGAGCTTATTTTAGAAAGAATTGAGCATATTTTTGAAAGAATCGAGGATTTTTGTAAAAGAATCGAGACTTTTAATTGATGAAACCGAGTTTTTTCCATTTAAAAAAAATCGAGCTTTTCTCTCTCCCCCCCCCCCCCCCCCCCCCCCCCCCCCCGACCGGACCACGAGCTGATGGGGAGCTTGACCCTCGAATGCGTCTGCGTAGCACCACTCCGTCGTCGTTCGAGTGATTGTCTAGGTTTCAACGAGACTTTATCTCTCTACTTCACAACTCTGTCACTGTAAAAATGAATAAAAGAAATCTGATATGAAACAACTATTGAAGGTATTTTTTGTCCGTTCACCATAATAGGTGTCTTGTAAGTTATTAAAGTAGTGACCGTATTGAAATTTCACTTCCAAAAAGTGTTATTTATTTTTTGAACCCTAAATTTAAACTACCCCATAATTTAAATGCTACTTATAAATTATCTACTTGAATTTATATAATCAAGACAGTGGAGACAAGAGAAGGAGGTTTTTATTATAGGACATTTACCACACGCATCCAGAGCCTGTGTTAGATAAACAATATATCACTTAAAAATGTTTTTACGATGGGCCTTTATGTACCTAACTTTTATTTATATTTAAAAGTATATATATTTTGCCTATAGTTTTTATTTTTCTTACAAAAAATTATAGTTTTTATTTTATGCAAATAAATATATCCGGTATATGTTGTAAGAAGAGTGTAGCAGATTATCCGCCATGCATCTGGTAGCTTAAAACATAAATAAAGTTTAATTACAATAAAATTATTGTTGAAGGTTAATTGTACATGTTACTATAATAAATATATTGAGTCGCTAACTTCTCGCTTAAAACAATGATAACGTGTAACAATGTTTGAGGTCAATATTCATAATTATCCCTTATATTAAAGGCAATTATAATTTTAGTCATCCCAGTGTTTTTTTGTCAATATTTCTGTTTTGTGGACAAAAATGATATTAAATGAGTTGTAGCATGTAAAATTCAAAGATAGAGAGAGAAAGTAATAAAAAGAAGAGAGAGATTATAGATCTCGAGATAAAGAAAAAGAATGGTAGAGATAGAAAGTTACAACAAAAAGAATGGTAGAGATAGAAAGTTACAACGAGAATTAGAAAAGAATATTTTAAGGTAGCATTTGGTTACCATGGTGGAATGATAATGAGAATGAGAATTGGAATGGAAAGAAATGAAAAACTAATTTTTTAGTTTGGTTGGGATTTTAGAATCAATATCTGAATCAATATTATTTTGTTTGGTTAACAACCGAATGAATGTAATTAACTGTATTTTAACCAAAATACCTCTAATTATAAAACATTTATAATAACATGATATATTACGGATAATAATAATAATAACAAAATATAAAAGTATATATAATATTATATTTATATAAAATATATAATATATATTTATTAATATTATAATATATATAATATAAATATATTTCAAATAATATATATATAATATATATCAATAATATAAATATGATTAATATTAATATTATTATATATTCTATAATATATATCATATACATATATTACATAATAATATATGTTATATGTATTTTTTGTCAGCATGACACGTCATCAAAAGTCAACCAGTCAATGAGAAGGATATTAGCAAATGACATGTCATCGAGAAAATTGATATGGAAGTTATAAGCGTATGAGCCAAGTAAAGTTGTCAAATAAAAGAAGCCTTAATGAACGAAGATCTTGCTCGCCAAGAATCTCTACTCAGCGTGGTCTACTCGGCCAAAACAGGAAATATAACCTTATCGGGACACGCCGTATTAAGCGAAGATTAAATCAGATACTAAATCTTGGAATCATACTCCAATAAGGAAATATCCCTATTTCCTCTCCAATATCAGAGAATTCTAATCAGGAAGAAACTCATAGCTTTCAGGAGGATAAACATCAAACGGGAAATAAGTTCTAAACGAACTATATTACTAGAATCCTACAAAGATTCTAATTAATGAATCCACCACTCGTACGACAATAACTAGGGAAACCCTAGATCGAACCATATAAATACAACCATCTATTCATTATAACAGAGGAAGAAGGTCATCATCAACAATTGAGGCTTAGATGAAAAGGATGAACAATCATATGAGAGAAAAGCGAGTATTGAGTGTTGTAATTATTTTATTCATAGTGGATCTCTTCTCGCCGTCACCGACACCGTGGATGTTTCCCCGTCTTGGGGTTTTACCACGAAAAACATGTGTTGTGTTTGATTTATTCTTTATTTCCCACTCTTCTACATTATTATTCTCAAATACAAATAAATCGTATCGCATCCACACAGAATGAGGCTTTGATTTTTCAACCCTTGACTGGTCAAAGCTTTGGTCTGCCTACGTATTAATGTTTGGCGGTTGACTTTTCAATGATCCAAAAATTGCCGTCAACAAATGGCGCTAGAAGGAGGGGCGTGACCTCATGAACAGACTACAGAAGGAATTTCGATGTGGATTCTACATCTGAAACACCATAACAAACGACCATTGGAAGTGCTAGGGGGTGGATCGTCAACAATACCTGCAATAGGAGGCACAGTCACGGAAAAATTCAGAGGTATGATAATGAAAGAGCAATTCTCATAAAGCTTGAAGGTACCCATAATCGATACGAGGAATTGCTCTCCCATTCCGACAACTCACAATGTAAAAGATGTCGCAAGTCACAGAGCATCTGACCTTCAGGTACTAAAGTGAGTATAACTCTCTCCACAGAACTCGGAATCGTAAACTGTAAAAACTACGAGAAACTAGACCTCCAGACCTTTCCAAGCACATATGGTCCAAAATCTAGTTCGATTCGTGCATTTTTTGGTGGCCCCCGCAACATTGCGATGAGCAACTCGTGAAGGATTTTCTGATCTGACCATCAAGTGCCTAAACAGTCGTATCTCCCTCTACAGAAATCGGATTCATGAGCCATAAAAACTTCTGGAAACTAGACCTCCAGACCTTTCCAAACATATATGGTCCAAAATCTAGTTCGATTCGTGCATTCTTTGGTGCCCCCCGCAACATTGCGATGAGTAACTCGTGGAGGATTTTCTGATCTGACCATCGAGGGCCTAAACAGTCGTATCTCCCTCCACAGAAATCAGATTCATGAGCCGTAAAAACTTCTGTAAACTAGACATCTAAATCTTTCCATGCATATATGGTTGGAAACCCAGTTCAATCTGATCAATATTTAGTGGCTCCCGTAATATTGAAGAAGACAGATCGAGTACAGATTTCTGATTTGACTATCAAGTACTAAAACAGACATATCTCTCTCTACGAATGCCAAAATCACAAACTGTGAATTTTGCTGCAAACTAGATGTACGTATCTTTCCGAGGATATGTGATCCATAGCACAATTCATTCCGAGGAATATTTGATGACTTCCGGAACATTGTAGTCCAGCAAAAGAGGAAGAAGAACCTAAAATCGATTCTTGGCTAAAGCTTACTCGGCTCTTCGTTACCAACAAGTCAAACAACAAAGGATCCAAGTGTTAGTAAGATCCGCTCAAACTAGAATCCAAAGCGAAGTCGAGCAAGGATTCGAGCGTTAGTAAGATCCGCTCAAACTAAGATCCAAAGTGAAGCCGAGCAAGGATCCGAACGATTAGAAAGATCCGCCCAAAGTGGGATCCAAGCGAAGCCGAGCAAGGATCCGAGCGTTAGTAAGATCCGCTCAAACTAAGATCCAAAGCGAAGCCGAGCAAGGATCCGAGCGTTAGAAAGATCCGTCCAAAGTGGGATCCAATCAAAGCCGAGAGAAGATCCAAGCATCTATAGTTTAAAAAAAAAAGAATCTGACATCTTGATTAGACAGGTCGGGAAAAATCCAAACAGTAATCACATTAATCAATTACCGGGTGACACCACGTACACTGGGGCAAAGAACCTGTTCGAAAAGAATCTAATCGGCAAATGATAGAATCTAGTCAGCAAAGGATAGAATCTGGTCGAAGAAAGGCGGAACCTGTTCGACCAAAATTATGGCCATCCAAAGATAGAACCTGGCCGATTAAAGTTCCTAATCAATCAAAGATTTGATTTGTCAAAAATTCCAACCAAAATTAACGGTCGATTATCAACCCGAGTAAAGGGTAGGGACACCAACCAAATCAAATACAGAGCGAGGATCAGAGCGTTAGTAAGATCCGCTCAAAGTAGGATCCAATCGAAGCTGAGAGCAAGGATCCGAGCATTAGTAAGATCCGCTCAAAGTGAGATCCGAGCAAAGCCGAGAAATAGGATCCGAGCAGTTAGTAAGGTCCGCTCAAACTGGGATCTGAGCTCGGATCCCAGCGTTAGTAAGAACCGCTCAAAGATTAAAGGATTCGATTACAGCCGATAGATAGGATTCGAGTGTTAGTATGAACCGCTCAAATATAAAAGGATCCAAGCAAAGCTAAACAACGTTAAAATGGGTCTCAGATTCACTCGAATAGGGAAGAAGATCTCGGCACCAAAAAAAAAAGATGGAACTAGAATGGAAGTTGGAGTATAAGACAAAAGCATGTGGATCAATTAAAAGATTTCTCGCAACCATCACTCCATGCAAAAAAAAAGGGGAATTAGATGGATCGTTGCAATTCGTGGAAGGTCTTTATGGAATGTTTGACGATATTCGAAGCATCACAACTCTAGATCAAAGATGGAAACACCCACCAACACATTTAAAAGTAAAATCTAGTTTATTGTCTAATTATTTGATGTCTAGCGGATGCGTCGGAATACTCTAGACTACACGGCTGAATAACGATAACGATGAGGTAAATGATTGTGAAACACTTTCTTCACCCTTATTTATCAAGATTTCTTATTATGCTTTCAGCATAGTATGCAACACATATAGCTTTTGCATGTTTCTCCTAATATTAGACCATGCATGCATATGCTATCATAGTATGATTATTTATTACATAATAGATCTTACACACAATGCATACCATGTGGTTTTTATACAAAGCACCATGCATGAAGGATTCATGAGTACAGTATCCCGAATAACGGTCATCACTAATAACATGCATTGATCCAACTAATTTTGTTCGGCAATATTAAAGCATATAGTTGTGCAAATGTTACTCACATGTTTAAACATATGATGAAAATTTTAGTACAAAAATCGAGCTTAGTCTTATTAGCACAAAAAGAGTTTTATCTCGGTGCATAGTCAAAAGCTCCTCAACAAGCGTTTAGCGTCTATAGTAAAAAGAAAATGGTCTATGAGAGACCAACACTACAAAAAAATGGGGGAAGACAAAAAGAGAAGAAATCTTCGCAAGTGCAATAAACTCGAAGATGACTTGTGCAGGGACCTGGGTGTATGATCGTGGTGAGCCTTGATTTAACACTTGGGTAAATGCTGAACAGTTTAATAAGACACTTGGATTAGTCTAAAGATGATCATTTTAATAAGATAGTTGATCATTCTTAAAGCAAAACTGATCAGTTTAATAAGATACTGGATCAGTCTAAAGATGATCAATTTAATAAGATACTTGATCATTCTTGAAGTAAAATCTAAAGATGATCAGTTTAATAAGATACTTGATCATTCTTGAAACAAAGTTGACCAGTTTAATAACACTTGGACCAGTCTAAAGATGAGCAGTTTAATGAGATACTTGATCATTCTCAAGGCCACCATTCTTGAAGCCAAATTGATCGGTTTAATAATATACTTGATCAAAAGTACAAAGCTTCAATGGGCAAGGGCATATAGAAGCAATAAGGAAACTTTCAAATGCTAGATCAGAGCCACTTTGGCCGAACACTTTGAGATTGGTTTGGTTCACTAAAAATCAAATAAAAACCCCGAAGATGGGTACAAAAGAAAGAATGGCCAAAAAGAAGAATCTAACCTACGAGAAAAAGATTAGGGAGATCGATGACGAGCACCCGGAATGTCCCAGACTAAAAAAAAATAAAAAAAAATTACCCGGGACAACAAACAGAGTAGAAAGTCTACTCGGGGCAATGAAGAGAAAAGTGAACATGTGCCCAAAACATGGCTCCTACTCTGCACGACGACATCAATTCAAATGACAACTATGTTAGGGGGTAGATTCTAAGCAACATGAACCCCTAGAGAACAAGAACAAGAGCACCATAAATATGTATATATGGCAATGGCCTAGGGGGTGGATACTAAGAAACACGATCTCCACAGAGCTCTAATTTACCTTCTCGATAGCAACAACATTTACCACATTTTTCTCAGCTTGTGACAAAAAATGTTACTTAGAGGTACCCTAAGCAAGTTCAAGCTGTCTTGAGCCTTAAAAACTTCAAAAGATCTTCGAAACATGCCTTTAGAGGATATTCTGAGCGGCGATAAAAGCATTATACTGCAATCAGAAGAAAAGGTGAGAAAGATGAGAACATGGTGGTGTTGAGAAAGTGCTCATGCTAAGGAAACGCAAAAAAAAAAGAGGTAGTCAAAACGAGACGAGCAAAAAAAAAATGACGCTTAAATGACTAGTGAATTATTAAAAAGTTAGGACCTCCTCGGAATAAAGAGACTTAAAAGCACCCGAGCATCAAATCTTAAGTGTCAATCTATTCAGCTCGCTCTAGTTGTCCAACTCACCATATCTATTCAGCTCAGGGAATAACTTAACACGCCATTGCTACTCCATTCGGTTCGTTGGCTCTTTACCTCTTTAAAAAAAATGCCAAGCTCATCCCAGTGCACGGCTAGTTCAAAAACGAAAAAAAGATCTAAAAAATCAAAGCTCGTGGAGACAACAGTTCATCAAACGCGATTATAACCAAATGCAAGTAAGAAATTTCAATTATGTTTATACAAACAAAGTGCCTTTTTGACTGTAGGAATACTTGTTGGAAGGCCTTAAAGAAGAAATCACTTCTCGCAAGACCTGGGTGTATGATCGTGGTGAGCCTCGATGTAACACTTGGGTAAAAAACAGATCAGTTTAATAAGAAACTGGATCAGTCTAAAGATGATCAGTTTAATAAGATACTTGATCATTCTTGAAGCAAAATCTAAAGATGATCAGTTTAATAAGATACTTGATTATTTCTAAAGCAAAGCTGATCAGTTTAATAAGATACTGGATCAGTCTAATGATGATCAGTTTAACAAGATACTTGATCATTCTTAAAGCAAAATCGATCTGTTTAATAAGATACTGGATCAATCTAAAGATGATCAGTTTAATAAGATACTTGATCTTTCTTGAAGTAAAGCTGACCAGTTTAATAAGACACTCGGATCAGTCTAAAGATGATCAGTTTAATAAGATACTTGATCATTCTTAAAGCAAAATTGACTAGTTTAATAACACTTTGATCAGTCTAAAGATGACCAATTTAATAAGATACTTGATCATTCTTGAAACAAAACTGACCATTTTAATAACACTTGGATCAGTCTAAAGATGATCAGTTTAATGAGATACTTGATCATTCTCAAGACCATCATTCTTGAAGTCAAATTGATCAGTTTAATAATATACTTGATCAATTGTACAAAGCTTCAATGGGCGAGTGCATGTAGAAACAGTAAGCTTTAAAGAAGAAAGCACTTCCCGCAAGAAAGCCGCACAAAAAAAAATATCAGAAGCCAGTCACTTAAAAAATGACTGATCATTTGGTGATCAGACATGCCCCGACCAGACCAAGTGCAAGTTCATCTCACAGTAAAGTTTCAAAAGGCATATTAGTGACTTGATCTATATCCCGAAGACACTGAGATTTAAAAATGTATCTCAGCAATATAACTTGTCTTTAAGATTATCAAGGCAGGACATCGACTAGTTAAAAAAAAAAGATGGTCGGAAAATATCTTGAGCAGAGAGCCAGGACACCGACTAGGCCAACTACAAGGGAGCAAAAAGTTAAGGAGTCCGAGACTGACTAGTTTAATAAGACGATCAGTTTGAAAAAGAAAAGGCGATCAGTTTAATAAGATACTTGGTCGGGTTAAAGCAAAAAGTTTGGAAGAATCAAAAAATCAAAACTATTCAAATCCCTTTCGTCGAGTAGTCAAGAACTCATCTCGCGGATTTGAGAGGGTATTGTTATATGTATTTTTTGTCAGCATGACGCGTCATCAAAAGTCAACCAGTCAACGAGAGGGATATTGGCCAATGACATGTCATCGAGAAAATTGATATGGAAGTTATAAGCGTATGTGCCAAGTAAAGTTGTCAAATAAAAAAAGCCTTAATGAACGAAGATCCTGCTCGCCAAGAATCTCTACTCAGCGTGGTCTACTCGGCCAAAACGGGAAATATAACCTTATTGAGACACGCCGTATCAAGCGAAGATTAACTCAGATAATAAATCTTGGAATCAAACTCCAATAAGGAAATATCCCTATTTCCTCTCCAATATCAGAGAATTCTAATCAGAAAGAAATTTATAGCTTCCAGAAGGATAAACATCAAACGGGAAATAAGTTCTAAACGGACTATATTATTAGAATCCTACAAAGATTCTAATTAATGAATCCACCACTCGTACGACAATAACTAGGGCAACTCTAGAATGAACCATATAAATACAACCATGTATTCATTATAACAGAGGAAGAAGGTCATCATCAACAATTGAGGCTTAGATGAAAAGGATGAGCAATCATATGAGGGAAAAGTGAGTATTGAGTGTTGTAATTATTCTATTTGTTGACATCGATTTTTGGATTATGCTAGAAAAGCCAATAAGAATTGGATTTCGGCTATTGAATCAAAGAGAAAGAGATGCAGAGAGAGTAACAAAGATAAGTTTTACGTGGTAAAACTCCGATGGCCGGAGAAACATCCACGGGTGGTTGAAGGATCAACCAAGCCAAAATACACTAAGAGAATAAGATGTTTACAAGCTCTCGATCTCTCTTTTTTCTCTCTGTGTTTACTATATCTGCTGTATGCTATATTGCCTGTTCCTTTTCTGGATGAGATTACGGGTCTATTTATATGTTTTTAGAACTCTAATCTACCTTGTACAAGTAATACAGGATCTTTGTATTTAATTGTGATTCGGTTACTTTCTTGAGGTCGATTTGTCTTCTTTCCTGTTTCAGAGTCTCTTATGGAAATTGAACGAGATTCTAGTAGTGCAGTTCATTTTGGACTTGTTTCCTTATAAGAATGTAGCCTTTGCAAAGAAATCAAGTTATTTCCTGATTGGGGACTCTTCTAGTTTAATGCTCTATTTTATTTGGGATTCCTTCCTGATGGATATCGTCACGTATTTAATGACTTAATCCGTATGAAATAAGCACCAAGCTCTTACACGAGTCGTATTTATTCCCGAGTAAGAGTAATACCTGATGGTCCCGAGTAGCACCGTTTGAGCCAGAGTGGAAGCGTTGTTTAACCAGTCCCGAGTGCTGTTAACTGATCCCGAGTAGATTTTATTCAATATATGCTTACTCGGGCTTTCTTCTCTTTAATGATGCCTTGTAGGATATTTCCCGAATGCACATTTAGGCGTCCACCTGGCTATTTTTTCCTTCCTGTCAATGACGTGTATGCTTGGTAAAATTTACATACGACAATACCCCCTTAAAATATTTTTGCCGAGAAAATTTCATTTCGGGCAAGAGTATTTTAATCATCTTAATTTTCTCTCGTCAGAATGGTCGTCTTGTCATAATGGCGTGTCTTAATGGTGACTATGTAATTTCGATTCGCTTCATCACACGAGATCTTAAATGATAGCGACGTTTTGAAGCTCTAACGGTTGAGGGCTACTTCCTGTATTGACACACGTTTTTCGTCTCTTTGTTTTTCGATATCATTTATGAAAAATGATTTTTACGTTTCCCCAAGCACAGCCTACGTCATCGAGTTTCGTCATAAATTTTTTCCCGCTTTGACATTCTAGGGTTTCGTGCTTTCTCATCTTTAAATTCTTCGCTGAGAGACATTGTTGGTTTATTCTCAAAAATTCAGTAGAAATCTCTTTAAACTCAGATTTCTTTATCCAGAAGTTCGCGATTCTCTGCTTGAAGATCTTGCATCAGTCTCAATTTAAGGTTAGTTTTAATAGGGCCATCTTCCCGCCATCGTCTCTTTTAAATCGCTTTTGATGCATTAAAGCGTAGGGATTTCCAGTTAGTATCTTGCATTAAACGATTACTGGGGGATATTCCAATAGATGATCCTCCATTTTTAGAGGTTGATGTTTCTGGGCTTCATCCTGACGTCACTTTCAGCCCTGTATCGAGTTCTCCATCTAGTTCTGATTCTGATATTTCTAATTAATGGGTATCTTCTCGAAGGATGGGTAAACATCAGAGCACAAGTAAGGTATACAAGCACGGCTCGAGCAGCGTTCAGACCAGGGAATAGACTGTTAACGAGGGCGACGTTGATGAAGTGTACATGGCGTCTCGTCTTTCATTTTCTGACACTCGCCCGAGTGGCTTTGATACTTAGCCGAATGTGGTCGGGCCAGCTGAGATAGAAAAGTATCGCTCCCGATTTGACTTGCCCGACTCAGTCACTTTGGTTCCTGCGGGGGATAGAGCCGTATGGAATCCTCCCGAGGGCATGGTCGCGGTTTATGGATCGATGCTTTGCTGCGGCGTCACACTTCCCCTTCAGCCTTTTATTGCCTGGTTTTTGGCTGAAGTAGGGATAGCCCCGGCTCAGTTGGCCCCGAATAGTTACAAAATCTTGATGTGCATGTGGCACATGTTCAATCGAATGAACCTTTCGCCACCTTCCCGGAATGAAATCAGGCATTTCTTTACGCTGAGGCAGGTTAGCAGAACGGGGACCTATTTTCTTACGTCTACTCCTTAGAACGGTTGGGTCCCCAAAGAAGCAAAGGTGAATCGGGGGGTCGATGCTTCTGATGACCCAAAAAAGAAGGGCTTTATATGGGGATTCCCCACATCCAACAAGTTCTGGAAGAACAGTTGGTTTTTTGCTGGAGGGACTCTCGGACTCGACGTCACCGTTCGATCTGGGGATTCCCAAACGGCCCTGAGTGTTCCCCGTTTCTTCTGTTCCCCCGAAGTGTGGAACAAGAAAACAATTGACTATAGTGATTCAGAGCTAAAGAGGCTGACTCGGGCAACAGTTCGTACTCTGGAAAAGAGGAGCAAGAGCTATCTTTTCAAAGAGGATGACTTGATAAAGCTCGGTTTTTTCAGACAGATTTCAGGCCCTCAGAGGCGATGTAAGTAACCTGGCGCCCTTTCTGTTGTATTTCTCTGCTTTTCATTTTCTTTTCTTACAATTTTTTTTTTTTTAGTGTTCGATACTGACGTTGTCAGCGGTCTTCATGCTCGCCAGGTGAAGGCGATTCTACAAGCGAGTAGAAAGGAAGCTTCCCGTCAGGGTGATGAGGGTATTGCTCCACCCGAGCCTGATAAGGAACTGATATTGCTGAGCAAATTCCCGAGTGCGTTGATCGGGGTGCTCCGCCTTCTACTCAGGATTTTACTGGTCCAAGTGGCCAAGATGAGCCTACCGACATCCAACTGCCTGAAAATAGGGAGAGGCAGTATGAGGATCCAGGTAAAGAGCCTGTTGGACAGTTTGAAGCTGGCGATAGTGGTAACGTCTCGACGGATCAAGCGCCTACTGGTGCCGAATTCTTTGAGTCTTTTCGGGACGATCCGCAGGAAGATCATGCTGCTGATCTTAACTTCCACCGTTCTCGGGGTGAGAAGCGAAAGGCAGTTAGTTCACCGTCTCCTCCTCTCAAAGTTCCTCGGGTAGTCTCATTCATTGACTCCAGCGACGAAAATGTTACGGATGAGATTGCCCCGAGTGTTGGTGCTGGAGTATCAGTAGTGCAGCCATTTCAGAACCGAGTAGGGCTTCTTCTACCCCTGAAGTTGGAGATATGAGGGTTGAACCTTCGGGGGTTGCTTCTCCATCCTTAGAACATAATAAGGCTTTTCCTACCCCCGAGTTTGGAAATCTGGGAGCTGAACCCTCGGGGGTTCCTTTATTCCTTTCTCCCCAGGATATGCTACAGGAGATGTCCTCCGGTCGAGCTTATATCGGGGAGGACCGCTGGAGTAGTTTTAGAGATGGTTCACTGACTGAACGTCTCTAAAACATTTTCAACGGTGCATCTTATGTAAGTTAAATCTGACTCAGTTAATTCTGACTCCTTTATTGTTTTGCTTCTGCTGGATTTCTAAGTGTATTCCTTTGCAGATGGTGGCTGAATTTGCTGAGTTTGTTTAGACGCAGCAATGTCAAGCTGATCAGATAAGGCGTCTAGAGGCTCAGCTGAAGGCGAGTGAGGAGGGTCGTGCTCGAGCTGAGCAGGTTTATCAGCATGAGGTCGACTCTGTACAGATATTTGCCGACCACTGCCTGGCGAAGCAGGTTGAAGCCTAGGACAAGGCATCTCTGTCAGAGGAGAAGGTTGCATCGCTTCAAAATCTTCTTTCTTCTGCTGAAGAATCCATGCTTAAGGCTGAGCAGGAGGCGGAGCAGGCGAAGTCGGCGTATGACCAAAAAATTGAAGATCTGGAGCGCCAAGTGCTGACAATTGAATCCCTTTCCCGAGAGGCCATGTTGGAACTGGAAGTCCAAGGGGTGGATTGTTTTAAAAGATCCCCTGCTTACGATGCCTTACTTCTTCAGGAATTTCAACGTGGGCTAGTTTCGGCCGGTGAGTTCTTCAAAGTTAAGAATAGGGCGACCGAAAAAGCCCTTGCTAATTGGGAGCTGTCAATCAAACACCATGTGGACCGGTTCTTGGAATCTCTTCGGATTCAGATGAAGGAATGGAGAGCCTACTGTCGTAGTCAAGGCAAAGAGCCCCATCCTATGCGTTTAGAGATTCCGTCCGAGCATTCTCTCTCTACCTTTTACGCAAGTCAAGAGTCGGTTGAGGGTGTAGTCCCGGATGTCGGGCCAGTCCCGGGTGAAGATTACAGCCAGTGGAGGGATGATACTGTCGACGATATTATTTGGCCGTCTAATGAGAGTCTGCTTCGTGAGTACGAGATGGTGCCAGATCCGAGTATCGACAAAGGCTCGAAATCCTCGCAACCTTAATTTTTGTAGATTTGTAGAAGATTCTGATTCTTTATTTTTTACTTGTAAAGAACCGTTCTTTGAACTGTAACTATTCTTTTAGGAGCAATAAAATTCAAGTTGAATGGTTTTGGTCTATTTTTTGCTGATTATTGTCGAGTGTTGTATTAAACTGGCTGATGGTCGGGTAACTTAACCGAGTATCTTATTAAACCGGTTGTTACCTGAATAACTTCAATTTCCAAGTATCTTATTAAACTGGCTTCATGTTCGGGTAACTTAACCGAGTATCTTATTAAACCGGTTGTTACCCAAAAGACTTCCATTGCCCAGTATCTTATTAAACTGGCTTCATGTTCGGATAACTTAACCGAGTATCTTATTAAACCGGTTGTTACCCGAATGACTGCAATTGCCAAGTATCTTATTAAACTGGCTTCTTCGATGTTCGGGTAACTTAAATGAGTATCTTATTAAACCGGTTGTTACTCGAATAACTTCAATTGTCAAGTATCTTATTAAACTGGCTCTTTATTATTAACCGAGTCATCTTGAAACAGGCAAGTTTGCACTTGTGTTTCATACCCGGTTGCTACCCGAACATTACATCAAGGCTCACCATGATCATACGTTCGAGTCCTTACGCAATACCAAGGACATCTCCCTAGTTTTTATGCGTAAGGGTTTGCCGAATCGTTGAGCTCTTTTTTTTTTTTTTTTTTTTTTTAAAGTTGCTTCAACACAGCTACGCATTTCACCTGAATTTCTCCCGATAGCGTCCCGAGCATTTTTCTGAAATCTGGTGCATCGGGTTTGCCTTTTTACAAAGGTCATTTTGACCCTGCTCGGCTGGCATGCTCCTACGAGCTTCTCCGCCCATTCGGGATTTGATGGTCCCGAGAATTCTATTTGCATCTTCTTATTATCATGCTCTGCTTCCATATGTTCTTATTATCATATGCCTTTGTTTTGAAATCCCGAACTAGATGTTATCCTTTCAGAAATTCCGAGTAATTTTATTTATTACTGTAAAAAATCGACAGATTTAAACTACAGTTTAATATTTATCATACCAATAAACGAATAAAATATTCAATATATATATATATATATATATATTTTAAGGATAGAAAATCTTCAGATATTGGGCATTGCATGGTCCGGGTAACACCCTTCCATTGGGTCGAGCAATCCAATAAGCTCCATGGCCAGCTATCCCCTCGATCTTGTATGGACCTTCCCATTTGTCAGCTAGGGATCCTGAGGCTCTATTTTTTATGTTCAACGACACCTTCCTGAGCACCAGGTCTCCTAGCTGTAATTTTCTGATCCGAACACGAGAGTTGTAGTGGCGAGCTATTCTTTGTTGATATGCTGTATTTCTTATTCGGGACTTTTCCCTTTTTTCTTTTAGCTCATCCAAACTTTGTAGTACTGTATCAACATTCTGTTCTTCATCATATAGCATGACCCGGGGGACGCATACGATATTTCTACGGGGATGACAGCTTCTGTTCCGAACGCTAGGGTGATCGGAGTTTCTCCTGTTGAAGTCCTTGCTGTCGTCCGATATGCCCATAATACTTCAGGAAGCTTTTCAACCCAGCTTCCTTTTTTGTCATCTAACTTTGCTTTAATGGTGCGCTTGATAATTTTATTTACTGCTTCTACTTGCCCGTTTGTTTGTGGATGAGCTGGTGTCGCATAGTAGTTAGCAATATGATACTTTTCGCACAATTGTCTGAACTTTTGGTTATCAAACTGAGTGCCATTGTCGGTGATTATAGTGTCCGGAACTCCAAACCTATAAAGTATGTTTTTATTTACAAAATTTGTGGTGTTGGCTTCCGTGATATGCACCAGCGCTTCAGCTTCTGCCCATTTTGTGAAATAATAGACAGCTACTATGGCGTGCTCTGCACCACCCCCTGTCCCAGCTGGCATTGGCCCGATCAGGTCTAGGCCCCACATGGCGAATGGCCATGGGGCAGTGAGAGTTCTGAGCTTTTCTGGGGGTTGTCGGATATCATTGACAATTCTTTGACAAGTATTCTCGTCTTGGGGTTTTACCACGTAAAACATGTGTTGTGTTTGATTTGTTCTTTATTTCCCACTCTTCTACATTATTATTCTCAAATACAAACAAATCATATCGCATCCACACAAAATGAGGCTTTGATTATTCAACCCTTGCCTGGTCAAAGCTTTGATCTGTCTACGTATTAATGTTTGGCGGTTGACTTTTCAACGATCCAAATATCGCCGTCAACAATATATATTATAAATATTATTATATATATTTTATTATATATTTATATATAATATAATTTATATATTAGAAATATTGATATTATTATTAATAGTAATAAAATATAAAATATAAAATTATATATATTATATAATATTAATAATATATATATATTATAATTTATAATATTAATACTTATATAAAAGTATAAATTATATAATATAATATAATATATATATATATATATATATATATATATATATTATAATACATATAATGTATATTTATATATAATATATATAATGTAATATATAATATGTAATACTTATATATATATATATTTATATATTATGATATAATATATAATAATGATATAATATATAATAATATATATTTAATAATATATAATAATATATATTTAATATATAATAATATAATATAATATATAATAATATATATATATATTATAATAATATTTATATTTATTATTTTTGGAAATGGGGGTATTTTTGGAATAGAGTTTGGGCATCGAGGGTAATTTTTAGAAGAGAAATTGTGTTAATTGAATGGAATGTCCATTCCACCAAAATGGTGGAATCCTTATTCCATTGGAATCCCTATTCCATTGGAATCCCTATTCCATTAGAATCCCTATTCCATTACATTTTAACAAACCAAACAAATGGAAGGGCTTTCATATCATTTCATTCCATTTCATTTCATTCAATCAAGCATGACCTAAGAGAATTGGAAGATAGATAAAGATTTTAATAAAAGAATGCAACTCGATTTCAAATTTTACACATTGAATCTTACATGCCGAATTTTACACATTGTATTTTATACGATAAATTTTACACGTCGAGTATAAATGGATTAATATTTTTACATGCCAATATAATTTTTTAGGAATTGAAATGAACGAATTCACTAATTTCTCTCTCTATCTTTTAATTTATGATAAAGTTATGGAGTGAATTATGAGAAAGAGAAAGTTAAAAGTTAGAGAGAGAACCGAAGAATTTGTTCATTTCAATTTCTAGTAACAACACTGAAACCGTAAGGGTGAAGGTTCTGTTCCGATTCGTCTAAAAAAAAAATCGACCAGGAACCGACGGTAAACCTATCTTGAATCCCTAAATTATCCAACCAATCCAAATCCCCCTTTAATAATTTATGAACCCAATGCTAGCCAACCTAGCCCTAGCCCCAACAATATGACAAGCCAATCAGAAAATATACCCGATTTCGCTACAGATCCAGATTTTGAAGAGGCGTTAGAAAAGGATAAGAAACATGCCAAATCTGATCTATTTGTTCTCCACATGAAGAATGTTACGAAATCGGATGGATCATATTGGGCGGTGTGCAATTACTGCCCTAAAGAATACAAGTGGACTAAATCTGGAGGATACGACACATATAGGAAGCATATTATGACCCGTCATCCAGCAGAACATGCCAAGGGGAGTACAAAATCTCAAATTTCCAGGTTTTCTACCCCAAAAACTCAATTATTTAAATATAGTGATCAAGCTAATAGAGAAGAATTAGCTAGGATGGTAGCTGTAGAACATTTACCTTTTAGTTTTTGTAAAAAAGTTGGTTTTATTAAATATTGTCCTAAAGCATTAAATCTTGTTGCATGTCATGTCCTTAAAACCACTCTCACACGTACAAAGTATGATATTTATAAAAAAAGAAAAAAGGTTTTTGAAAAATATTTTAGGAACTATAAAGGTCGTGTTTCCGTATATGTCGACATATGGACTGACCATTGGCAAGCGCATTCATACTTAGGTGTAACTTGTCATTATATGGACAAAGTATGAACAATACAAAAAGGAATTCTTACATTTAGAGTTTTTGATGATGTACATACTGCTGATAATATTTATAAAAATATGATTTTTTTTTAAGAGTATAAAATTGAAAGTAAAATTTTTTCAATTGGTTTTGATAATACGTCTAATAATACGGCAGCAATCCCTGTTTTAATTGAATTATGCAAACCTTATTTTAATATTAATTTTTTTTTCAAAGATGTGTTTGCCATGTTTTAAATTTATGCATTCAAAAAGGTTTGGAAATTCTCCAACCTTTTATTAAACCCATTAAGGATGCCTTCTCATATTGTGGAAACATCCTAATGTTATGAAAGCATGTGTAAGATTTTGTAAACAGACAGGTAAACATCACATTAGATTTTCTTGTGATGTTCCAACACGTTGGAACTCTACTTATAAATTGCTTTGTGAAAGTTAAGAATATAGGGATTTATTAGTTTATTTTATGCAATATAATGTTAGTCAAATCAATATTTATGCACACCATTGGGATGTTTGTACAAAAATTTGTAATTTGTTAAAAGTTTTTAATAGTCCTACTAACAATTTGTCAGGTATTTATTATCATACTACTCAATTATTTATTATTGAGGGTTGTAATATTGCTGGTGCATTTGCTGATTGTTCATTTGATATACAATTAGAGGCATGCATTGAATCTATGAAAAAAAAAATGTTAGACTATTATAAGGAGTTTCCAACTATTTACCTGCTTGCGTTGTATTTTGATTCACGTTGTAAACTAGATGCATTGACAGATTATTTAACTCTTTATTATAATTGTTTAGGTATAGAATTAGGAATTAACACTTATTGTGCTACAATTAAGATATTATTTTATTAGTTATATGATGAATATTGTAGAATTTATGGTCTATCACTGAACATTAGTGTTCCACAAACTGAAAATGTCTCTAAAACTCGATCTTCTGGAGTGTTGGGGACAGGGTCTGCGCTGTTATCCCAAAAGATCAAAAGATTTCGAGGTTCTTCTTCTTCTTTATCAAGTTCGGTCTCTTATCATGAGATTGAAACTTATCACAGTACCAATTTTGAGTTTATAGGAGACAGTGATGTGGATCAATTTGATATTCTACATTAGTGGAGAGAACATCAAAAGCACTTCCCAATCTTGTCTATAATAGCCAAACAGATTCTTGCAACACCAATTTCTACAGTGGCTGTGGAACATGTGTTTAGCGCAGATGGAATTATTCTGGACGTAAGACGGTCGCTTTTGAGTCCAGAATCAATTCAAGTCCAAGTGTGTGTTGATGATTGGACAAAGGCTGAATATAGACAACAAGAAATAGAGCCAGAAGTGATTTATGATTTCTTCAATGATGATCACACCACCGGCACTAGAACAAAAGGCAGGGATTAGTTACAAACTTACAGAGTTACATATGTAAAAGAACTACGTGGTATTTGATTCCTTTAAACCCCATGAGGATACGTAGGTAACTTAATTTTGATACAAACTAAGTGCAAGACCAATTTTTTTTTTTTAGTTTTATACATTTATTTCAATTTATGTATTTAGTATTTTTTTTTTCAAGCCTTATTTAATAAAATTCATTTACAATTTCACATTATTACATGTCTTATGTTTTGGTATTTTTAAAAAATGAGTATAATAAGTATATATATATATATATATATATATATATATATATATATAAGTGGAACCGAACCGACGGAATCGGACCGGAACCTGCGGAGCCAGAACCGGAACCGAAATCGAAACCGCAGGTCTACGGTTCCGGTTCAGGCTCCTTTCGGAATCGGAATCGGCCGTAACCGTGGGCATGTCTAACCGGAGTGCAAAATTTCCGTTTATAATTATCGTGTAAAATTTCATTTATATTTGACACGTAAAATTTTAAAATTTCATTTATATTTGACACGTAAAATTTCATTTTTAACTTGGGCTGAAAAATTTCATTTTTAACCGACATGTAAACTTCTATTTATAAAATGGGTGTGTAAAATTCAACTTATACAATTGTTGGAAATTGAAATCGAGTTTTGTTATTCAAGACTTCATCTTTCTTCCAATTTTTTAAGTGTCTTTCTCTCGCTTCCAATTATCATTCGTCCAATTCAAGATGTACCACTGAGTTTTTTTGTTCTTCCAATTCTCTTAGAAACATTATCTCTCCCCTAATTTTCTCAGTATAATTCCCTCTTCCAATTCTCGCTTTCTCTCTCTCTCTCTCTCTCTCTCCCTCAATTTTCTCCGTAACTTCCTCTCTCATTTTTTCTTTCTATCTGCTTTCTTCTCTCTTTATCTCGAGATCTACTTCCTCTCTATCTTTCTCTATGTCAATTTCTTTCTCTTCCATTCAAGGGCATTTTTGTCTACAAAATGAGAATGTTGACAAGAGCAATAAAATTATTGACAGTATAAATTTAAACTTTCCCAATTTAAAAGCTACTCATGAAAAGACGCCATGTGTAAACAAAGGAGTGGTATTTGGGTCACCCCACGATTAAAGTTGACAGAAAAAGAAAAGTTATTTGGGGGTGGGCAAATTTAAAAGAATAATGCTACTATGCTAGGTTGTCCAAAAAAAAATTCCCCATAATTCAAAGGCTAAATATCGAAATTTCCTCTAATTGAAGTCAAAAGATGCAAGGAATAGGAAGAGTTATGGTAACACTACTAGGATTTTGTACATCGCACGTCTACAAAAAAAATCCTTATATATCTTTTCTAAAAAAAAAATAAAAAAAATCCTTATATATAATAAAAACCAATCAACAACTTCGGCCTGAAACTTACAGGAGAGTGGCGATCACCAAACAAGCCCCAATCGAAATCCACTAAATTAAACAACCTTTTAATATATTTCCTTAAAGGACACACACATGATTAACACCAAATTCCAAATCAATCACGTCGCAATTTATGCTCTCGTTTTACTCGGTTTAATCTTGGTTTTCGTCCTTTCCACCCTCAGCTCCAAGCCCATGTTTGCGTTCCAAAACTACCCATGTCAACAACCCTCATCCACAGTAAGTTTAAATTGCTGCATGCTGAATTGTTTTAGCTTTTCCGTGTTTAATTGTATGATTTTTTGAATGGTAGAGTACTCCTGCTGACCCCACCGTCGTCGGAGATGAGCTTGAAACAGCACTGGCCGGAGTGTCCACGGAGAACAAGACCGTAATTATAGCGGTCGTAAACAAAGCCTATGTGGAGGGTGGTGATGATAAGCCGTTGCTTGATCTGTTCTTGGACAGCTTTTGGCTCGGTGAAGGCACTCGGGGGTTGGTTGATCATCTCTTGCTTGTCACCGTCGATCAAACTTCTTACGAGAGGTGCAGGTTTCTCCGGCTGCATTGCTACAAACTGAAGACGGACGGCGTAGATTTCGACGGCGAACAGCTGTACATGTCCCAGGATTTTATCAACATGATGTGGAGGAGAACTCTGTTTCTTCTTGACGTGCTCAAACGAGGTTACAGTTTCATCTTCACGGTACGTTTTTTTTTTAATCTATTTATTTATTATTCTTGTTCTCGGCTTCAATTAATCAATTTTGATATATAACTGTTCTATTAGTAATTAATTTTATGTATTTAGTAAATTTGTAAGTTTCAAGTTTCGCTAATGTTTGTGCATTACAGTGAACCTTTAACGTTATAGTTTTTTTTTTTTAAAGAACTTTTAGAACTTACAAAAATAAAATAATTAAACCTCTTTAATTAATTAATATATATAAATTTATTTTTTTTATTTTTTTATTTTTTATTGTCTAAAGGACTTAGGAATATGAGTGAAAATGTAACATTATAAACAAATTTGTCATTCTTTTATATATTTGTCAGAAGAGACAAAAAAAATGTAGTTTTTATTGATATTTCAAGTTACAAAATGTTGATGACTGACGAGAGAGGAATGTTCACGATCCATCAAATTATTCCATTCGTGGACTTGTATGTAATTCTCACGTATTGAAAATGATTTAATTTGGGAATGATGATTTGATTTTTTTATTTAATTTTTTTAATGCATTTATATAATTATCTGTTGTATCAAAATGTGATGTTAAAATAGTCTACTATGTGAAGTCTTGACTACTCCAGATTTATATTATGATAAACCACTATTTTAAGCTTCTAATTAATGATATTGTAGATTCATTACTTTATTGTCTTAGTTGTCAAATTAGCTATTTAAGATTCAAAGTCCTTTTCTTTAACAATCCTGGTATTGATCCACTTGTGCTACCTTATATCCTTTTCATTAGATCATGCCTAAAAATCCGTAAGATTATTGTTATAAGATTCATATGAAAAATAATAATTATATGATATTCATATCTTCATTATAGGTTGTGGCCTAGTAGATTCTAGTCCCCCAGCTAAAAAAAAGAGTCCGAATTGATTTAATACTTAATACAATCATATTATTTGTCAATCAGAGTTTTCGTTGTTACGGATTATTTTGATAAATTATTAGGACGCGGATGTGGTGTGGCTAAGGAACCCATTTCCATGGCTTAACAATTTGAGTGTTAACGAAACCATAGATCTTCAGATCAGTACGGACCAATTCAACGGCAATGATCAATCGGAATCCAACAACATCAACACAGGCTTCTATATGATAAAATCCAACAATAGGACCATATCATTATTCGAATCTTGGTACGACAGAAGGATCAACTCAACCGGGTTAAAAGAACAGGACGTTTTGGTTAATATGTTGCATGAAGGTGTCTTCAGAGAGCTTGGCCTTAATGTGAGGTTCTTGAACACCCTCTATTTCAGTGGCTTCTGTCAGGACAGCAGAGACATCAAGGCTGTATCCACCGTCCACGCCAACTGTTGCCGTACCATATCGGCCAAGGTGGCTGATCTGACGGCTGTTATTCAGCACTGGAAGAGGTTCCAGAACTCGGCGACCGGTGAGACTGCTGCCGCAACCTATGGAATGTTGAAGCATGATGCATGTAGTGGTTCCTGGAAGGATTTTATATTCGGCAAATGAGATTGAAAATCAATAGACATAACATGTCGTGATTTTCTATAAACTTTTGTTATTTTGTTTTGATATATATAAACTTACTTTATTTCTGATAATAATAAAAATATTAATCTTGCATGATTTAATTTAGGCAATAAATTGCATGATTATCTGAGTTGATGTGTGCTTGGCTGCTAACTTGCCAATTGCCATTAATTATTGAGTCCTAAAGATTATTAAAAGTAATTTTTTTTTTTTAAGTATTACGTTAATTTGGGTTTTTTTAGGCGAGGAGGAAGACTCAAACCCACAACTTCACGGTATATGTGTGAAAAGTTTATAACTAAACTAATCCCATCTCATCACTAAAAGCACATTTTAGGAGTTTTTTGTAGGCTAGAGACAAGTTTATTAAGTTGAGCTCCTATACAAATATCCGCACAGCAAAGGACTCATATTGATTGTTCAAAAATTGTGTTCCAATTTGTATTTAACCAATCAAATTGGGACGTGTGTCCACATTTATTAAAGAAGTTGAAAAAAAATAACTTAAATGTAGACACATGTCTCAATTTGGCTGATTAGACACAAATTAGAATACTATTTTTGATCGGACGATACGAGTCCCACATCAAATTAATAAAAGAGCCACCCAAAAAATATTTTGCTACTCATACATTTAATTAATTAAAATGCATGACAGTATAATTGAAAATTTAAATTTACTCCTTACACCCATAAGTTGAACACCCAAATTATTATAAATCCTAATAATATATACAAAATCAAAACCAACATCAATAAGGAATATATTTTTCACATATAATAAAAAAATGGATGAACAAATAATTAATTTGATGGATTTTGAATACATACAAGTATGTATACTTTAATTTTTATTATTGTTTTGCGGATTGATAGAATAAAAATAGTTTTTTTTAAACAAATCAAAGAGTACTGTATAAGGTTGTTTTTAAAAAAAGGTTGATAGGGTGCTTTCACGGATTTTTTTTCATTTCAATTTGTAAGCAAAAAAGAATAAATTTAAGTGGAAATTAAAGGAAATAGCCTTTCCCAACATTCACTTTCTAGGAAATAGCCAATTGGAGAAAATATTGCATATATAGCCGCTTGGGAAACCTCATTTACTAGTATGCCCTTAAGACCCCCTGTTGATGAAATCCCCAAAATACCCTCCTTAAATTTTAGAACAAAAAAACTTTGATGAAGTTGACTACATTACCCTCCCAATTCTCATTTCCCATAAAATGACCAAATTAGCCTCTTATTTCAAAGAAAACTTCAATTAACAACACCATAACCATTTTAATTCAAACGTCCAATGATGTGCCTACAACAAGAACAACCAGAGCCAGAAGCCAGAAGTTAGAAGAAGGAGAAAGCGGAAGGAGGTATTTGTCGTCGTCGTCGTCATTGTCATCAACGCCGTCACCCTCGCCATCAGCATAGAACCAATCAACCAAATCATAGACGATACGTAAACCCAACAACAACAAACGAGAAATAGATAGAGGAAAGAAAACACAAGGTCAAGCTCGTCGTTGTCCTCATCGTAGTTGTCGTCCTCGTTGTCATCGTCATCGTCGTCGTCCCCATCGCCATTTAACGAAGCACCCAAACAATAAAAAAAAAAGCAAACCAATTTGAAGGTACTAATTTCTTTAAATTTCTGTATTTTATTGTAGTTTGCTATCCCTTCTTTGTGTTTTTGGATGATATTCGAGTTTGTTACTGTTTGTTTTTCGGGATGAATATTTGAGTTTGTTATTGTTTGTGTTTTTGATGTGTTTGTAAGTGTATTTGGAGGTTGTGTTGTCTGTTTGAAGGGCAACAAAATTTTCTATTGAATGATTGTGAAAGTTCTCTAAGAAGTGTGTGTCTAATAACCTAGAGGGGGGTTGAATAGGTTTTAATCAAGTCAATTACCAAATTGTCTTGATTAGTCAATATTCAAAATTCACCCAATAAAACAAACATACAACATCAAGTGTAAAGTGCGGAAATATAAACAACACAAGATGTATATGTGGAAACCCTCCAAATGGGAAAAACCACGGGCTGTTAAGTGCGCCACACTCGATCGTAGAAATCCACTATACGAGTAAAAAGTTACACCCTCAAGTGATACTCGGACTCTCACTCTCAACAACCTCAGGCTATGGCCACTACCACTCACCACTCATGGTTCAATCTCTAGAGATATCCCCTGATCCACTACTCTTGGCGTGAGCACCTCCTACTCTACCCCTCAGGCCTTTTACAGTGGATACCCGACCAATTGCTTGTCAATCTACCATTGGTTGCAAGATTTGACTTGCTTGTGCAACTTCACCTAGAAGCCTCAAGGCTTTGACTCTATGAAGAGTATATGGTTTAAGTGAACAATCAATGAATGCTCAATGCAAAATATGTTAGATCAAACATACAATGCTTAACTAGATGTAGATAATGCAGTACAATAACCTAGTTATCAAACAATGCCTACATGCCCATACATAAGGACTCAATTAGATGCAAAAGGATTCTAGCAACCTAATTGTCAATAAAAGTACAACTAACACAAGTTGTCACAATATATAATCAAGGGCAATATTTTGCAATTAATAAATGCAATCAATGAGGCATACACATAAATGTTCATAAACTAGACTGGATGCACAAAGTCAACCTAATCATCAATTATGTATACATGAACATTCATGGATTAGCTATTTAGGCATAAATGACCTAATAATGCAAGCTATCACAATACAAACCCCAAACATGTCATAATTTCAATAAATATGCAATTAATATGAAGAAATGATAATTTAAGCAATAAATGACATGTCTTGACAAGCTAGAACAATAAACGAACAACAATGGTGGTTCTACTTGCCAATAAATGAAAACTCATGCTTGGAATGATGCTTGAATGCAAGATGATGATGAGTTTGGGGTTTGGAGAGTTAAAAACAAAGCTTGAAGCTTTCTCTCTCTAATGAAGGTTCTCTCACTCTAAAAATGTATTCTTTGAGCTCTAAAGACGCAAGGAAGAAGAAGAGAACATATATGTAAAAGACTTAGACAAAACGATGTCGTTTTAGACTTGGGAAACAAAATCCTGTCATGACTGTTGTGCATACCGCTGGCCAGGCAAGTGTCTAGGTAGTTATCCAGGAAGCATGGCACGGCTGGACATTACCACTGCCTAGGTCGTTGGCTAGGCATGTGCACCAAAAGCGGTCCAGACCGCAGTACACACCTGACAGCACAATAGCTCAAGCTTTGAATGACCCAAAATATGACCAAACGACATCCAAACCTTTCATATTATATACCGTTGGAAAGGTATGTAAGTATAATTTCTACTCCAATTTACAAAACATGATTTAGATATCTGTAAACAAAGTTATGGTCATTTAAGTGACCAAATGTCAGAAACGGACAACAACAAAGATGCCTTGTTTTTGTGGGCACTTTGGAGATTTTAAAACCAATCCAAACGGTCATGAAATATTACGAATAATATACCGTTGGAAAGGTATGGGTGTCTAGTTTGTACAGAATCTTTCAAAACTCATTTTCAATCATTTTATAAAAAGATATGGTCACAAGACCATACAAAGGTTAGTTTTGAAAAACATTTAAATCATTGAAATACACTCTTTTGAAACTAGACACTTTACTCCATATAACCAAACCAAGAGAAGAATGAGACATTCTCATATGGTCACTCAACGCGCTAAAACAAGCACATCATCGTGTAAGGGCGAACACAACACAATACTACACTTAAATCTATAAATGAAGTGCAAGTGTGATTGTGAAGAGATGCACACATATAAACAATATCAACACAAATGCAAGATCAACAAAGCATGCATGAGGTGTGTGTGTACACCTAAACTCTTCAAGAGGCAAACTCAAGTGAATATACCTTTTTCTCTTGAAGTCATGGAGATGCTTGGAAGCTTGCTAATGAGGACCTAAGCTACCCATTACACAAGCATCCCCAATGTTGTGTGGTTTGTCATGAAATAAACCAATCATAAAGTCAAGGTCCTTACAATCTCCCCATTTGGCTATTTCATGACAAAAAAACCACTCACAAATAATTCCTCACAAAAAAAAAATCTAGCTATTGTCCATGAGAGTCCATTCTACGTTATAAAAAGAGATACATAATATTCTAAGTCTTCAAGGTCTTCAATCTCTTCGTAGATCATCATACCTACACATAATAACATGAAAGAAATTTCCAAGAACAAGTGCATGTGAGGTGAACAAACATAAAAAACAATTGCACTCAATAAAGCAATATAAACAAATGCATGTGCAATACTCCCCCTAAATGGGTTACTCTCTCTCATGATCTCTCTCCAAAGTATAACCAATGCTCTCCTATATTTCTCAAGACTTCTCCCCCTTTTTGTCATGAGATAGGCAAAAGAGCTCCTTCTATCAGGTTGTTTTAGCAAAGAGAGCTATTCGCACAAGAACAATGGATAATCATATACACAAACTTTATGCAACTTAAATAATTAAGAGAGATTCAAGAGTTTTATTTAAAGAAAATGTGTGAAATTGTTGCTTTGCAAGCAAGATATGTTGTATTCAAATCCAAAACAAGTGGTATTTGGCCAAAAAAACATCAAAAGGGCTTCCAAAAGAATTCAAACCAATTTATACCCTTTTGTCATAAGCAAACAAGACATAGTTTCAAAAATTTGAAAATAAAGCAACTATATCAATCCTTAAAGGCAAATCAAGACATGAATGACTATTGCACCCTTTTTTTTTTTTTTTTGGATAATTATCCGTATGATAGTAGTCTTGTTTAGCCATTAAGAAAAGAGAGAAGACTAATTTGGATATAAAATTCTTATTAATTGCATGGATACAAGATCATTATTGATTAGTCTTCTCATTTGCACTCACACACATTCGTATTAAAGCATCAAACTCAATTCATGCATATCATTTTAAGCATGTCATAATAAGCAAGTTCGCATGTCACGGAGATAAATTTCAGGTCATTCAAATGTACTTTCCCAATTAAATCTTCTAGTCCAAAAATGCATGTTTGAACATAAATATGACATGGATTGCACATAAAGCAATGTTGCACACTTTTAAAAAAAACATATAAGCATATATGTGCAACCAAGAATCTCAATCAATTTATAAAAGAGCCTAAAATTAATCAACTTTTTGCACATATCAAATTATACAAGTTCGCTCTCTTTGTTTGAGCTCCCTAAATGGGGTCAAATCCAACTAAGTCAATGGGAGGCATAACCCCAATAGACCTACCAAATCCAAATGACCTAGTTGCATTTACGGATGTCTCATGGGCATTAAGGCCAGCGAGTTCATTCTTTCTAACCCACCTAGGTTCCACTTTATCATTTTTAGTGGTCAAAGACATTTTTCTAAGTTCCCTAGGTTCATGCCAGCTAGGCTCTTTTTCAACAGTTTATCTTTTATGCTCTCTAACCTACACCTCTCAATATATTTAAAGCACTTTGGTCTTAAGTGACCAATTATACCACAAAAATGACAAGTAGGTATAAAGTAAGAATTTATACCATTGAATTGTGATCTCATCTGAGCATCGCCATGTTGATGAGGTTGTCTTTGATCGTGCATCAGTTTGCTTCTCCTTGGAGCTTGAGCCGATTTATGGCACCTTTGTGGTTTTGCTTGTCGAGGTGGTTGAGTCAGTTGAACTTTCCTCCTTGGTTGGTCATGCTTTTTATGATCAACTTTTTTTCCTTATAGTTGGCTTGTTAGAGGAGGTGATAAACTTCTCAAGGGATTGTCCTTCGTTCTTGGATTGCCTAGGCTTTGATTGAGATGCCAAGCCTTGTGTGGACTTTCCTTGAGTTGAGGATTTCTTGGATGAAGCTTTGCTCTTACCTTGAGCTTGAGGTTGTTTGACCTTGGCCTTCTTTAATTCTTCAAGGCACCTCATCTCTCTTTCCTTGACAATCTTCTTTGTTGTCAAGTTCATCCTTCATTGTCTTCATCCTTTGATGGCAATCTTCAATCTCCTTCTCATACTTGGACACATCAATCTTGTCCATCATCAAGGAGTCATCAATGGAGGTCACTTTCTCTATGGTTTTCAATTTGGAGACAAGAATGGAAATGTCTTCCATTTGGTCTTCCATGATCTCTTTGTACCGATGAAGTTGATTTTGACTATTTTGATTGTTATCTTCAAGGGTACGGATCTTTTCCTCCGAGGAAATTTTTCACATTCTTAAAGTCTCATTCTCCTTGGAGAGCTCTTCATTTTGCTTCAAAACTTTGAGAAGGGTCTCTTGACATTCCTCAATTAAGTCAATTCTCTCATCAAGACCTTTACCTTGGTCACTTGTTATGACACCAAAATCTTCCACATAAGAAGCACCCAAGGCCGTGAAGTTAAGCACATGCTCTTCACTATTCTTGAGCAAGGTCTTCTTGTTTGCCTCCTTCACTTTAGAGTTCATCCTTTTCTTCTCTTTCACTTTAGAGGTCATACTCTTCTTGTGAGATTTTATAAATCTCCTAAATGTCTCAGCCATAAGAGTCATCTCCTCATCGGAGTCATATTCCTCTCTCTCAATTTGGAGGCCAAATCTCCCTCTATCATCTCAATGCCACTCATATTGTTTAGTGAATGAGATGAATGCAAATGAATGCAACAAACAAATGCAAACAAATGCAAGACACACAAACAAGAGCTTGGATCACCAAAGTATGTCTAGGAACCCGCTTTGATACCAATTGAAAGTTCCCTAAGAAGTGTATGTCTAATAACCTAGAAGGAGGGTTGAATATGTTTTAATCAAGTCAATTACAAAATTTTCTTGATTAGTCAATATTCAAAATTCACTCAATAAAACAAAGATACAACATCAAGTGTAAAGTGCGGAAATATAAACAACACAAGATGTATACATGGAAACCCTCCAAATGGGAAAAACCACAGGCTGTTAAGTACGCCACACTCGATCGTACAAATCCACTATATGAGTACAAAGTTACACCCTCAAGTGATACTCGGACTCTCACTCTTGAGAACCTCAGGCTATGGCCACTACCACTCACCACTCTTAGTTTAATCCCTAGTGATATCCCATGATCCACTACTCTTGGCGTGAGCACTTCCTACTCAACCCCTCGGGCCTTTTACAGTGGATACCCGACCAATTGCTTTCCAACCTACCCTTGGTTGCAAGACTTTACTTGTTGTGCAACTCTACCTAGAAGCCTTAATACTTTGACTTTATAAAGAATATATGGTCTAAGTGAACAATCAATGAATGCTCAATGCAAAATATGTTAGACCAAATCAACCATAATACTTACCACGTGGCACCTAAATACACCTGAGCTTAGGAAAGATTTTACAGGCCTATGAGCAATTACTTTGGGCTTAAAATATTCTTTCAGGCCTAAAACTATGAGCAATTTGTTTGGGCCTAGAATTTTTTACCGGGCCTAGAATTTTCTAATATGCCTAAAACATTAGTCTCAGGCTTAATCCATCCTCTGTTTTCAAACTCAACAACAGCACCCCCACCCAATAACAACAACAATATCAACATCTAATATTTCTTATCCTGTTTTTGTTCAGTTTCCATCAACACAAACACAAACAAAAATATACATACACCGTAAACCATCACAAAAAGTCAAAACACTAACATTTCCAATGAACACAAATGTAAATCGAATACCTGTTAAGGTTAATTCAGCAGTGTTTAACACAAACAAATATACATACACTATAAACCTGAAGTTTACAAGTTTCCTAAAACGGGATCCAATGATCAGAGCTCCAGGTCATAGCCAAGACACTTAGATGACTGAAGTCCCACCGATGGCTTTCTCTTCGTCCATGTCAATCAAGATAGGTTTAGATGGCTTGTCGGGGCACTTCAGCCTGTTGTGTCCTTCTTTCTTACAAATGCTACATGATCGAGCTTTTTTGACTGGTTTGTTTGTGCTAGATGATGGTTCCGGGCAAGTTGTTTTCTTGTGTCTTTTTTTTTCCATACTTTGAACAAGAATGTAACTTTTTTTTCTCCCCAGCAGACGGTATCCTCAACGTTTTTGGTCTTCCCAGTAGTTTTTTTCTTCCATGGCAATACAATATGGTTCCAGATTGCATCAGGAATGTCCTAAAAATCAGGATCCGGAACAGGGTTGACACCCATTTCATATGCATGTTTAATAAATCATGTTGTGTAAAGGTCGGAAACAAGTGAGTTGATTGACACTCCTTTGAACCTAGGCCATAAACCACCAACAAACAGAAATTTATGTTTGTAAAATCAACCACAAGAGATAAATGTATAGAGTTAAGAGATTGGGAAGCATACCTAGCAACCGTTATTGCATGAGAACACGAAAAGACAGTTAAATCCCATTCACGGCATAAGCAAGAACGTTCGTCAAGGTCGATGGTTGTTTTCTTCCATTTGTCGTCAACCTTAAATTTATTAAAGTGAATGTGGTGAATCTCATACCGTTGTGTTGTATCTATCCTATCTTTGATGTGTTCATCTGCAAACGTTGTCAAGTATGTAGACATTTCACGTGCATTTGTCCGACGATCGTAGAACCACCTTTGCAGCAAATCTCTAATACATTCTACCATTGCTGTGATAAGCAATTTTTGGATTGCAACTAGACAAGAATTCATTCATTCAGCAATGTTGGTGGTCATAAAAAAGTACCTATTTCTAGGACAATGTGAACGTGAAAACTTCTTTATCCCAACACCCTGTAACTCATCGTAAACCTTACGGTAGATTTCTTTCAACTCAGCCATTAAACGGTCAAAATCCTCGATACGTTACGCATACGTAGCACAATAGTAAAGCGAAATGACATCATCTCTCTACTTGCAAAATCTTTTGAGAATTTTTGCTAAGTGGTATGCACAAATCCCATGTGCTGCATCTAGGAATTTGGCTTCCATTGCATTGAATATACCATTGTGTCGATCCGAAACAAACATCGCACGATCAGGATATTGGATCAATTTATGGAGTTTCTTCAAAAACCAAGTCCACGACTCTGTGCATTTAGAGTTTGCAAACCCAAATGCCAAAGGGTATATCGTCTCGTTTCCATCTTTGCACACTGCAACTAACAAAACACCCCTTGTCCTAGCCTTCAAATGGGTAGCATCTATGCAAATAATCGACCTGATAACAGAATTGAACCCTTCTATACAAGCTCCAATTGCCATGAATCCATATTTAAACTGGTTTTACGGGTCGGTCTTGATCTTTGTCACAGTCCCGGGGTATAAAAATAAGACGGTAACCTCTTAAAGGATTCCCACAGACTGCCAAACACCTGATTCAAAGCGTGCTCATTCAACCTTTACGCTTTGTTGTACAAGAGGTGTATGTCATACTGCTCCCTCATATCAGAAACAATATCTTTAGGACAGATGATGCACCTGGGATCGTGATATTTACTTGCAAATAAATCCCCTATCACCGCGTCGCTTACACGTTTAAATTCAATATTGTAGTTGTCATTTCTTTCACATATGTGCTCATTAACGAACTCCTTCACATGCCAATAAGTCCCCCTATTCGACTTCCATGCCCAAAGAACCCATCCATAACTTCTCTGACTACATAGTGCAGTGAATCGTGTATTGGAAGATCGTGAAACCATGTACTCAAACATCTTTCCAAAAGCATACGACCCTACAACTTGCTTCAAAGCAGTCTTGTCCTTGAACATCTGTCCTTTTTATAATGGACCTTGATTTGCTAAATTGTCAAACACAACCACTGATCGAATGGATTTAATTGAGTAAAGCTCTGACCCTGATACTGTCCACCGTATGTTCATGGAAGGTGAAGAAATGTTGAGTGTTCCACTCACCCCTCATTCTTCTGTTCCAAGAACTGTTTCCACTTACCTACCATCAACATCACTGCACTCTCAACTTCTGTATCACTAGTTTGTAAACTATCGTCCTTCTGGAAGTATCGATGCTTTCGAAACTACATTGTCACCCATTACTGCATGCTTCGTAGTAGATGTTGGCATCGCTTGGCCATTGCATACTGACGTAAATCCTGGTGAAACCTGAGATGCAAGTGGATTATTGTTGCCACTAACTGATTTATAGTTTGGAGTACCCATCGGAGACCGTGGAATATCGGTGGGTTTAACATTCGAGACAGTACATGGTGATTGGATTGGGTTTGGTGGAGGTCCAAATTCAGGTTTATTGACAAATTCAACATCAATTGTGGCCCAACCACTTCCCTTATGAATAATCACAAACTCTACATCGCCGTCACTCATTACGGACAATGTAACTTCATCAACCCCCGTTTCCACATGCGAGGTTAACTTCAACTCAATTTGGTCTCTACTAACCCCTGTCCGCTGGTATATGATTTCCACCAATCAAATTGTACACTCCGTTGTATTTTTTTGTTAGTCGTACTGAAAACGAAATAGGACCGGTAAACGCGTTACCCTTCCAATACTCACCACACTGAACTAACAACCAAGACATGGTATCCTTACACCTTGAAAATAAAAAAATTTAGTCAATAACAGTATAACAATTAATTCAGTTTAGTTCAGAGCCTAGAAAAACCATTTTGAGCTTAGGAATGGTTCCCAGGCCTACAACATTCCTCCCGGGCTTGGATATGTTGGGTGTGGATGTGTTTGCATTGCAATTTTTGCTAAGTATTCGTAACGGGGTCCTCATAATTCTATATAATTACACGCCAGTTTGTAAGCAAGATTACACGCTAGTTTACATCATGGTTACAGGCTCATCAGGATTACACGATTAAACAATGTCACCCATTACTCGCCGTAATGTTATAATGATTACACGCTACATTAGGTAGCGTGTAATCATGATTACATGCTACAGAAATAAAGTGTGCAATTATTCTTACAATATAGCGTGCGAGGATGCTTAGTGTGTAACCATCAATATTATTTACCGTTCAACGTGTAATCAGTCACTTTGGTACATTGTGAAATATTACACGATGCAACTAATGGGAAATATTACACGCCATATTGTATACATGATAACACGCTACATTATGTAGCGTGTAATCATATTTACATGAGTTACCAATCTAACGAGTAATCATGCTTACCAATGTCGCGTGAAATCATTAATAGGGGTTGGGAAGAAATCTCCTAGGCCAAGAAGACATGTTCCAAGGCCTAACAAAATTTCATTCCTAGGTGAAAAATACATCCTAACCCCTCCTTTCCCCCACCCCCACCCCCACCCCCACCCCTACCCTACCCCAACTGGAACTATTGCTGATGACAACAGCTCTCGTAAGCCTGAGAAGGTGTAATTGTGAGCCTAGGAATGGTTCCTAGGCCTACAATATTCCTTACAGGCTTAGCATATCTTCTGTTTTCAAAATCAATAACATCGGCCACCCAAGGGCATAACAAAAGCAAAAACAATCAATAACTAACACCGTCGAACCAAACCCAACACAACAACACCTTAATCCTAAACTGTAATTCAATTTAGGTGAGTGCCTATGAACAATTGTTTTAGGCCTATGAATGAAAGCTTTCAAGACTAGGGTGGGCCTATAACATTCCTATTGGGCTTTTAGCTCATCTTCTATTTTGAAAATCAACAGCGAAGGTTCCCTAACAATAACAAAATCAATAACAGGTGTTTTGATTCAACCATCGCTCAACACAACCAACAGCGATCAACACAAACAAATATACATATATCATCAACAAATATACATCAACACAAACAAGTATCTAAATCACATCAACCAAACAAAAATATCAAAATCATAAATTTGTTTTGGTTCAGCAGGTCTAAACCTTTTCCCCACCAAACCATATAACAAAATAAATTTTCAAACAAACCATACAACACTATTCATCATAGTGCATTTCCTGTTTATTCATGTGATACAGATGACGACGTGTTTGCACCCAACAATACTACATACACCTCTTAAAAGCTTGATGTGGCATTTCATCAAACACCTTAACTAAATCCAACAATACTACATACACAAACCCCAATTCATGGGCAACAAATCCAAAACCCTCAATCCCTCACTATATCAAAAATGTCTCAAACTTGAACAATGATAAAAGACCGAGAGATTCAATGAAATTGGAAACTTAAGTGTCATTATGGGACTTACATTGACCGTGTATGCTCGATTTCAAACTTGACAGTGAAGCTCGATTGAAGGAGCTGGCGGCAGTGTCAAGATTCCGATCACAGTCGAGATTACGATCGGTGGCAAGATTCCAGCGGAGAGGATGATGAGATTTGAACAACATTGTATTCCGGAAGACAATGAGGACAATGGGATTTGAAATGGGAAGAATGAGTGACCCAACTTCGATGGAGTGGATTCCAGTCCATAGGAGAACGATGGAGAAGATTACCTAATGTCTTGAAAGTTATGGTTTTCTTCAGTCAACTGAATGAGAAGAAGAGAATGGCAAATTGGTCCTTACACAATGTAAGAGGGGATTTAGTCATTTTACACGATTTAATTATGGAGGGAATTATTGTCTTAGAAAGACTATTTCCTAGAAATTAAATATCAGGAATTTTCCCAATGGGTTATTCCCTAAAAAAGATTGTTAGGAAAGACTATATTTACAAGGTCCACATTTCTGCAAACTTCAATTTTAAGCAACATTACAAGGAGATTGTGAAAAACAATAACAATTAATTATATCCGGAAGTTTGATTGTTTAGGAATTTTTTAAGTTTAAAGTTGTTGATATATTTCACATATTTCTATTCTACTCCAAACCGTTACAGAAGGCAACGAACTCATGGCATTTTTTAGCTTTATTGTTTCTCTTTACAAGAAAAATGGGTGTGATGATAACTGCAGATGCAGTGCAGAGTCGTTGTTTCTTTTACCTCCGAAAAATTCAGAAACGTCTTGGACTTATAATAGATCCTCAACCAGAACCAATTAGAAACATCTGTGGAGATTGTGGGATGGAGAACACGCTGAAGCCTGGCGATGTGATACAGTGCCGAGAGTGCGGTTATCGTATCCTATTCCTCTACAAGAGAAGCATACCCGTCGAATTGAGTATGAGGCCCGCTGATAAAAGCGATGATCAGTAGGCAGTAGCATGCATCTGGTGGTTTTGACCAATATCATTAAAGCAAATCGTGTCTTATCTAATTATAGGAGTTGTGTTTAGTACGTTTATAGTTTCTGAAGAAACATGTTGATCTATTGGCACAAAGCCACAAAGACATCATTGAACTATTTGGTGATGTGGTTGGTAGAACTGGATGCATCGCATAATTAGCCCATGACTTTTGACTAGGACAGAGCCAGTCCTGACTTTTTAGAGGTCCCTGGGTAAAATCTAAAAATGGGCCCCTTGTGAGGGGTTGAGCCTACATGGTACACAACACATAACTAAAAAGAAATTTCGAAATTGAATCAAAAAAGAAAAAAAAAACTTTAAATCGATTTGTAAAAGAAAAAAAAACTTTAATTACCTAGATATGGGATCTTGATCCATATAATTGGACCATTTGTTGTTATTATTATTTTTTTTAATGTTTGGGCGTTTAAAAAAAAAAAATTGGAACCCTTTTTATTTAAATCAAAATCATTCAATTCAACACTAAACATAAAAAACTTGGACCCCTTTTTGGACCCTTTTTTCTTGGGCTCTGGGCGGGCGACCATGCTCCCCCCCCCCCCCCCCCCCCCCCCCCCCCCCGTCAAGAGCTGGCTCTGGACTAGGGATGACAATTAATCCCGAACTCACGGGACCCACCCTAATCCAATCTGTTTGGAGAGAGTTTGGTATGTGAAAATAGAATCCATTGACGGGTTTTGATTTGAAATCTCAACCCGTCACAGGCTTAGGTTCGGGTATGGAAAAAAATCAAATCCGAACCCACGAACCCGTTTGATTTAATAAATATTTAACAATTAATATTATAATAATTACTTTTATATTTCGTTTTTGTCTTACATCACATACAGTTGTGGGACCCCCATTATTTATCTATTCAGATTTTAAAATGTCTTCCATTAATTTTTCTTTTCTTTTTATCTTTAGTCTTCATTTTCTTTTCTTCTCTGTCTTCAACCTCCACACTCTCTCTTCAAAATTAAAACTCATCTTCTCCATTTATTTTCTTTGCAATTCATTTTATTTTTTTCTTTTTCTGTTTAAAATTACAACTCTTTTTCTTCTTCATATATTATTCTTTTTTAGACGTTTTAAAGTCTTTTTTTGCTCTTACTTTTTTCCATTTTCTTTGAAGTCATAAAGAAGAAAACTAACATGGAGGGCTGCCGGCAACCGGGTTTGACTCGGACCGAGTTACGTACACAGGAGTGAGTCACTTTGGAACAACAAATCCTCAGGAGTTCGTGGGTTCGTGGGTGGGTCTGGATGTTGCTAAAATCCACAGGCGAAACCCAAACTCGAACCAGCTACATTTTGTGGGTGCGTGGGTGGGTCTAGAGGTCATTTTCTTTCGTGGGTTTGTTTTTTCTCAAACCCATTCGAACCCGATCCATTGTCATTCATACTCTTGACTATTTGGTGCTATTGTCACACTACTGTTCTAAAACATTTGATAAACCTTTAAAAAAAATGGGTGTAATGAGAAAAATGGATGAAATGAGAAAAAAATATATATTCAAATTTATCAATATTACTGAAATGATAGTTTAAGTATTTTAAAGGGTGTAATTAGTAAAAATAATGATTTAAAATTTTTAATTGGGTATCGATATTGACATCCATAAAACTAATTAGTACAACCATATTTAATTAAAAAAATTGAGAGTTTCTCCTTACAATCCAATGTTTTTCTTTTTACGTTTCATTTCTAAAGACACTTTATTTTAAAATTTTAAATTAAAAATTTTTCTAAAGAAACTTCTTCTTTTTTTTCAAAATTATTCTTTTTATTTTTTAGAAATTTTAAACAGGAAATGGAAAAGAAATGTGAAGTAATCAAATAAAAATAAAACAAAGAATAAAGCTGAACAAAAATGAGGAGATCAAAACAATAAGAAAACTGCTTTGGAGATCAATATGTAAAAATAGGAAAGCAATATTTGTTTTTCTTTTTTGGATTTTAAGTTGAGTAAAAAAAAAATCTATTGAATGAAAAAATAATTTTTAAAATATTTTCTGGAGAAATATTTTTATTTATTTACATATTTTGTAATGATGGTGATGATTAACGTGGGTGGCATTTGAGAAAATAAAATACTGATATAAAATTTGGTTGAACAAGAAAACAGAAAAACTTATATGTATAATCTGGTGATGATAATGATGGAGGGTTTGATGGTGCGTGAAAAAAAGATTGAAACGAAGAAGAAAATATTTTAGGGTTTGATGGTGTGTGAGAAAAAATATATATTTTGAAAATAGGTAATTTCACTAAAGTTCCTACTTTTTGGTGAAATGTCACATATTTAAATGTCTTTGTTATATTAGCAACATAAGTCCCTTATTTTTTTTAAATACATCACTTTAGTCAATTTGACCAAAATATTAATGGCCAACTTTAATTATATATAAGTATAATTTTACCCTTATCAAAATGATTTATTAAGTTTTAAAAATAAATAATATTAAAATCGTTTATAAAAATAAATAAAAAACAAAAAAATATTTTCTAAAAAAAGAAAATAATAATTAAAAGAACAAAAAAAAACTAATGGATTATATAAAATATAAAGTTAAAATAAATAATAAATTGAAAGTATTTTCATATTTTTTTTTTAAAAAAAAGTAATTTAAAAAATGAAAAGATTTTTTTTTTTTTAAAAAAGTAAAAGGATTTCCATCATTGGATCAGATCCATTTACTTAAAACCAAACTTTCTTTTTTATTTTTGAAATAATTTTATTTTATTTAAATACTTTCAATTTATTATTTATTTTAACTTTATATTTTCCATAATCCATTAGTTTGTTTTTTCTTTTTTTTAGAATTTTGTTTTATAAACCATTTTAATATTATTTATTTTTGAACTCAGTAAATCATTTTGACAAGAGTAAAATTATACTTTTATATATTGTTATAGTTGACCATTAGTATTGGTCAAACTAACTAAAGTGATGTATTTTTGAAAGATAAGGAACTTAAATTGCTAATATACCAAAGTCATTCAAAATGGGTAATTTCACTAAAATCCTGGATTTTAGTGAAATTACCCATTTTGAAAATAAGAAGAAAATATTTTAGGGTTTGTAAAGCCAGAAAAAAAAAACTAAAAATAGAAAAAAACTTGTTTTCTAAAAAACTATAGTTTAGAGTGTCTTTAGAACGTTCTTCTCTTGTTTAGTAATTTTAATTCGGATTAAAATTGTCATTAATAAAAAAAATTAAAATGGATTGTTTATAGCATTTCTTAAACTTTTAATTACAAAAATATCTTAATAGAAATTTACTAATAAAGACAAATTACTTCAATTAAAAATAAACCAAATGTACACTCATTAATTACAACTATAGCTTCAACTTTATCACTTTATTTTTTTAAAAAAAAAAATTACGATAAACCCTAACTTTTTTGATAAACCCTAATTCAACTCTAATTTGATTTCAAGTATCAAAATTTCTTATCATCACATGATTATTATATAACAAAGTAATGAATTTTTTTTTTTCAGAAGACTCTGATCATAAAGAGGTAGGTATTATTTTTTTTCTTTCTTTTATGTCTATTTATGAACTTTATTAATATATAAAATATTTTTTTTAAAAAAAAGATAGTTGTAGATATCAATTAATTATTTATTTATTTATTATAATTTTTTTTAAGATAACTATATATATATAAAAAATTCATATTGAATTTCGCTCGACCCTATATATAGTTCAATTCTACATCTTCCTTTTCATATAACTCTATTATTCGAGAAATTTCTAAAAGTAAATTGAATTATTATTAAAAGATGATTTGATTTCATAATAATATGATTTTTTTATAAAAATTGAGTGTTTTTATAATTTAAAAGATTTTATAAATAAAATATATTAAAATGAATATATTCATTTCAACGGGGCCACATTTAGGCGTTTGGATAGGATGAGATTGTGATTATTTTTAGTTTATTTCCCATGTCTGGCTTGGTAAGGGATGGATAAATAATCAAATCGATTTTTATTTTATTTTTATCCCATCTCAACAAGATAAAACTATCCTGACCAAATAGTTGGGATTCAAATTAATCACATCTTCTTTCTTCTTTCATCGACGTTGAGCTAGGGTTCCTGCCTAAGAAGCCCCAAAAGTTGCGAGGAACTTCGTTGAGCTCTGTCTCCAAGGCTATTGCGACAACACCATTAATAATCTCAGACTTCTTGTATCATTGTGTAATTGTAACTAGCTAGTATATATACCAGATTTCTTGTATAATTGTAAATCAGCAAAATACAGAGAAATACCCTTATTAATAATCTCCATTAATGGAGCTTTTCTTAGCTAAGCTTTAGCCTTCGATTTTCACTCAAGACTTTCATCGAACACCTAGGTTTCTCTACTAAACACCTTACTCTGTTTTACATCTCATCTTGTTAATGTGCTGGATTGCTTTGTTTATTGATTTCAAAGAACAGAGACCAAATAGCTTTGAAGATCCAATAAAACTCCTTCTCCAACCGTTACATCTCACCTTGTTAATATGCTTGATTGCTTTTCCATGGATCTATAGCATTTGAGCTGTTACTTTTGTTTTTGTTCATGATGATTTTGGTTCATGTGTAGTTGAGAGAGTGAAGTTTTACATGTGTTTGCTGAAATGTTGAAGAGAAGAGAGAGAGAGGGAAAGGGTGGGTGTTTGTTGAAAGTTTATAGCCAATCCACAACATACGAATTGCTTTATTTTTTAATCCTATTTTTGTTCCATAAACCATATGATAACTTTAAAATTAATACAATCATATTTCATTCAATTTCATTCAATCCTATCATATAAAAATAATCTTATATTATCCATGTACCAAACAAGACTTAAGGTACTATTGTTATTAGAATTATTTATAATAATATGTATTTTTTAAATCTAAAACATAAATATATTTATAAAAATTTATGTACTAATTAATTTTATAGGTGTCAATATCCATACTATTTTAATATAAACGTAGAAAGATGTTTTTTGGGTGGCAATAGTCACCCTTAATAAAATTATAATTAATACAGAATGTATAAACTTGTTGAGCCGAATAATAAAGATCTCTTGCAAATAGAGAAGAAGAAAAAGAAAAAGAAATCACTTCCATTTTAATTTAAAATGCTCAACTGAACATTTATTTATTTATCAAGTCTACAAACAGAGGATACTAACAGAAAAGTATAACATTTTCAAATTCATGTATTCTAAACCATGAATGATGTTGTTGACAATCCATTAAATATTTTCTTCCATTCCACTTTTTTTTTATTATATGACAATTTTCTCCTAATTAAAATTACTAGAAAGTATAAATATTCCTAAACACACTATTGACTAATTTTTATTTTTATCTTTTTAATTTTCACAAGCCCTAAAACATACATTTCAATATTATTAAAGTTTTATTTGATTCCAATTTAATGAGAATAATTTGCAACAAAAAATAAGCAATTTTTGTTTAAGGTGTTGATTAACAACAAGAAACAAATATTAAGGAGGGTCACAAGATAAAAAGGTTCATTTTGGAACAAAATGAATTGTCTTTATATATATATATAAATATGATGAAGTTTCTTTAAAAAGATAGTGTGAAAAGGTAAAATTGAATCATAATGTACCTAGTTTTTTTTTTTTTTTTTTTTAACACAGTGCCTGTCATTTTCATTATGGTTACAAAACAAATTGGAAGTAAGAAACCATATATACTTTTGAATCTTTGGAGCTTATTATTCAGCGGTTTCCTAGTAAAAATATAAAACTAAGACCTGTTGAAATTGAGACAGAAATGGAGTAAAAGTTGAGAGACCAAGTTGAGCAAGTTATATAAATGTTATTTAGGCTTATTATCACGGATTTAGTTCCTATACATTAACTATATATTTTATGGGTTGTTATATGGGAGAGTTAGATTTTTTTTTTAATTTTCAAAATTTGATTTTTGTTGATAATTAAATTGAAATCCAATGCTTATAAACTAATCCAACATCTATATAGTAATAATTGAACCCCATTATCACCTACAAAAATAATTATAAATATTTCATACAAAAAATACCAAATATACGAAAGAGTGAAATAGATGGTAGGTTGAGATTTAACGGTGAAGGTGGAATTTGTCTTTAACTAGGTATTTTGCATAATTTCTTGTTTGTGAATCTAATTTGTAGTTTTAACTAGCTAGAGCCTAATTTCTTGTGTTGGGACGTATATAGGGGTGGGCACTAGGTTCGAAACCGAACCGAACCGATTCAAACCGAACCAAAAAATGGTTGTTCGGTTCGGTTCATCGAATTAAATCGGTTCAAATCGGTTTAAAAAATGAAAAACCGAAAAAAATTCGGTTCAAACCGGTTTAGTTTACCATAAATCTGTTTGAACCGCTGAACCATATATATATATATATATAAGTTAAAAAAAACCCTAAATCACTAAACCTAAATTATCTCATTCTTTCATTCGAGTATTTGACCAATGCTATTGCCTCTGCTCAACGCCTCAGGTCCTCAACTTCTCCGTTCTCCTCCGCTGGATGCCTGGTCTCTTCCTCAGTCGACCACTCTCATATTTGATTCTCTTCCTCAGTCGACCACTCTCATCTCTGATTCTCTTCCTCAACTCCTTTGTTGCTCATCTCCGTCGATCATCTCCGCTGCTCGTGGTCATCTTCGTCACTCGTCAGTCATCTCAGCTGCTCATCTCCATGACTACACTGTTCAACAACCGATCTTCTCCAGTCTTCTCTTCCTCAACTCCTCTGCTGCTCATCTTCGCCAATCGCCAGTCATCTCTGCCGCTCGTGGTCATCTTCGCCAATCATCTCAGCCGAGTCTCTGCTCGCCAGTAAGAAGGTTTGCCACTCTCTTCTTGTCTTTTTATTCCGGTAATTTTCTTCTTCTAATCTTCTTTTTCCAATTTTGTTTTTATCGGCCGAGTCTCTGCTCGCCAGTAAGAAGGTTTGCCACTCTCTTCTTGTCTTTTTATTCCTGTAATTTTCTTCTTCTAATCTTCTTTTTCCAATTTTGTTTTTATCGGCCGAGTCTCTGCTCGCCAGTAAGAAGGTTTGCCACTCTCTTCTTGTCTTTTTATTCCTGTAATTTTCTTATTCTAATCTTCTTTTTCCAATTTTGTTTTTATCGTTGACCACCGTCGACCAATGTGATCTCTGCTGAACTGATTATTGATCTGGTCTTCAGGCAAAGCTTCAACCGATTGCTGATTTGCTTCTTGGTTAGTTGTCTTCTTCTTCTCAACTCTTTTTTTATTTATTTATTCAGCTTCAGCCGAAGCTTTTTGGTTGTGGATTTGTCATTTTGGTTATTTCAATTGGAAAATGTGTTGCTTGTTGCTAGTTAGCTAGTTCAAGTGCCAAATTGTGGTTGTGTGGTGTGATGTTGTTTGGCAGTGGCCTCCATGGTCGAGGTGTGATATACTGATATTCCCTGAATCCCTAGCAGTAATTCGGTAATTCCTAGTTTAGAATGACATGAACAGGGGAAAGGTTCGATAATTCCCATTAGACCCAAAACCGAAATGAACCGAACCGATTCAAATCAGTACAGTTCAGTTCGGTTTCTATTTTTTATTCGGTTTAAACCGGTTCAATTTTGGATAAACTGAAATATTTTCGGTTCAGTTCGGTTTTAGCCAAAACCGAACAGAACCGAACCGAACCGAACCGAACCGAACCGCGCCCACCCTTAGACGTATATATTGTCGAAAGGTTTATCTGAATAAAATTATATATAAAATTGTGAGAAAGAAATCCCCAAAGACTTTAAAATACAATCTTTGCCTAATGTGGTTTTGTGATAAAGATAGCTAATTCATTTGGCCTTACAACGTTCAAAGTTTGAATTATCATAAACATATATGATAATATTTTTCTTCTTATTACTTTAATTATAGTTAGAGAAAATAGGGGTCAAAAAATAAATAGCACGTTTTGGAGGTGACGTTTCAACACTATCATAACTTATGTTTAAAAGGCACCTATTATGGTGAACGGATAAAAATGCCCCCAATAGTTGTTTCATCAGAATCTTTCATTCATTTTTTTACATTGAGAGTTATGAAATAGAGAGAGAAAGTTCCATTGAAACTCAGGGGCTATGCAAATGCATTCGGGGATCGAGCTCCCATGAGCTTTTTTTTTTAATTTGATCTGTTGTGTGTTGACGAAGATGAATATCTTGGTTTTTGGACTTTTGAAACATTTCCGAGCTTTTTTTGTTAAAGGGATCGAGTTTTTTTTTGTAAGGGATCTAGCTTTTTTGTGAGGGATCGAGTTTTTTAGTATATGATCGAGTTTTTTTTGTACATGACTGAGCTTTTTGTAAGGGATCGTGCTTTTTTTTGTTAAGGATTGAGTTTTTTTTATAATGGATCGAGTTTTTTTTGTTAAGGATCGAGTTTTTTTTTTAAAGATCGAACCTTTTTTTTTACATAATCGAGCTTTTTTTTAAGGGGTCGAGCTTTTTTTGTTAAGGATCGAGCTTTTTTTTTATATGATCGAGCTTTTTTTGTAAGGGATCGAGCTTTTTTGTACATGATTGAGTTTTTTTTTTATACATGATCGAGCTTTTTTTGTACATGATCAAGCTTTTTTTGTACATGATCAAGCTTTTTTTGTAAGGGATCGAGCTTTTTTTGTTAAGGATCGAGTTTTTTTTTTTAACATGATCGAGCTTTTTTTAAAGGGGTCGAGCTTTTGTTTAAAAGGATCAAGTTTTTTTATTAAGGGCTCAAGCTTTTTTCTTAGAAGTTTGAGTTTTTTTTCCCAAGATTATAACTTGTTTGCAGCAGTTTAAAAATGTTTATACTAATATAAAAAAGCTTAGACAAATTTAAAAAAAAAATACTCAGACCAATTACAAAATAGCTCGTAAACATATCAAAAAAAGCTCGAACCAATGTAACAAAAATATACAATAGCTCGTAAAATTATCAAAAAAATTGGATCATGTTCAAACAAATTGTAGATCGATTTTTAGACAAGTTTTTGAGAGAGAGAGAGAAGTTACTACTTTAAGTGATCAAAGTGTGGAGATTGACGTACAAAGAGAATTAAAAATTGATTATTTAAGGGCAATATGGGTAGTTCACCATAATATGTGCCTTTTAATCTTAACTTATTAAACCGGTGACATCACAACAACTCATAAAAAAAAAAGGTGACATTTCTCACCATTTCCACGAGAAAATATCGTTTTACCTCTAACCTTTACTCTATTAAAAAGGTAAGGACAAAGTTTATCTATATTAACTAGTCTCCCCCCCTAAATTTAAAATATTGTTAAAAGACCCCTTCCGTTAGCTTTTTCAACAGAAAAACTAACACTGACACTATTCAATAGGTGAAAAGACGATCTTACCCTTATGTCCTTTAAATACAAACCAAATGACCGTTTTATCCTTCAATATAATCTGAAAATGACCATTTAACCGTCAAAATATTTATTAAATAAAAGATATATTTTAAAAGTGGAGATATCTTTTATTATTATTTATTCAATTTTAAAACTATAAATTAAATTATTATTTCTTTTTAAAAGGAAAAGTATAAATTAAATTATTATCTATTTTTTTAAAGGATTATCTAAAAATTTAATAATTATCTAATAATTTAAGAAAAAAAAAACGAATTAAAATATCATCATCATCATCATCATCACTACTATCCAGATTAATTAAGTTTTTACCTTTCAAATTTTAACAATCTTATTTTTATATGAAAACTCAACACTGGTCATAAAAATATTAAGGAAAAAGCTTAAAATGGTCAAATAATTTGAAAAACAAATTAAAAAACCCCTGAAAAAGGCTAAAAATATGAAAATAAACACATAATTATGTTACAAACAATAAATTACCAATAAAAACTACGGAAAATTTTAAAATATTTATACAACAGTAAAATTCAAAAAATATATATTAAAACGAATAACAAATAATATATCTAAATATGTTAAGAAAACCAACAACAACATTCAACAACCATAATTTTTCAGAAACAAATCCAACTCATCCATGAACAAGTAGTGGATCTATAAATATCACAAAAATGATATTCAAAATCAAAGAGAATACAGGATCTGGGTTTTAAGTCTTAACACAACTTGAACATGACAAAATTATATACATAAAATAAAAGACCCTAACAAATTAATAATTTCAAATATTATCAATAGAAATCCTACTAACAATTCTATTCAATGTGATTTTTTTTATAAAGAAACCCAAAACCTAATTGAAATCGAAATGAGATATGGAATTGTTTTTTGCAGATCTTCTGCCGATTTGACAACCTTGTCTCCGGCGGTCAACCACCCATCTCTTGAATCCATTTCTCTCTCGCACAAGTGCATCCCTTTCTCTCTCCATCGTTTGAATCTATCACAAAAATGGGAATGTTTCGTTTGGCGACGACCATGGGGTTTGAGTGACTGATGGTGGTTGTTGACAACGGGAAGTATGGATTTTGGGTTTTGGGTTTGAGTTGGTTTAGAAAAGAAAAGATAGAGAAGGAAGAGCAATTGAACCTTTCAAGTCTTGATGGAAGAAGAATCGTGTTTCGGAAGAAGATGAATTTTGGTTTTATGTTTTTTTTTTAATTTGTGAAATGTAATGGGTGGAGGAGTGATCTGGCTTGATCTCCTCCTAATGGTGTAATTCTGGACCAGGTCCGGCCCATTAGGCACGGCCTGGTCAGGCCGGTTTACGAAAACGGAGGCACGATACGGTCCGGTGGCCTGCTTCAGGCGGGCAGTGCCAGGCCGGTCCACGAGCCTGGTCCACGGGCCTGGTCCATAATCATTTTTGAAACCAATTTTTAAAAATTAAGTTTTTTTGGAATTTGGGTTTAAGGTTTACGAAAAATAAAGTAATATACAACAAAATTACTTGTTCTATCAATTTAACAATTCAATTATATAAATGTAATTTTGAAATTAATTTGTTTATCTCTTGAAATAATTAATAAGAAAAATAATAATTCAGTAAAGATAATGTAATACAAAATAATAAAAATAGATGAAATTACAAAAGTATGAAATGAACAATTTTTTATTTATTTAATTATTTTTCACTTATGGAATTCAGCATTACATATTTACATGATTGCCTCATTAAAAACCTTACCAAGAAAAATCCAGTGGGATAAAAACTTGGTAAGGAAAAAAGAGTGCAATCGTATTACAACTTACAAGTAAATACTAAATACATATGTAAAAGTATAACCTAGTTCTGGCTCTGGCCACTACCTGCAGGTTTATCAATATATAGATTGTTGAAATTTAGAATTTGCAACCTTTTTTTAGCATGCTCCCAATCCCGAAGACATGTTAATACCTCCACCATCTCCGGAGACAAACAACTTCTTCTTGGTTCAATTATGCATCCACTCATCTATTGACAAATTAGTACTAATAAACTCAAGCAAAACTTCTAAACCAGATAATTTAACCATAGGATCTACTATAACACTTAAGGAATAAAGTAGAGGAATGGTAGCCCGATATTTTTTCAACTTTGTCTCAATGACAACAACTGCAGCGCCTAGATGTCCATATTCTCTATAGTTGTTTAACACTTCAGATATTTTCACTATCTGATGGATTGTCTGGGAAGATTTGGGGTAATAGACACCGGAAAGAGTTACAGTGGTATTGTAAAAAATCTTTAAAAATTGAACAAAAACCTTTGCCACATACCAATCGTTTGTGGTAAGTGTTTTTGCTTTATGATAACCTGTTTTGGCCAATTTCGTGTTATAAGAACATGTAATGGTTGTATCATATTCCAAACAATTTTCCAATATTAAATAAGTAGAGTTCCACCTTACCGGCATATCAGTTTGGAATCTTCGGGGTTTGCGACCGTTTAATTTACAATGTCTATTGAATTCACTGAATCTAGGATTAGAACTGTAAATCCAAGAAATGGTATCTCATATGCGAACTATTTGGTCGCTTACCTGTTTGAATTTATAACATGACATGCACACCGTTGATGGAAGAAATAACCTCCATCTTACGGGATATTTCTTGCAACAAACATTGCAATAGAGCTAGTATTTGCATATGCATTATCTAATGTGATCTAAAGGATGCGATGCGTGATTTCATAAGTTTCTAAAACATAAATAATGACATAAAAAATGTTTTCTGAGGTATGTGTAAAATCCATAGGACGAAAACCGATAATTCTTTTTGTTATCCTCCAATCAGAATCTAAATAGTATCTCGTGACACATAAATAGTCCTGTTTGTAACATGCATTCCAAATATCAGAAGTTAATGCAACAAAGACACTTAAATGTTGTATTTCAGCAATTAAGTTATCTCTTTGGGTTTTAAACAATCTTATCAAATCATTTCTAGTCGTGGTTCTAGAAACAGGTTCAAATTGGGGGTTATATACAGATGTGATTAATTCTTTATAAAATGGACTCTCACCAACACTGATCGGTTGATCAGTTTGTACAATGTATCGTGCCAAGCACTCTCTAGCATGCATGGCGTCGAACTCCCACATCGTAACGGATCCGTCTGTGTGCCGTTGTAGTTGTGTTTGGGTTGTAGTGTCTACCTGTCCATGAGCAGGTATACATTTGTGCATATGCATTCTCAAATGTCTGATTCCCCTCCTACTTGTGGCATAATCCTTATGACAAAACTTACATTTAGCTCTGGGTCTGGACGTCCCGTCTAGGAGTGTCATTTGGACTATATTGAAACACTACCACACATCTGATGTTAATTTTCTAGGACGTGATGTTGGTGTAACGGCGGAACCAGAAGGTCCCGTTTGAGTATGGGTCGGCTCCAAAATATCAAATTCATCGTTGAGCATGTTCAAACTGTCCAGAAAATAAGGCTGCTGGTTATGATTCATTTTCTGAAGTAAAATATAAGCACTATAGTCATTAATAGTCAAATTAAAAAACAATATTTACTAACAAAATATTTTTAGATTAATTACTACCCTTAACAATCTTAATTTACTAACAATAATTAATAAAAATAATACGACACTTAAAAATATTATTTTACTTAAAAAAAAATAAACAAAAAATTCATAATCTACTAACAAAAAATATTAAATTCACTACTACAAATTAAATTGATAAATTTACTAACAACAAATATTAAATGAAATACTACACATAAAAATCTTAATTTACTAATAAAACTTATTAAAATTAACATCTACACTTAAAATTCATAATATACTCACAAAAAATATTAAAATAGACAACTACACTAAAAATTCATAATCTATTAACAAAAAATTTTAAATTCACTACTACAAATTAAATTGATAAATTTACTAACAACAAATATTAAATTAAATACTACACATAAAAATCTTAATTTACTAATAAAACTTATTCAAATTAACCACTACACTTAAAATTCATAATATACTCATAAAAAATATTAAAATAAACAACTACACTAAAAAATCATAATTTATGAACAAAAAATATTAAACTTAACTACTACACTTAACATTCATAATTTACTTATTAAAAAAATTAAATTCAATAATACAAATTAAATTTCTAAATTTACTAATAACAAATATTAAAATTGCTACTAAACTTAAAAATCTTAATATACTAAACAAATGATATTAACATTAAAGCCCAAAAATTAATAAACTAACTAACTAAATTAAAATGTTTTCATTTAGCAACTACAGTCTAAACATAAAAATATAAATTTACTATAAAAAAATGTTTGAGCAAAAGTAATGAAAAAATTGTACCTTTAAAATTTGGTGTGTTGGTGAAAAATTTAGAGAATTTTATAGAGAGAGTAATAATGAAATTGAATGAAAAAGTGTAGAGAATTTGAGAATGTAGAGATTAAGATTTGAGAGAATGAGAGATTGAAAGAATGATAGAGAGAGTGAATGGAAAATGAAATGGATGGAAGTATTTATAGAAAAATTTGATTTGTGGGTCAAAATTTAATTTGAAAGATTTTAGGGGGTTTTTTGTAATTTTCAGAGGCTTCAACGGTTGGAATTCAAAATCCAGCCGTTGGAGGGAATATTAAAAAAAACTGTTAAATCGATGGACCGACGTGCCGGTCCGTGGTGGGCCGGCTAGCCAGACCTGGTACCAGAGGCCCGGCACGTGGCATGTCACGGACCGGGCCTCATCCTGACATGCTTTCTTCACGGATGTGCTTGGCACAACCCGTTTTGCTTCGCGGACCAACCGGACCGGCCTGTCTCTGGTCGATCCATAATTACAACACTATCTCCTCCACTCATTTGATTTTTTATTTAATATATTACATATTATAAATATCAAATTACACTTTTAACCTTCAACACTTATTATCTTTGTTGGCCCCACCAATGAAATTTCGAAATTATCCTCCATCATTAACGGTCAACTCAGCTTTTGAATTCCTACCGGAAAGGGTTCATTTTCCATTGATTCTATTTGGGAGGATTAAAGGCCAATATATGAAAACTTTGTCCTCACCTTTCTAATAGGGTAAAGGCCAAGGAGGAAAATGATAATATCCCATATAGTTATGGACATGGAAAGTAACGAATAATATTTATTTTAAATTTGTATTAAAATAATCCGAAAGAGTAGATCAATAATGTTTGTTGTTAGAAGAAAAGAAATTTGTAATTGCTAGGGAATCCGTGAAATGAGGGTCGTAAGAAAATATGAAGGTGGGTGTTGGTCCCTTCTCCGACGGTTATTGATGTTCCACATACTGTTAATACTAAAACCCTACTATTCAGCCTTCAGCCTTATAAATTGTCACCTTTTTCACGTTAGAAGAAGAAAAACTCACTACAAAAAAACTAAACCAAATAATTCACATTACAATAATAATAAAAAAAAGAATAAAATATGTTCTGTTCAAATAATGGGATCAGACGATCACCCAGCAGCAGCGCCAATATTATTCGTTTGGCGAGCTTGCTGTTGTTGGCAATAATGTTTCTGAGCGGGCACGTGGTGTTCTGCGACGACACAACGCCCATCCCGGCGGATGCTGGAGGGGTGAACAGGTGGTTTTCCGCGAACGTGAAGCCGGTGGCAGATAGTAAGGGGTGCCTGGACCCTGCACTGGCGGTGGCGGAGGAAAGTCCTCAAGTGATAAAGGTGAGGAAAGATGGAAGCGGTGATTTTAGTAAAATATGTGATGCCATCAACAGCATTCCCTCAGAGAACAAGAAGCGAGTCATTATATGGATTGGTGCTGGTGAATATGTTGAGAAGCTCAAAATCGAATACGCTAAGCCCTTCATTACGTTTTATGGGTCGCCCGATGCGATGCCCACTATAAGTTATTCGGGCACGGCGTATGAGTACGGAACCGTGGACAGCGCCAGCCTCATTGTGGAATCTGACTATTTCATGGCTGCTAATATTATTATTAAGAATTGTGCTCCAAGGCCGGACGGCAAAAGGAAGGGAGCTCAGGCTGTGGCATTGAGGATCTCCGGAACGAAAGCGGCTTTCTACAATGTGAGAATAATCGGGTTCCAGGACACGTTGTGCGACGACAAGGGGGTACATTTCTACAAGGATTGCTACATTGAAGGCACTGTTGATTTCATCTTCGGAAGGGCAAAGTCCTTGTATCTGAACACGGAGCTACATGTGCTCGGCGATACCGGCGTGACGGTGATAACCGCACAAGCCAGGGATACTCCCACAGAGGACTGCGGTTACTCGTTTGTGCATTGCCGGATTACCGGAGTCGGAACTGGGGCCTACTTGGGCAGGGCTTGGATGGCCAGTCCTAGAGTCATTTTTGCATACACCAACATGGGCTCAGTCGTCAATCCCGCTGGATGGGACAATAACTTGAAGCCTGAACGCGAGAAGTAAGTCAAATATACATGTATGCGTACTATATATATGTTACCCATTATTAGATCATTGCAGCTAACTCATCAATATTCCACTGCAGGTCTGTTTACTTTGCAGAATACAAGTGTTCTGGACCTGGATCAAATCCATCTGAGCGTGTTAAATACACAAAGCAGCTCTCAGAAGCAGAAGTCCGACCCTTCATTTCCCTTGGTTACATTCAAGGCACTAAATGGGTCCTTCCTCCTCCAGCCCTCTAAATTCATCATTTTGCAGTACTGCATGCAGCATGCATATCACAGGAGAGCTAGCTATAATGATTTGGCCACTGTTTTGCTGCTCACATATCTAAAGCTTCCTAACGCTGTTCTTTTCTTATAATACACAACAGTCATATGCACATTATTTTGTGCCTTAATTCGAGATAAAGATGTCACCAAATTGGTGTAAGAAATCTTATATAATATCACAAATATCATTTGTATTTTGTTCATCATGTTGGATTTTCTTTTCTTCTTTTTTTACTTTGCTTTATGCAATCTTATTATTTGATTTATTTTAATTTGAAATGCTTTACTATATACAGTGACGGACCATGAATTTTAACAGGTAGAGCATTTGAATATATATATACTGAAAAATTAAAATCATAGTAAAATGAGGATGATGATGAGGGGACGAGGACGGGGATGAGGGGACCGGTCCCCATTCCCATCCCCATTTCTAGAATTTTGGAAATGGGGATGAGGATGGGGGAAGGTGCCCCCATCTCTATTTCTTCCAAATATTATAATATTATATATTGTTTTTATATTTTCAATATTTTTATTATTTTTATTATTTTTATTTTACTAACTATATATATCTTTAATATGTAATTTTTAATGATATAGGAAAAATAGAAGAATAGGAAAATAGGAAAAAATGGAGGAAATGAGGAAATGAGGATGTAGGGACCTACATCCATCCCTAGTTAAGTATGTCAAATTAAAACTATTAGAAATAATAATAATCTAAAATAATAATAGATAATTTAATATAAATAAATAAATAAATTGATTTGTTTTCAAAGAAATGAAAATTTTAGAAAAGAATTGAAAAAGATGATAAAATAAATAAGACGGAACAAAATTACACGATAAAATTGAATTTAATAAAAAACATTTGCATGTGATGGGGATTTAACCCGGTACATCAAGTGTTGAAAAAAGAATTTTTTACCAACGGTACTAAAGAGAATATATCGTAGATATTGTTAATTAATATGAATTTATAAAATATATGCAAAATTAATTTTTTCTTAAAAAAAAATTGAGGTAAGGTACGGTCCTCACCTAGTCTCCATATGGATCTGCCCATATATATATATATATATATATATATATATATTCAATACATCTTATTATCTTTATTTTTAAACTAATGCTTGATGGTGATGACTATTCATTTTCAACATTATTTGGGTGGTATAGTATTTCACTTATTTTTAACTTGGAAAAAGACAAAAAAAAAACAAAATGAACAACATTATTTGGGTGGTATAGTATTATTCTTATTTTTAACTTGAAAAAATAATACCAAAATGGACTGTAACGTCTTTTGAAAATTCAAATACTCCTTAGAGTATCTCCAATGCAAGTGTGATTTGTGGAAAAAAAAGATGTCACGTAGGATTAATAGACATTCTTTAAAAAAATCTTTCTTCAATATAACCGTACATATTCAACCTCAAGCTAACGTGGTACTTTTTTTTTTTAGATATTATCAACATGACTGTCCACTTTCAGACGACCTCTTGCACAAACATTTAAAATTGATATTAATTTTTCATCTATTTTTAGTAAGGAAATAAAATAAAAAAGAAAATAAGAAATAAAATTGGATACGTCATTAAAACAAAATGTGTTTTAGACGGAAGTATTGGAGATAAAATTTTAAATTGATTGTCTATCAAGCCAATATTTATACCATATAGAAAGCAAATTCCTTATATTGTTATCATATCAACAATAATTTATATACAGATCATTTTTATATCGAAATTCTACCTAAGTGTGAAAGAGCGGACAGCCTGAGACTAATAATATTGCATTTGGAAAATAATCCTTAATTCTCTCTCAAAGTGCGGCGAGAACTGATAGATATTTCAAAATGAATAAAATCAAACAATGAAAATTCATTCAAATTTGAACGCAATGAATGCTATATACACTACCAGAAAAAAAAGGCTTTTTAGCAACTTTAGAAAGATGACATAACATTATTCTTTCATTACTTTTTTGTTTTTGTTTTTTTTTTGTCACTGATGGACTTTACATACTTAAGTAGCTTTGGTTTGTTTATTTTACAGACTTGAATATTTGATTAAGAAAATAAAGTAATTTTTTTTACCCTTCACTTAAAAATTAAGCTATTTTTTTATAAAATAAAATAAAAATTAAGTTACAATTAATAGGGTCATTTGTTTTTTATATAAAGACTGGACAATTCTAATTTTTTCTAAAAATTGAATAAGGACTGAAATCTAAACTTGAATGATATATTTTTTGTTCTCTCACATCTGAATGTATTGTCAATACATTTGTTTTTAAAAATATAGTTGTCTGAAAATAAGTAATTTTACATTTATACCCATATTAAACAATTATACATATAATATGTAATAAAAACAATTCAAAAATAATAATTATATATGAATACTTTTTTTTTTGAACAGTAATTTATTCAAGCAGGACCGGCCCAAAAAACCAACAAACAGAAGCAACAGCAAAACATAACAAACCACAAGAAACAGGGCAAAACAGCCAAGGCCGAGAAAGCCAAAGCAGGGCACCTGAGCCAAAAGAGAAACAGTCGAAGGAGAGCAGGCAAAGACAAGAGAAAGAGCAAGAGAAAAAACACCAAAAAATCACCCACTTTCCCCCCACTCAACAAAGTCATCACCACCATTAGAACCGTTCTTCGCAAGACTATCGGCAAATTGATTCGAAGCTCTCGACTTAAACTTCACATCGCCCTCCAAAAGATTCAAGTTGCTTCTAATATCATAAATGAAATGGACTAGGGCAAAATTCCCAATACCTTTACTATTGATCCATGAAACCGCCACTTTCGAGTCGCTTTCAAACACGATCTCCCGACCATAACACAGCTGCGCCGAACAACACAAGTCCACCGCTTTGTGGATGGCCATAACTTCATCCGTAGTGGAATCTTGAATTCCCACATTAAAATAAAACATACACAACTATGATCATGATCTTTTTCTTCAATTACAAACAAACTTCATTTTTACGAAGAAAAAATTTCTTTTTCAAAAAATTAAAATAGGCAATAGGAAATCTCGCATAAAGCACTTAAAATAAATACAACACCCTAATATCATAATAAATTATTGATATTAAACACTGATATGAGAAGTGATTATGGTTCTTTTTAATTTTTATAGCTATTTAAAATAAGTAATATATTAAAATAAAGATTTTTATACCATATATAATTATAATGAAATTGAAAATATGTTATATGTGGGGGATAATATCGGAAGAAAAGATTTTAGATTGTATTTAATGCAATTTAGTGGTTTTCAATTAAGTGAAAAATCAGAATTTTTTACTTTTTATTTTACGATGTTTGTTGGTATTTTTAAGTTGTTTGACCACTTAAAAAAACAAACAAAACAACTTAATAATTATGATTTAGACCCATTAAATTTTAAGCGGAAAAAACAAACGACCCTTAAGACTTATTTTTTTTTTTACACACTTGTAAGTCTAGGAATCCGTTTTGATACCAATTGAAAATAACTCTAAATTTGTTTAAACAACGGAAAGGAATGAGTTGTAAATCGATTATATTACAATTTTTTTTAATTAATTAATATTAAACTCAAGAACCAACATAAACAATAAAAGTTAAGTAAATTACGAAATATAAATACACATTTGATTTTTACGTGGAAAACCCTCAAACTGGGAAAAACACATGAGATTAGCCATTTATAAGTCATAGAAATCCACTATTTGAATAATTGATTAAATCATAGATTGACATTTCTTGTTATTCTTCTCAAGTATAGTAACGTAACCTGTTCTACCCGTAGGCCTTTAATAGTGGGTCTAGACAATGCTTCTCTTCGTTGCAAGACTTCTCTTGCTTGTGCAACTATGATTTGTAGCCACAAAACTTGGACTCTAACCTATACAATCACCAAACCCTTAATGGAAAAGCACTAAAGATGATGTCTTGGTAAATTAAAAGAAGAACAATAAGTGACATGAGATTTTGTTCTTACCAACCAAGTGATGATGCAAGCAAGAACCATCCTTGATGATGTCCCAGATGCAGATGAATTCAATAGTTCTCACAATGCATGAAGAATTTGGAGTTCTTGGTGAACAAAAAAGTTTACTGGGCTATAAATAGAGATCTTGTAAAACTACATCGTTTTGGTGAAAATCTATTTTTTGCATTCCCGTTTTTGTGGTCGACCATGACAAAAAACAACTGCGACAAAGGCAACTCAATCGTCGCTGGAGAATCGCGGTCCTATTTTGCAGTGGTTCATGACGAAACCACGACTGCGAATTCACTGGCGAAAACATTGCACCACTTTGTCGCGGTTCTCCATGACGTCACAAAGACAACGAAAACCTCTGGAAGGTTTTTCGCGGTGCTCCAATACGACACTTGAACTGCGAAATCCTTTAGAAAGAATGTTGAGGCCATTATTCGCGGTGGTTCATGATGCCATTTAGATAGCGAAATACATTGGAATGGTTTTTCACGGTTCACCACAACGACACCAATACTGCTACAATAAGAAGAAGAGGTATCTCATACGATCTAACACACTAACTTATTATTATTATTTGGTTTAAAAACACAAATATTTGATTTGAAAAAACTAATTTGTTACTGTTGATAGTGATTTCTGATCTTATAGGAAGTCAACCGGTCAATGATTTGATTATAAGTAACCTAAAAATAGCAACGGAAAACATAATGAAGACAATAGTTTTACGTGGTAAAATTCTGGTAACGGAGAAACATCCATGGGTTGTCGCTTGGCGACATAAAGAAAAATTAGCTATATGAATAATTGATGACACAATCTAATCTCTCTCTTTGATATGGATTGATTCTCGCCTTTACAGAGATTATACAGTTGTATTTATATGGTGCTCTTTAGGGTTTCTGACGTGTCAGAGGAAGATTACAGAATCCTATTTAGAGTCTTCTTGCTTGGACTATCTCAATCTCTTTCTTGTTTGGAATCACCATGCAATTATGGTAGTTGAATCTGTATTCAATTAGGATTCATGAATCGACTTGTTTCCTATTTGATGTGTAACTTTTGGATTCTATCTTAGCAAATCTTCCACATTGGTCGTTGTGCTCGAGTCAGTCTATGATTGCCTGTTTTGGCCGTATAGACATCGTTGATCAGAGATCTTCGACGAACATAGTCCTCATTCATAAAGGTTTCTTAATCAAGCAATTCTACTTTCATATGATCATGATGACCTATCCGTATCCGATGACATGTCTTTGATCAGCGCTCCATTCATTTACTAGTTGACTTTGGTCGACTTGGCTTGGTGGGTTTTTTGCTTTCCTCGCTCTACTTGGGTGACATGTCATTTGGGCAAATTTAACACACAACAGTTACTAAATATAAATTGATTTTAAAATAATTTTGAATATATAAGTTTATTTATGTTGATTTTGAAAAAAAAATCTACATTATCTTTAATAATCTCAACCAAATTGTTCTATCTTTGAATGACACTGAGCTAAAAGCCTGAAAAAAGTCGAAGTTATGCAACTGTATATAGTCACCCTCCATTTATGGCTTGACCAAGACTATAATTTACATGCCCAATGTGACTCACCTATTTTTATGTCAATTAACCATCATAAACTAGTCAAAACATATATAAGGTATGTTTGGGATTGCTTTGCTTCATAAATAATCCGCTTATAGCTTAACTTTAGAAATAATCAACTTACAAGATAAGTTGATAGGTGTTTGGTAAATTTAATTTGTAAATAATAAATTATGGAAAAAATTAAAGAAAAAATGTTTGGTGAACTTTAATTAATTATGGAAAATGACCAAAATGAACATTGATGGTTAACATATACTATATATATATAAAGTATTGCTAGTAAAAGAGAATGTAATTATTATTGTTATTATTATTCCCAGATTTTTTTTTTCTTTTTTACAGTTTTCCATATATATCCGTTATTTCATTGTTATATAATAAAACATTTAAAATAAAAGACTGAGTCAACTCAGAAAAAAAAACCTAACTGAGTCAACTTAAGCCCAGTCTCCCTCAACACAAATGCGTCAACTAAGCCTTCTTCTCCATCAAGCATCAACAACTCTAGTGTCTAATTTGCAATATTTCATCGTTGATTCGTTGCGTCATGGAGGAGCAAAACCGGCCTTGGTGACGGAATCACAATTGGATTCTCGATTTCAATCATGAAATCGAATCCACCACTGTCGGAGGAACACCGACTTACATCGACAACTTCAACTTCACCGGTGTTAGAACCAACATCTCTGGCGTGATGGAATCAACAACTTTGTTCGCCGGTGGTAGCTGGCCAATAGATTTGCGATTTTAATTGTGAAACGAAGGAGGCAACTGGTCGTCGACTTCAACAACTTCAACGAATTCAACGTTGCCGGTGATAGCTAGCCGTCCTTCATCCTCCGCCGTCGGTGGTGGCCATCACAATACGATTAACAAAATATATATTTTTTTTCTCAGATTTTTAAAATACTTTTAATTCAAACAATTTTCAATATTAAACAAAGGATATTAATGTCTTTATATTAGAATAATTACGGCATTATGGACATTCCAATGATAAGAATTTAGCTTATCTAAAAATTAGTTTGAAAAAACAACCCCTACCGAACTTCTCAAAAGCTGCTTATTGGAGGAGCAATTTATAAAATAATTTGCTTTTGGGTAATTTACCAAAAACCAATTTGCTCAAAACTTGAGAAAAAATCACGTATTTCTTAAACAAAAACAACCCTAAACTTAGCCATAATAACTTCTAATTGGGCATTCCATGCAAGTCTGCCAAAATTTTCCATACACAAGAAAGCACCAATCAACTTCCTCACGAACACAGATCCTCCCTTTACTAGATCTTTTTCTTTATCATTTTAAAGCATATGATTGGTTATTGATAAATTGATGTGGAAACCAATCACATCTTAATCACACACTCATTACAGTGTTTATATATCATGAGATTATGTGAGATAAGGAAAAAGATAAGATAAGGAGATGATTCAAATCCCTTATTCCTATCCATAAAAAGAAATGAGTTACTATTAATATTAATTTTGGTAAAATGTCTACAAGTTAATCATATTATATATTACATTTGCTTTCACACGTGCCTAGTCATATCGCATAGCAATAATTATGTTTTTTTTATTCTTAGAGGTCTTATGTTTTTTAATCTGAAAACCGAACAATACTAAATTTTACTAAAAATTGAATAGAGACTGAACCTTGAATTGAATAACATGTTAGTTTTTACTTTTTTCATCTCTGAATATAATATCAACATACTTATTTTTTAAAAGATAAAATGGATTTAAAATATGTAATTTTTCATTTATACCTTTGTTATCATTAATGAACTAATAATTCAACAAATAACCATTTTTATACAATGTTGATAAGAATTCATGATTAAGATATTATAAATATTAAAAAAAAAAAGATATGATAAATAATCATTTAGAAATGATTTTGATTTTAAAAAAATAAATAAATAAATATAATTGGAGGCTTAACAATGTGTTGAAAGTGACGACATGATTAATATTTTTTTAACCGTTTGTATAGATTAAAAGAAAGAAATTAGTAAAATATAAATTTAGAAATATGTTATTTTTGGAGGATAATCTTGGAAGATAATACATCGGATGCAATCAAGTTATTTGAAATTAAGTTAAAAGTTAAATATTTTTACTTTTTACTTTAAGTTGTTTTTTTTTATATATTTTAAAATTGTTTGACGGTTTGACCACTTGAAAAAAAAAACAAAAAAAAAAACAATTTTATATTTTCAATTCGAACCCCTTAGTGCCGTTTGGTATGGGGTAATCAAAATAATGTGATTCCCAGAAAAGTTAAACACATGAATGTGATTCCTCGAAAACTTGTACACGTGTGTTTGGTTGTGTATGAGAATATTTCGTAGGATTCCTGGGAATATCAATTAACCATATTTGGTTGTACATGGGAATTTATTTTTTTATTATTAAAAACTAAAAAAAAAAATCAACTTATATGGTTAAAAAAATAACCAGATCCATTTCTCAAACATCATCACCATCATCTCTTTCTTTCCATCTCTCTCTGTCTCTCTTTCCATCTCTCTCTGTCTTTCTCTCAAAATCATCTCCACGTCGTCGTCATCGCCTCCTCCGGCCGGTCTTGTCTTAGTCGCCATCTTCATCGAAGCTCCCCGCCGCGTCTGCATCGAAGCTCGCCATCATCGTCGTCATCATCGAAGCTTGTTGTCATCGTCTTCGTCTTCGTTCACCGTCGTCGTCTTCGTTCCCCGTCGCCGTCGTCGTCTTCATTCACCATCGCCATCGTCGTCTTCGTCTTTGTCATCATCGAACCTCATCATCGAGCAACCCAGATTTATAGTTGTTGTAATTTTTTTTTTCCTTTTTCTGCTGCTGATGATGTTTGAGAAATAGATTTGTGGGAAAAGATTTAATAGAAGATTATTTGAGTTATTACTGTGTTTTGATTAGGGATTTCAAAAATGAAATTGGGGATTTTGTTATTAACGTGGAAAAGGATTGTGAAGAACAGAGAAGAAGAAAAAAAAAATAATGATAGTGGGACCCATGGTGGGAATCAGATGGAGGTAATCTGAAACCCACCTATTTTGATGGGAATCACATTACCCCTCTGGAGGGTAATGTGATTCCCATGGGATTTACTTTCCCGGGAAACAAAAAATCCAAACCTGTTACTAAACATGAGAATGCTCTGAGATTCTCATTCTCATGCAAAGATACCACCATACCAAACGGCCCCTTAATTTAAATACAATTATCTTTTTTCTTTCTTTCTTGAAGGATATTTTACAAACCGTTCAATACAATCTTAAAATTATATTCTTGACAAATATATATAAATTTGTCATAAGCATGAGTCTGAGTGATGCAATATTTTTTTTTTGTCTGAAATATGAAAATATCTAAACTTTACTGACGTATGAAATCTGAATCTGAGTACCTTGTTTGTTTTTTTATTTTTACATATGAGGTCTTACTGTCAATATCTGAAAACTAATAAAAAGACACTTATACCCTTAACAGTTACTAATTTGATATATTTGTTTATAAAATAAGTGAATGAATTATTATAAAAAATAAAAATAAAATTAAGTAAGAAATATATATATATATATAAAGAAAATAAAAACATTTGTAGCAAGACTATTAATAAAAAAGGTGAAAAACAAAAAAAAAATAGAAAAAATATGGATACAAACAGTTACAATTGATTGAAGGATATAAATATCTGTAAATGTGTCTAAACAACTTAGGGGGATTAGTTGTTAATCGATTTTATTATCAAGTTTTTCGATTAATCAATATTAAACTCAAGAACCAACAAGAACAATAAAAATCAATCAAATTGCAGAATATAATTGAATACTTCATTTTTATGTGGAAAACTCTCCAACCAGAAAAACCCCACGAGACTAGTCTTGCTAGCCACTTAGTCACATAAATTCACTATTTGAATATTTGATTACATCATAAGTTGATATCTCTCGTCACTCTTCACAAGGATCATAACTCAACCTATTCTACCCGTATGCTTTTAATAGTGTGTCATGGCAATGTTTGCCAGCCAACCCTCGGTTGCACAACTTCTCTTGTTTGTGTAACTACATCTTGTAGGCATAAGACTTGAACTCAATAAAAAGAATTAAAGTCTAAGTGAACAATCAATGAATGCTCAATGCAAATGAGTGTTAGACTAACACAAAATGCTTAACTAGGTGTGAATATGCAAACACAACAACCCTAGCTATTAGCTAACCCATACAATCACCAAAGCCTTAATAAAAAAGCATTAAAGATGATGTCTTGGTAAATAAAAATAAGAATAGTAAATGACATGGGATTTTGTTCTTACCTATAAAATGATGATGCAAGCAAGAACCATGCTTGATGATGTCCTAGATGCACATGAATAAGGATTTGTAGAGTCACAAATGGTTACTTGAACCTTCCTTTCTCTAAGAATTCAATAGTGCTCACAATGTATGAAGAATTCAGAGTTCTTGGTGAACAAAAAAAGTGTCGTGGGCTATAAATAGGGATCTTGTAAGACTACATTGTTTTGGTAAATATAAGTTTTTCACAATCCCGTTTTCGCGGTCGACCATGACGAAAAACAACCTCGACAAATGCAACTCAATTGTCGCCGGAGAATCACAGTCCTATTTAGCGATGGTTCATAGTGAAGCCACAACTGCGAAAATCATTGGAGATGCCTTCACACCATTTTGTTGCGGTTCTCTATGACGACACAAAGACAGTGAAAACCTTTGGATGGTTTTCACGGTGCTTCAAGACGACACTTGAACCGTGAAGTCCTTTGGAAAGAATGTTGCGACCATTATTCACAGTGGTTCATGACGATATTTAGACCACGAAATCCACTAGAATGGTTTTTGTGGTTCACCACGATGACACCAAGGTCGCGACAATGAGAAGACAGAATATCTCATTCGATCTAAAACACTAACCTACATACAATATGTGCAAGTGTGAGATGGTGTAATGCACACATAAATGAAAATGAAATAACACAGATGAGTGAGTTGTGTGTATGCACTCAATCTCTTCAAGAGTACAAGTTAAGTGATATACATTTAAGGTTCTTGATCTTGAAGCACTGAGATGTCGAGAAGCTTTCCAAACATGATCATGAACTTGATGTTCACGTGAAGATCTTAAGACTTAAGCTACTTATACAAAATATCTCATTGTGGTTTGCCAATGAAATAAGCAAATCCTAAGATAATATGATTAACAAAGGAGGCCAATGGCCACCTTCGATAGAAAAGAGGAGGTCGTCGGCCTTGCCAACATCAACTATCAAAGATGAGGCCGATGGCCTCTTATAACAGTACATATGAGATCACGAGCTTCTCTTTCATTAAGGAAGAGGCCATCAGCCCCTTTCAACATCAAGAAGGAGGTCGACTATCTCCGACGATCTCCACATTTTTTTCAGTTTATTTTTTGAATTTTTTTATTTTTTTATTTTATAATATTTTGAAGTTTTTTAGGGTATTTTAGAAAAGAAAAAAAAATTAGTTAGGACTTCAAATTTAACCTAGAAATTCAAACTTATTAGATTTGAGATGTTTTCTATACTACTTCAGACTTAAGATTAAAAAAAAAAATGTCTGTCCATATGCTTTCAAACTTTAGACCAAAAAACAAATACCCATGACTTCATTTTTTTTTAAATTAAAATTTTCTTATAATTGTTAAAAGTAATATTTGGGATCAAAAAGTAAAATATTTGTGCCGGTCCTACACTGGACTCATTTGTTGGCAGCAATGCCTTGGAATGGATATGAATATACGATTTCATTGTTTTGGTCTCTCTCTTATAAGTAAAAGTCATAAGAATTTGTTTGCTTCCTCTTGACTTGCGAGTCTTCTATTGGAAAAGACTCCATTTCCCTCTATATAAAAAAGATGTTAAAATTAGTGCGGTGATTGTGATTTACGTGTTGGAGTGTAGCATCACATGACTCATTAGATAGAATAAATAAGTTATCTCCACTTGCTAGTTTGTTGGTGTAGTGGGATGTTGAGTTATGGTGCTATTTTCTAGTTAATGGTGTGATTAATTTGTGGTCAAGTAATTGTTAATGGGTCATGTTTAAGTTAGTGGTAGTCATGGGTTCTTATTTGTTGGACATTATTTTCCAGTAATTGCCTGTATAAATGCTTGTTTATGTTAAATGAAATGTCAAGTTAATTCAGCCAATTACTGTCACAATTTAATCTTGGTGTTCCTCTCACTACCTACAATTTTCGAGAGAAGTCTTCTTGAATGTGTTTAGCCCTTCCAGAAATTAACATATGGTATCAGAGCTTGGTCAAACTAATGGGCAATAATGGTTTTCTGAAGCCTACACACATCACTATCCATTTGTTTCAAGGTAGTGGGTATGTGTTAGGTTTGTGACTTTTGTTGTTATAATTTCATATAAAAATAATATTTATCTTGTATTGATTAGTTGCCTATGTTGGTGTGATTCAAGCTTCAAGAAAGAATGATAATTTTTCAAACAAGGAGAAGCCTTAAAAGAGGAACAAACTTTATTGCACATCAAAGGTAATTTAGACCTCTTTCCTCTTGCAAGGTTTAAGTGTACACACATACATTGCATTCATATATGTATCTATATCATTGTGCTCAATTGCTATAACACTGATGGAACCCCGTTCACCGGTCACACAGCGGAACTAGGTTTGAAATTTTTTATACAGATCATAATCTGTATCTAGAACCAGTGAACTTTAGATTGTAATTATTTTTCGGAACTAATACGTACAATATGTAAACACAAGAAATTGTAAACAATATAATCAGAAGAAGAAAATCATACCAACTTTTGGAAGCTCCTTCACTTTACGATATGCTCATGTCTGAACCATTTTGACGCAGTGAAAACGTAACTAGAATTAGACCGACGATTAAATTCTTTTGAAAAACTGGAATCCACCTGAATAAAGTTAAAACTTTAGGAATTTTATTGAATAATAAGCTATTTGAGCCTTTCGGCTTACAAGGCTATTTAAAGCGAAAGACCCTAACCCGAATCCTTGTTAGACAAGAAACGAGATTACATATCAAAAGCTGCCATAAATAGCGAAACTGCCGAAAATAGCGAAATCACAAAAGTTATGGAAATAAAATATACTAACGACCAAAAACAAGTCGGAATTAACGGTAGACGATTCTGGCTTGTCAAAGTCAACTTATGACAAAAATGGAAATTTCTCAAAAAGGAAAGAATTGCGATTTCGGGGCCTAAATGATGGAACTTGGCCGAAAATGGATGTGCCTCAACACCGAAGGTTTTGACTTCTAAAGATCTCGCCGATTCCCTTCAATTAAGGTCATTTAATCTTAGATTTAGGATGGTCTCATCAAGCCATGTAGGACTCAACCACTTGTTCTACATCACACTTGATCTTCCTTGCTATCTCCCAAGACTTGTAACTGCGTGTGGGCGCGTCACGATTTTAGGAACTTGAATAGAGGATTTAGAGAGAATTGAAGAAACTCTTTTTCTATGTGTTTCAACAAAAACACAAAGCATGAAAACCATACATATATATATATACATTGAGCCCGATGCAATAGTTGGACTAGACAATCTATAGCCAATTTTGAGACAAACTGGCATGACAAAGATTTGATAAATTGGCAATTACCCAACATTCAACAAAACAGAATTTATAAAAAGAAACTTTTAGATTTTAGAACATTGTTGGGACAAAAGAAGAAAGAAATTAATGTTAAATTTCAAAATAATACTTTTTCGAACAAGAACAGTCTGACTCATTACAATAAAATTGGTTTTAATGATCTACATTTTGACAGTGTCCAAGTAGGTGTTAAACCCCTTTCAAAAATTGGTTTAAATAATTCTTTATTAATTGTTTTAAGAGACAAAAGAATTACTGACTATAAAGAATCCATTTTTGGAATGACAGAAACATCTTTGACTTATGGACCTATCTATTTTCAAGTCTATCCAAATTTTACTATTGCCTTAAACACAGATGAACACAAAGAAAAATGTTTGGTTATTGACATTCAAACCAATAACTATAAATTCCTTGAAAAATCAAGCCCTTATAAACTAGTTTATAGAGTCCTTTATCGTGTTTTAACTTCTGGACTTATACCTAGTTATATACCCCCTTCTGTGCCAGCTGGCCAGACTATATGTTTTAATGCTTCACCATCTGTTAATGTTCTTGTTCCTGTACCTGTCAAATGGGAAAACATTAAATTTCCAGATGATTGGGCTAAGGAAAAAGTGGACCAACCCTCCTATAAACCACCTATGAGGAACCTCCATGACTGTGTTACTGAACAAGATGGAACACTTAAAATATCTTTTAGAAAAAGCCTGTCCATTAGAGATAATGACAGTGACCATTCCAGATCTTTAAACGATTTCCAATCAGCTAGAAATTCCCTTTCCAGCTTATCCAGACAAAATATTGCTAGGCAAATACCTAGTCTGGCTCCTAAACAAACCAGACAAACAACCAACTTATTTCCTAGCCCAAATTATGAACCAGATGATGAATCTAGTGAACCTGTTAACCTAACACAAAGAAGAAGGAGGCCCAGGCCCAGACCTGAAAGTCTTACACATGTGACCCATGTTCAAAAAACTCTAGAACAGATAGCCCAACCTATTCACTCTTATGACCAAGGCCAGACTTCGCTAACCCCCTTTCAGGTTTTAACTGAGATCTTAGAACCAGAACCTCCTGTCAGGACCATCAATGTCATAAGAAAAAATAATCTTGATTTCCTTACTGCTGATTACTATTCTCCCTGGAACCAATCTCTAAGAGAAAAATATGAAAAGAATTATTCCCAAAATAAAAGACACCAATTCCATAAAAGATGGATCGAAATCCTTAACCATATAGATCAGAATATTACTTTCTTTGATTGGTATATTAATAGAAAAAACTTTGAATAAAACTGTTCTGTGATTAACCGACAAAATCTTAGGACGTACAAAACCAAAAAAGGAGAAGAAAAACAATTGCACCCTCCTCCAAGAGATTTTGAAATTAATATGCCTAATGATGACATTCCAGCAGGAGTAAATACTACAAAATGCACACCTTTTATCCTTTTTGATGAACCCATGTCCCAAACCACACCTTCATCATCTCACCAGATTGGATTGGTTATGAGACAAGGTAACTATACAAACTTCTTTCTTAATTCCATTGGAGAACAGTTAGAAAAAATTGATCTTAATCTTTCCCAAACTAGTGTTTCACCTACTAAAGAAATCATACCCCCATAAGTTTTTATTCCTTATGAGACTTCAACTTCTTCCAAAAAAGGCAAAGAGAAAATCGTTAAATCAGAACCTATATTATTTCCTAACCATACTGGTATTGAAAAATATTTTGATAATATTATTGTTGAAACATAACTCCTTAAAGCCTTAGAAGAAAGACTAGGAAGGTTGCCAGGCGTCCACATTCAAATTATTGACAAAAATATCCCTTCTTCTGACTCGTCGAACAATGACAATGAAACCCCTAATTTTGAAGATTATATACAGAAAGTTACAACCAATGAAAAAACTGACAGCTATAACAGAACAAAATATTTTCATAACACTAAACCCTATTATCCAAAACCTACTCCTCCTGATTTACAATATGAAGAAACCGTCCCATATAGGGCCTATACTGGAAATGCTTGTTACCAATTTAATATTGATGGACTTTCCGAATATCAGATTATTAATGTTTTAAGACAAATGCATACCATTGGTTATATATATATATCAAAAAACAAAACATGACTCATTCTGATGCTGTTACTTCATTAACCACTGGTTTTGAGGAGTCTAGCTAAAAGATCTATAATAGGACACACCAAGACCATAACAATTTCTACTCTTGTCCAGACTAATGATCCAACTACTTTTGAGTCAATTTCCACCCAAACACAGACTACTACTACTACTTCTGAGCCTGATGGCATTGATGTATTATGTTATACCATTTTGATGCATTTTGTAGGAAATCGCAATATTAACCAAGGAAAATAATTTTCGAAGATTCAAAATTTAAAGTGTAAAAAGTTAAGCGATTTCGAATGGTATAAAGATATTTTCTTAACAACAGTTTTTCAAAGACATGACAATGCCAACTCATATTGGAAAGAAAAATTTATTCCAGGACTTCAAAAACTATTTTCTAATAAAGTTAGAGATGAAATAGTTAGACAAATGGGATGGTCTGAATGGTCCCATATTGATTTAAATACATGGACCTGTGGTGAAATTATTGCTGCTATTAATATTGTTGCCTTCCAATTATGTAATGACCTTAGATTAAAGAGTCAACTTAAATAACAAGAATTAACAACTAGAAAGGAGCTAGGTTCCTGGTGTGAATAATTTGGTTTTGACAAATTACCTTCCCATAAAAAGAAAAATAAGAAGCATCCTAAGATCAATTATAATTGGGCAAAAAATTATCCTTATAGAATTGATAGAAATCGCAAAGCCAATAAAAAGGGAGATATTATATGGTCCCCTAAGAAATCCAAAAAAAATTCCTCTAAAAAGAAAACTTATTACAAAAAGACAAACAAATATTTCAAATGTGGAAAAGAAGGCCATTATACTAACAAATGTCCAGACCAGAAAAAGAAGATTAATAGCTTAGACTTAGATGACCAAGTTAAAGAGAAAATTTTACAAGTTTTATATATGGATTCCATTCCTTCTTCATCATCCTCTTCTGACAATGAAATTCTAATTATTAATGAATCTTCCTCAGACTCAGAAACCTCTTCATCTTCCTCTGAATCTGAACCAGGAATCCAGCCCTGTTTTTGTAAAGAAATAAATGTCCTTGACAAACAAGATTACTCTTTAATGATTAGCATGATTGATAATATTGAAGACCCCATCCATATAGCCCAATACATCAGACAATTACAACAAAAAATCACTAACAAACCTTCTTCTAGCAACAACAATAAACCTTTAAATGAAGCAAAACCCTTAAAAAATGCCCGTTTTGAAACCCAAGATTTCGAAAAAAATGTTTTAGGAAAATTTCATACTAAATCTAGAAAAGTTACCACTCCTGACCTACAAAAGGAAATCATTAGTATTAAAGAAGAAATAAAAATTTGCAAGATCCAAATATAAGAATTACAAGTCATGAATGTCCTTGATAAACAATTCCCTAAAAGAGCTCTCGAAAAACAAACTACCGACTTTAACAGTTCTGACGAGTCTGACAAAGAACCTGAAAATGACGACCACCAAAATCTTTTAAGTCTAGACCAGATTAATACCATCCAAGAAGTAAAAATACAAAAATGGTTTGTTGAAATTGACATTAGAATTGCCTCCAATTACAACATTCGTGCTACTGCTCTTATTGACACGAGAGCTGACTTAAATTGTATTGTAGAATCTTTAGTTCCTACTAAATACCTTGAAGCCACCACTGAAACTTTATATGGGGCTAACAAAATTAAACTAGATATCAAATATAAACTTGCTAATGCCAAAGTGTGCAACAGTGGAGTTTGTTACAATAATGATTTTATTGTGGTTAAGACCCTTTCTCAGAATGTAATTCTAGGATTGCCTTTTTTTATACCTAATTTCTCCCTTTAAAGTTATAACTGAGGGAATTGTGACTGAATATCTGGGAAAAGAAATTTTATTCCCTTTCATTTTCCCTGTTCTTGTAAGAGATCTAAATGTCCTAAGGGATAATAAGATTTTCTCTGAAAACCCTAAAAATGTTGACTATTACATTGCCAATTTGACCAGAAAACAGAACCAATTAACTTTTTTAAAAGATTACTGTAATTTTCAAACACAGGATGGAAAATTAAAAGAACCTTTTCTCCAAGAAAAGATAAAAACCTTTAAAGAAATGTTAGAAAGAGAGGTTTGTTCGTCTATACCAAATGCCTTTTGGGATATAAAAAAGCATATTGTAACCCTCCCTTACAACAAAGATTTTAATGTAAAAGGTATTCCAACCAAAGCTAGACCCATACAGATGTCTGCTGATCTAATCGACCATTGCAAAAAGGAAATACAGGATTTAATTGAGAAAAAATTAATTAGATCCTCTAAATACCCATGGAGTTGCCCTGCTTTCTATGTTCAGAAAAATGCAGAAATAGAAAGAGGAGTTACCAGACTTGTTATTAATTATAAATCTTTAAACGATGCTTTACAATGGATCATGTATCCTATGCCTAATAAATCAGACCTATTAAAAAGACTTTATGATTATATTATTTTCTCACAATTTGATATGAAGTCAGGATTCTGGCAAATCCAGATTGCTGAAAAGGACCGTTATAAGACAGCTTTTACTGTTCCATTTGGGCAGAATGAATGGAATGTTATGCCATTTGGCCTAAAGAATGCCCCTAGTGAATTTCAATGTATTATGAATAATATTTTTAATCCCTATTCTGGATTCAACATTGTCTATATCGACTATGGATTAATATTTTCAAAAACCATTTACCAACATTGGAAACATTTAGAAACCTTTTTTAAAACTGTTAAACATCATGGCTTAGTTATTTCTGCCCCTAAAATCACCCTTTTCCAGACTAGCATCAGATTTTTAGGTCATAATATCAAAAGAGGAACAATTGTTCCCATTCAAAGGAGTCTAGAGTTTGTTGACAAATTTTCAGATGAAATAAAGGACAAAAAACAATTACAAAGATTTTTTGGATGTTTGAATTACATTTCAAATTTTTATAAAGAGCTTAGTATTATCTGTAAACCCCTTTTCCAAAGATTAAAAACAAACCCTCTTCCATGGACTGATGAACATACTAAGGCAGTTTTACATGTAAAAAATTATGTCAAAAAACTACCATGCTTGACAATTTGTCACCCTACGGCCCCAAAAACTGTTGAAACTGATGCATCAGATATTGAGTATGGTGGTGTTTTAAAACAAAAAGTTAATGACAAAGAATGTCTTGTCAAGTATGGTTCAGGATCCTGGAATGACACCCAAAAGAAATATTCGACTGTAAAGAGGGAAATATTAGCAATTGTTTTGACAATTTAGAAATTGCAAGATGATTTAATAAATCAAAAATTTGTTTTGAGAGTTGACTGTCAGTCCGCAAAATTTATTTTGAAAAAAGATGTAAGAAACTTTGCCTTTAAACAAATCTTTGTTAGATGGCAATCACTTTTATCTGCTTTTGATTTTGACATTGAATATATTAAAGGATCAGAAAATAGTTTCCCAGATTTTCTGACCAGAGAATTTTTACAGGGAGAAAAATGACCAGTACAAACAAAGGTCGTGGTGGTGGCCGAAGCCCTGGTGGCAGAAGCTCCACAAGATCTGACTTATCAGACAAGAATTCAGACTTATCGACTTATCGACTTATCATACTTCCCCTAAAGGAAGTCATAAAGACAAGTATGCTATTTCACTCATATCTCAGCCCAGATCCCCACATAACCTACCTATTCATTTTCCCCCATTACCTCCTTCTGGGCCTTCCTCTAGCCGAATCCCAAGCCAAAGCCCAATCCATACGACAAACACCTTCTCACCCTTAGCAATTGACAGTAGTCCTTTTAAGGCAGTTGTGTCTTCAAAAGTGAGCCCACACTCAAATAAACAAGACAAGATTTTAGCCCAAGCTTCATAGACAGCCCTCCCTAAAATCAACCAGCCAACCTATTCCTATGTCAATAAACCCTTCTTTGACCGATTCTTTGCCATGGAAGAGCATTTTCTGCATGACCATTATTTTAGGGAACCTAAAAAACTGGCGGATGATATTATCAACCCCTTGTTTGGAAGGATTCCGGAAGATTTGACAAAAAGACATATTTTCTATGAGTTCATTCTCGTAGATACAGACTTAATTTTTATTTAAGATGTTTTTGACAAAATCGACAAGGAAAAATTGATTTTTAGGAAAATAAAAATTTGTAAAATTATTACTTTGGAACAATGGGGCGGTGACTCTAATTCAAAAAGAAATTTCAGTAGGATTTTTCATGTATCAGACTTTTCTTATTAGGATTATAGAGATGCTTGGACAAAATTCTTTTATGGACAAAACCCAGGAAATTCCCTTTCTTGGTTCATCTATTTTGACAAAAATTTTCTCATTGATTTACCATTCTGGTTCCTTGAATGGTGGGACAAATTTGGACATATCATTGACGTCCTTCCTCTTCAAGTCAAAGAAAGTTTTTCTTTCTGGATCTCAAATGTTGATAGACCAGATACATGGGAATTCTACCCAGACTTATTTTTGTTCTTCGACCAATTCAATTTAACATGGATTCTCATGCTTGAGTATTCCATCTAAGACAAGCTCATTGGGAATGTAAATGTCCCTTATTTTGGCAGACAAGTGAAGATCAAATGGTGGAGTGGCATGAACCTTGCCAATCTTGGGAAAGACAGAGTTTCCAAATGGCTCTCTGACAATCCTACTTTTTGTTCCAAGGCCACTGATCAATCTAGCTTTCTGATGGCAAAATCAGAGAACCAGGCCAGAATTGCAGCCGCCTGCACTCCTGACGAGCTCATGAGAATTACCGAAGAAATGAAAAATACCATGACAATCATGTCTCAAGCTGGTTCTGACAAAAGTGAAGAAAAGGACGACTCAGACAACTATGCTTTTGACAGCGAGGACCCATCAACTTATTTTGGGCATGATCCCTGACTTAGTCCAATCTTTGAAGATAAGATCAAGTGGCCGACAAAAGACAGCTCACCAACAGATGAGACAAAAGACAGCTCACAAAGTATCCGACAAAAGACAACTCATCATCAAAGTTAAAGATAGAAAGTAACCCGACCAAGGTCTGCTGACCATGGTTTACCGACACTTTTATTTTAACTAGAGTTAGTTGAACTCTCTATAAATATGTTTGTGTGTTTCATTTGAACAACAAGTTCAGTTTTTCTAAGTTTCTTTGTCTTGACGAAAGCTCTGCGAAGCTTACTATTCCTTCTCTTCCTCCTCTTGTAAATTTCTGAACTACATAAATAAAGTGTGTGACTTATTTTGCATATCAATTTTGCTATCATTGCTGTCAGACTTATTTGTTTAAACCCACTGTAAGAATCTATCTCTTTTATCTCCATTTTTATTTCTATGATCTATTACATTGTTCTGGTCTAGTATATCGGCTAGAAACCAGGACATATCTGCTTAATCAGTTGTATTGAAAATGAAAGACTCATGTAGAACAAAGCCACATACTGACCAGTTATTATTATTTTGAACTATGACTCTTACCCGGATTGTTGTTGGTAGAGTTAAATTTTTGTTTCACTGTTATGTTTCTAGAATTGATATATCTTGTACTGTGCTTTCTATTTTATATCATCGTGTTCTGTTTTGGTATCAGAGCCTTAAGGCTTGTTGAAGATCTATAGTTAATTATTTCTAGGTGTAGAAGTCAGTAGATCTAAGGGTGTTTGCCGTTTGCTAGTGTGCTGTAGGCTGTTGGCCCGTTGATCAGGCTGTGAGTTAAAACCTAGGATTTTTGACTATTCATTTTCTTTATCATGTCTGCAAGTAGTTCTCGACAAGGGATTGAGCCCGATGACATTAATAGTTGCACTGGACAATCTGTAGCCAATTTTGAGACAAACTGGGATGACAAAGATTTGATAAATTGGCAATTACCCAACATTCAACAAAACAGTATTTATAAAAAGAAACTTTTAGATTTTAGAACATTGTTGGGACAAAAGACGAAAGAAATTAATGTTAAATTTCAAAATAATACTTTTTCGAACAAGAACAGTCTGACTCATTACAACAAAATTGGTTTTAATGATCTACATATTGACAGTTTCCAAGTAGGTGTTAAACCCCTTTCAAAAATTGGTTTAAATAATTCTTTATTAATTGTTTTAAGAGACAAAAGAATTACTGACTATAAAGAATCCATTCTTGGAATGACAGAAACATCTTTGACTTATGGACCTATCTATTTTCAAGTCTATCCAAATTTTACTATTGCCTTAAACACATATGAACACAAAGAAAAATGTTTGGTTATTGACATTCAAACCAATAACTATAAATTCCTTGAAAAATCAAGCCCTTATAAACTAGTTTATAGAGTCCATTATCGTGTTTTAACTTCTGGACTTATACCTAGTTATATACCCCCTTCTGTGCCAGCTGGCCAGACTATATGTTTTAATGCTTCATCATCTGTTAATGTTCTTGTTCCTGTACCTGTCAAATGGGAAAACATTAAATTTCCAGATGATTGGGTTAAGGAAAAAGTGGACCAACCCTCCTATAAACCACCTATGAGGAACCTCCATGACTGTGTTACTGAACAAGATGGAACACTTAAAATATCTTTTAGAAGAAGCCTGTCCATTAGAGATAATGACAGTGACCATTCCAGATCTTTAAACGATTTCCAATCAGCTAGAAATTCCCTTTCCAGCTTATCCAGATAAAATATTGCTAGTCAAATACCTAGTCTGGCTCCTAGACAAACCAGACAAACAACCAACTTATTTCCTAGCCCAAATCATGAACCAAATGATGAATCTAGTGAACCTGTTAACCTAACACAAAGAAGAAGGAGGCCCAGGCCCAGACCTGAAAGTCTTACACATGTGACCCATGTTCAAAAACCCTAGAACAGATAGCCCAACCTATTCACTCTTATGACCAAGGCCATACTTCGCCAACCCACTCTCAGGTTTTAACTGAGATCTTAGAACCAGAACCTCCTGTCAGGACCATCAATGTCATAAGCAAAAATAATTTTGATTTCCTTACTGCTGATTACTATTCTCTCCGAAACCAATCTCTATAAGAAAAATATGAAAAGAATTATTTCCAAGAAAAAAGTGCTTGCATATATATATATATATCTGCACACGAAACACATGTTTTTTTTTCTTTTTTTTTTGTCTTGTTTCACGCCACCAAAAGAACAATTGTATCTAATGCCATTTTTTTTTTATCTTTTTGCATGTGTAACAGGTATACATAATAAAAACAACCTTTTATATATTCTTTCATTCATTGTATTTTATACAAACACTTATATATATATATATATATATATATATATACACTAATGTAACAGGTACACAAAATAAAAACAACCTTTTTTTTTCTCAAAAACACAAAAAACGCCTGCACTTTAATTTATATAAATATATATATATATATATATATATATATATATATATATATATATTCATTGTTTGTATCCTATACAAACACTTATATATATGTACACACACTAATTTGCATCCAATACAATCTCTTGTGTTATAATTGATATTAATCTTTTAATTATTCTTTTCAAATATATCTAATATATTAAAAGTGATAATAAGTATTTTAAATTTAAACTTAAATTCAAATATTTAGATAAATGATTTAGTAAAATAAAATAATCATATTATTTTATCTTCGTCTAAATCCATATATGAACTAACACCCTCCAATTAATAGTTAATTAATAATTCATAATTATCAATATAGTTAAATAATCTAATTATTTAATTAATTTACCTATTAACATTAATTAATTAAATAATCTCATTTTTTAATTATTTATCGAATATATACGTGTCACTTTTGTAACACAATTAATTGGACAATCTAATTAATTAACCGTGACCCCTGTTACCTAAATCGATCGGGCTAGTAAATATACCTAATGGACCCACGGTATTTTGAGCTCCAATAATCATCGGAATCATTAATTAAACTCTTTAATTAATATTCATTGATTATTAACTCCGGTGTTATTCCACTAAAAACCTGAAACTGCACTCTCTCAACTGTAGACGCTTTTAAACAAACCGATACAACTCGGTGTCCATCGATATAGCTATTACACATGGTGTGATCCTCCATAATAGTTCATAATTAGAGTTGGATCATAATGTCCGTTATACCCCTCTAATTACATATATTCTTTAAGTACCATAGATTCTCTAATGGACAATAAATCATATTTCCTTACGGAATTATGACAGCGCTCATATTATCCAAGCCCCCGAATCAACCCTTAAGGGAACTACCGTCTGCTTCTCACAAGAAAGAGTGGATTCCACTATTGTGTAATAACCTTCCCAGCCACAAGCCAAACCGCAATCCCAAAATACAGAGCATATTGATCGTGAACTGCATCCGACCTCACCCATGGTATATCAAAGACCACGATCTAACCTAAAGGAGTCGATAAGACACTCAGGATTAAGATCACCCACATATAGCCATCAATAGTAGTTGATATATATGAATCTCATAGGTAAACGAATCTTGGTGAGAGATTCATATAGATCATGACCCTATCCTATATGATCACATCTCCATTCCCATATCTCATATGAATGATTCAGGATAGAATCATCGTACATTACAGAATGGACTGCAGCTATAGATTAACCACAAATAAAGTACACAGCTTTATTTGTTATCTATGGACTCTTTAGATTGCATGTCTCTTACTGTATCCATCTATATATGACACTCATATACACAGTTTGAGATTACATCCGACAATCTTAGATGTTAAATATATGCACACGTTATAAAATAAACAACACAACATGAATGAATTGAACTTTTCATTTTATTTATTTCATAAATCCATTTACAAATTATATCTTAAGGGCATAAACCCCAACAAATACATATACACACATATTATTATATGCACATGCATTAGATTTAATTTGACAATTTTTATAAAATTGCATGTTCTAGGACTATATCTATGAAATAGCATACTTGTATTTTCTTGTACTTGTTTGTTTGTATTTTTGTGATATTGAATTTGTACTATAAAAAAAGTGATATATAGTGACATATTACTTTGTGACAAATTTCGATTGTATCACTTTTGACATTATTTTGTGACAAATTTTACTATTTGTCATTATGTTTTATTGGATTGAAACTTTTAAAAAACAAGTGTCACAATCAGTTACAAAACTTGACAATTTTTGACAAATAATATAATTAGTCACAAAATTAACCTTTAAGAAGGAAATATTTTATCTTATAAATAATTAGGATTTTAAAAGGTATCAGAATCAATTAATATTTACACTAAAAATGAATCAATTAATATTGTTTTTTTAAAAATCCACATCAAAAAAATACCACAATCATATTGTTTTTTTTTTCCTTCTTTTTTTCCCTTAAAACACTTTTTAGGTTTGAAATAGTGTTTCATCCAAAGAAGTATCGAGATTATAGAGAAAATTTTGTCCGGATCTTCTCTTGATTTTATTTTTTTATGGTTTGTTTTCTTATACTTGATTTTCAGGGTCGGAATCTCAAATCTGAGTTTCATATATTGAAAGTGTCTTTGAAAAATGTATGATTTTTTTATGTGTGTAGGATTATATATTTTGTTTAGGGATTTTTTTTAACTTTAATTTGTTTTCAATTTTTTTATGGAACCCATTATTATTATTTTATTATTTATAGTTTTCTGTTCTTAGATTTCTACGGTATATATCAATATTAGCTTATGTGTATACTAACTATTTGACAAAATGAATCTTATGAAACAACTAATTGTTTGATGCAACATTGAAAAAAAACTCTTAAGCTTCTCTTTCTCTTGATTTCATTTTTTTAGGGTTTGTTTTCTAGTACTTGTTTTTCAGGGTCGAAATCTCAAATTCGAGTTTCATTAATTGAAAGTGTCTTCGGATAAGGTATGATTTTTTTTTTGTATGAAGAATTATATATATTTGTTAGGGATGTTTTTTTAACTTTAATTCGTTTTCAATTTTTTAAGAAACTCATTATTATTATTTCTTGATTTATATTTTTTTGTTCTTAAATTTCCACAGTATATATCATATTAGTTTATATGCATACTAACTGTTTGATAAAATGTTTTATGTCATATTAGTTTATATGCATACTAACTGTTTGATAAAATGTTTCTTACAGAACAATCACTTGTTTGATGCAATTAAACTATTTTTTTTATAATTTGTCATGCAATTCATAAGTTCAAACACTCAATAAGATATTTGATATTTGTCTGAATGAATAGATTGACATTATAGAACATTATAGAGGACTTTATATGAAAACCAATAGATTAATTGTTCCAATAAGTTTTATACTTGGAAATCAAATCTATAAAATTTAATTTATATTTGTGATAAGCTTTTCCAATATTGTTGCATTTTTCCTCAGTTTTACTTTGGTGACTTTAATTTGTTCTCATTAATTTTTTTTATTCATGTCTTCATGTATATAGGCTTCACTTGCAAAACCTAAAGATTCTTTAGTTACCTAACAACCGACAATAGATCATTGACTTCTAATATTTCACAATCAATACCTCAGAAGTTTCAAGTTTTTGGCTATGCAGTTGGAAGTGAAAGTGTGTGACATAATACTTATGTTAATTAAGACTAGCCGGGTTTACATGTGTTATTTAATAGTAGACTCTGAAAGATGTTGGATTACTTTTGTATCAATTCAATATTTTCTTAGTTTTTGGATATTTTTTAATGGAATGATTATTTATAGAACTCTATGTCATTCAATGAGACATATGATTTATTTCGTTATATTTTTTATTTTTTTTATACAATTTAAATTTATATTAAATTTTGACAATCGATTAAATGGTCACTAGTATCTATATAGTGACTTAACATCCGTATTGTTAATTGTCACTAAATCTAGGTTGTTGTGACAATTATTATATGGTTAACGTAATTGTCATTAAATTTGTCTGTAGTGACATAATTTAAGATGATTATTTGTCATTAGATTTGTGAATAGTGATATTTTTTAAATAATGAATTGTCACTAAGAATGTGTATAGTGACAAAATCTTCAAATGGTTAATTGTCACAAATACTAATATTGTGACACAATTTTTATTTTGTCACTAATTAAAGTTAAATGATAATGTGTCACTAAAAGTTATGATTTGTGACAAGATACCAAAAAACTGTCACAAATACTTTTAGTGACGGGGGCAAATGTGACAAATTGCTAGTGACACTTTTGTTTGTCACAATATCGAATTTGTGACAATTTTTTCACTTATAATGACAAATATTTTTTGTCACTGTATGTCAATTTTCTTGTAGTGTTGATACATTCTCATATTATTTCTTATTGAGTTCCGGTCGTTTCGGTTACTCATTCATTAGTTTTCAAGTTCCGAGTTGGAAGTTACAAAACTTTCTGTGTCTTTAATGTATAGCGAATCAATTTCCATATTTTTTGTGAAAGTTTTGTTGACATCCATGTTCATGAAGGAGTCACGGTTCATATTCCTAAAATAGATTTAAAATCATAGTTTGAATACCAAAACATGGTCGAAGAACGCGAGACAAGTGCAAGGGAAGTAAGGAATGGCAAAGTACCACTTTAGCCCTCCTCCCGTGGAGGTGCGTGAGCCTCACGGGAAGGGAGCCTTGCTGCCACTGTGAGGCTCATACGCCTCTACGGGCTGATGAGGTGGAGAGTGGCTCCTTGCCACCGGGATTGGGATCTCTCCATCTCATCTCCCTCCCATTCTTTCATTTAATTCTCCTCTTCCTCTCATTTTCATTCTCTTTCTAAGAAGAAAATGTGCAGAAATTTTCTTTGAAATTCTCTTAACATCAAAACACCATATCTCTCTCATTTCTTATCCGATTTAAGTGATTCAAGTTAGAAAATCTTCGTATTGGAGTCCTCTATCATCTTTAAATAAGTTTTAAGTATTTTTTTCAAGGTTTGTGGTGGTTCTACACCAAATTTGGGACTTTACATTATTTCAAGGTATTGTCTTATTCTTTGTGTTTTGACCTTCATAGTCTTCTATTACCTTGGGTTTTCTTCTTCCTTATGTGTATGTTACTTGAACACAACCTATTAAGAGATAGAGCTTCATTTTTAAGTTAGTTGAGCTTGATTAGAGACTAGCATGTTAGTTAGGTTTTATAAATCTATGTTTTCACATGCACGTGAGTTGTATTGTGACTAGCTTTTTATCTGGAGCTATTTGTGCTTCAATTGATTGTATTTTGATGATTGATAGCCTTTAAAAGTGCTAGGTCTCTTTAATTGAACATATATAGGATTAGTACAGTTAATTGAAATTTAGAGCCTATTTATGTTTTAACTGATTATTTTGTGAATATGTGCTATAAATGATTGCTAGAGAATCTTATTGATCATAACTCATGATTCTAGTATTTTTTTTAATTTAGTTCTAAAGACTTGAATATATGCTTCATGTATATGATATGTTTTCAAGCTTTACTAACATGAATAGAATCTAGATTTTGACATGTTTTTGGTGTTTTACATGTTCTAGGTTTTTGTTCATATTTAAGAAATAGACAACTTTGATGCCCATGTCTAGTTTCTCATGAAGTGTACCTAGTCCTTACATTTCGTATGTACATACATCATTTGTATGATTGCTTTGTTGTTTGGATTGTAAACTAGAAAATATACATTGTATGCTCATTGATCGTTTCTAGTTTCCAAAAGATATATTGATCACATATTCTATGTTGCATGTGTATGCATCCTTTGCATTACACTTAGATCATTTGCCTTGCAAAAAGGTGGAAATGTTTCATTGAGGTGTGAAGCTTCAATTTGAGCATGTAAGTCTTAACTAGGAATGTAAAGTTTCGGATAGTTAAGCAGGAAAGTCTTGACTAGGAATGTGAAGTTCCGATAGTTGAGCAAGGAAGTATTGGTTAGGAATGTGAAGTTCCGGCTAGTCGAGCAAGAAATCTTTCTAGAGGCATGTGAAGTGTCTTGAATAGAATGTTGCTCTCTAGAGATGTGAAGTTTCTTGGATAGAGAGTAGTAGACAAAGTTTTCACTATGCCTAATGGTAGAACATGAAGGATGTCCAATAAAGGGTGTATCATGTGAAGGGTCACTTTTTGAGGGTGTACTTTTATTCGTCATAGTGAAAGCTAGTTTGCCAGTGGTTGTGGAATCAACCCATGGATGTTACCTCTTCGGAGGTTTTACCACTTAAAATTAATTTTTCAAAGGTCTCTATCCTTATCTCTTTCATATTTGTATACGTGTTTGATTAAATCTTGTTTGGATTCTTATTGCTTGATATCTTTGTAAACAAGCTTCTTGTAGAGAAAGAGATGCACACATTATTTGTTGAATCAATATTTGTTCATTGTATTTTTGTAGTTTTTGAATTTTGTATCTTGTGAAATTCTATATCAAGTTGTAAAGTTCTACTTAGTGAATTTACATTATAATATTCAAATTATATCTTGTGGAATTTGTGTTTCATTGAACATATTTGTATATGAGATACATATTCTCTTGTTATATGTTTTGTAAACTAAGGGTTGTGAATTGAGCATATATGTGATAGTTATTATCCAATAACATTCATAATAAAGGTTAATTTTTATGCTCACAAAGTGTTTGATAAAAGCATCAAAAAAGTTGTAAAATAGAGTGCCAACCTATTCGCCCTCCCTCCAAGTTGTTTAGTTTATAACCTTGTAGGAATTTCAGTAGGAAATTTGGAGAACAAAAATGAAGACTCTCTTTATCTCTCAAGATTTATGGGAGTATGTGGAGGAAGGCTATGCTGCAGAAGAAGTCGCATTAGACGTTCTCAAAGCTGTCATGAAGAAAGATGTCAAAGCCTTATTTTTCATTCAACAAGTAGTTGCTGAATCCATCTTTCCTCGAATTTCAGCAGCAAGAGAATCCAAAGAAGCATGGAATGCATTGAAGAATGGGTACCAATGCAATGCTAAGGTGAAAACAGTAAAGCTTCACACTCTTCCTAGAAAATTTGAAACTTCTCTCACGAAAGAGAATTATTCTATGCAATATTCTTTTTGCAATTTAATGGAAACTTTGAATAATATTAACTGATGTAAAAGTTGTTGAAAATATTTTGAGAAGTTTGTCCAGTAAGTTTGATCATATGGTGGCAGCAATCAAAGAATCAAAAGATTTGAACATACTAACAGTTACTAAATTGATCGGATCACTTCAATCTCATGAAGATAGAATTAAAAGATATAAAGATAATGGGGTCAAAAAATTATTGGTACTATTTGAGGGGGATGTTGTGCAAATATCACCACTTTACTAATGTATGTTTAAAAGGCACCATTTAAGTCGTTCAGACAAAAATACCTCAAAATATTAAAACAGTGAGGAAGTTGTCATTTTCAAAGTCAGAGAGAAGCAACAGTCAAACCGACGGGAAACTAATCGACGGTGAAGTGACCGGAAGAGCTGCGATTGACAAAGGTAAGATTGGTTATTTTTCCTCGTTTTTGTTGTTGTTAACTTGCATTACATGTTAGAATTGAGTTTTGTTGATAGGAATTGTAGAAACCGGTTAAAATAGAGATGTGCGAATGGTTGTGGTTTAGGTTAGGGTTTGTAATTTGGTTGAATATCAGTTGAGGAAGATGAAATCTGGGTTATCGAGACTTTTTTCATTAGAATAGAGCTTATTTTTTGAGTCGAGCTTTTATTTTCGTGAAAAATAGGTTTTGGTCAGTCGAGGTTTTTTTAAATTGGATCGAGCCTTTTTGAAAGGGATCGAGCTTTTTTCAAAGGGATCGAGCTTTTTCAATAGGGTCTAGCTTTTTTTGAATTGGATCGAGCCTTTTTGAAAGGGATCGAGCTTTTTTGAAAAGGAATCGAGCTTTTTTTGAATTGGATAAAGCCTTTTTGAAAATGATTGAGCTTTTTAAAAAACGATTCGAGTTTTTTTCAATAGGTTCGAGCTGTTTTTGAATTGGATCGAGTGTTTTGGAAAGGGATCGAGCATTTTTGAAAGGGATCGAGCATTTTTGAAAGGGATCGAGCTTTTTTGAAAAGGAATCGAGCTTTTTTTGAATTGGATCGAGCCTTTTTGAAAAGGATCGAACTTTTTAAAAAAGGATTCGAGCTTTTTTCAATAGGTTCGAGCTGTTTTTGAATTGGATCGAGCGTTTTTGAAAGCGATCCAGCTTTTTTTAAAAGAAATCGAGCTTTTTTGTAAAGGAATCGAGTTTTTTTGAAAGGGATCGAGCTTTTTTAAAAAGAATTCAAGCTTTTTTCAATAGGTTCGAGCTTTTTTTTTAATTGGATCGAGCTTTTTTATTTGTTCTTTTTAATGATGTTGTATTTCTGTTACATTACAGATGAGAATTAGGTTGAGGGATTTGCTTAAAACTCCAGAAGAAGACTGGTACGAGGGCAAATTGACTCGACACAACCATTTTGATGCCCTTTCCCATATAGACGATGCGCTGAACCGTGTCCCTGTAGAATTTACAGATGAAGACCGTCGTCGGTTCATGGCATCATGTTTATGGCATTTCCTAACGATACATCGGGAGATGAAGTTTTCCAGTGGTATTATCCATCGGTTGCTTTTGAGGGAGCTCCATCATAACGGCCCAACAGATGAGATGCACTTCATGTTAGGAAACCAGTCGGTGAGGTTTTCGAAGATGAAATTTTGCCTGATCACCGGACTACGATTTGAAGTTTTACCAGACACCACAAAGTATGCAGCAATGGAGAATGGCATACATGAGCGTTACTTGCCTGGAGCCGATGAGGTGTCGTTGGAGGAGATTAGGGGTGTTGTCACCGGCACAGAGTTCGGAAAGGCGTACGACGCTGTCAAGCTCTGCCTCTTATATATGCTGAACTGGATACTGATGGGAGTGGATGAGAGATTCAAGATTCCAGTTTGGTAGTTTCGGCTAGTTGAGGAGCTCGATGCGTTCGACGCGTTCCCGTGGGGTGTCCACGTGTATAGGCATTCTATTTACTCATTCAAGCATGCGCTTGACGGGCGAAGAGACGGGCGAAGAGGCATTCTATTTACTCATTCATTGTATTGGTGGTTGTACTGTTTACCATTCATCTCAATTTGACAACTAAATACATCGTCGAATTGAGGACCCGATATATTATCATGGGCGGCTACTTCCGGTGGGACAGCACATATGTTTTCCCGACCATCAATCCCACTTCTTTCTGTGAACAACTGGTTGCTTCCGCCTGACGATCGAAATTGTTGGGTGTTATCACGATCAGGGATATCTTCACCAATGACACCTCCTGCTGGCCTCTCGATTAGACTAACACATACTTGAGGGATCACCCTATCTTCCCCTAGCATAAACTGAATATCATAATTGTTTTTTATAAATGTACGACATGTAGTTCTAGAAACTAAACAATTGATAGAGACTGTAGCTCAGCACTGTATTTGTTCTCATCAAACTTCACAATGGTTTTTACGATCGACACCAGTTCGTCGTAACTCAAATTCTTTGACACATACAAACCTTGGTTATCGAAACCTAAATACCTCTTATTTCCATCGGATAATTGCTCCCATCGACCGTTGTAAGATATGACTATTCTCACCCTATCTATTGACCTGTCAAAACCATCGAAAAATACATTATTAAGAAATAAAAATTTCATATTAAATTTACAATTATAAAGGATTAAACAAAAATCACAAGTGTAAGAGATGGAACTTTTTTTTTAACTAATCGAGCTTTTTTTGTACATGATCGAGCCGTTTTTGTATATGATCGACCTTTTTCTAACGGGATCGAGCTTTTTTTGGTCAAGACCGAGCTCTATTTCTATATAATCGAGCTTTTTTGTGAGGGATCGAGCTTTTTTTGTGGGATCGAGCTTTTTTTGTGGCATCAAACTTTTTTGTGAGGGATCGAGCTTTTTTTTTGTCTAGGATCGAGCTTTTTTTAGAGGTCGAGCTTTTTTCCTGATGGATTGAGCCTTTTTTTGAGGGATCGAGCTTTTCTTTTTACGTATCCAGCATCTATTTTTTTAATCGAGTTTTTTTAGAATTTGATAGAGCTTTTTTCCAAATGTTTCGAGCTTTTTTTAAAAGCTTTCCAGCTTTTATGCCCAAGATTATAAACTTGTTTGCACAACTACAACTCAACTCGGCCAAACATATATACAAAAAAATATGCATATATGTTCATTCATTATTTTTTAAAAGTTTACAACTCCATGGCATAAACATAAAAAAATTGAGACAACATGTTCATAAATGTTCATACAGTGTTATACCACACAGAAATAAAAGAAAAAATGGAAATGAAGATCAGAAATATTAATTTACCTTATTGTGCAATATCTGGAATAGAGTTCGTTTTCTGAAGAAAAAATGGAGTAGATGATTGATTTTCAGACAACTTTTTTGGACGACAGCCTTTAAAGAATAAAAATTCGATTATTTAAGGGCAATTTTGGTAGCTCACCATAATAGGTGCCTTTTAAACATAACTTATTATAACGGTGATATCACTGCAACTCACCAAAAAAATGTGACATTTCCCACCATTTCCACAAAGATAATTCTACCGAAAATATTTTTCATATTAAATTATAGCTCTCAAAAGAAAAACCCAATAGTCCGTCCAGTGAAGCCATCAAGAAAGGGAAAAGAGGCCATTTGTTTTGAGGTAGGAAAGGTGGAAAAATTGGTGGTCGACCATGTAGCAATTTTCACCATAGTAATGAGTCACACTCACGCTTCAGTAACAATTTCCATCACAATATTGAGTCAAGCTCTTGTACAAATTTTCATCACAACAATGAGTCATGTGATAAAGGTCAAAATTCTTATCAAAAGCCCCAACGTTATTACTGTAGGAGATTTGACCATATTGAAAGATACAACATATTGAAGGAATTAAAACATGAAAAATTTACCGAGGAAAAAGAAAACGGAAAGGAAGAATTTGAAAATTTATTTTTTGCTTGTTATTTTGCTAATGAGTGTGCTAATAATGTTTGATATACGGATAGCGACTGCAACAATCACATGACAGAAAAGTTGGAGACTTTCGTCAATTTGGACTAGTCGGTGAATACAACAGTGAAGATGGGTGATTGAACATGTTTGGAGTCACATGGTAAAGGTACTCTGAAGGTAAAATCATATGAAATTAGCAATAAAAAAATGTTTTGTATGTACTTGAATTGGATACAAATTTGCTGAGTGTGGAGCAATTTTTATTGGAAGGATTTTCTGTTGTTTTTGAAGATTTGACATGTTTTGTGTGCCATGATAAGAGTAAGAATAATTTATTGATGAAAATTCCTATGGCCAAAAATAAAATTTTTCCTCTTACTCTTAATGGTGCAACACATGCATTGAAAGAATTTTATTGCGATGAAAATTGGTTGTGGCATTTTAGATTTGGGCATTTGAATTTTGCAGATTTTGTCTGATCAAAATTTGGTGGATGGAATTCCTTCAATTAAATATATTGGTGAAATATGTGAAAACTGTGTAATTGGAAAGCAACACCTAAATTCCTTTCCAAAAGGAACAGCAAAGAGAGCTACTAGACCCATCAAATTAGTGCATGGAGGTTTTTGCGAGCCTATGAAAACTTATTCACTTAACAATAAAAAAATATTTTATTGTTTTTATTGATGATTTTAACATGATCAACCGGGTCTATTTTGTCAAGGCAAAATCATAGGTTTTTTCAACTTTCAAAATAATTCAAAAGTCATGTCCAAACTCAAAGTCGAAATTCCTTGAAAATTATTCGGATAGATCATGGTGGGGAGTTTGTTTCCAATGAGTTTGGGAAGTTTTGTGAAGAATTTGGCATCTGGAGATAACTAACAAGTAGCTACACACCTCAACAAAACAGTGTAACTGGAGGAAAAATAGAAGTCTTATAGAGATGGCGAAAAGCATGATCAAAGCTAAAGGTCTGCCGAATTATTTTTGGACAGAGACAATTAACACTACAGTTTATATTCTCAATTGAAGTTCCACATTAGCATTAGACCATCAAACCCCTTTTGAAGCTTGGAATGTTTGGAAGCCAAAGGTAACTCATTTCAAGTATTTTATTTACATTGCTTACGTCCATGTTTGCAAAGCTAATTGTTAGTCGTGATGTTGTTTTTGATGAGAAAAATACTTAGAATTTGGATGAGCTGCAATATTCTCCGGGTGTAATTATTGAAGATGCCAACAGAATGGAATAAGGAGTTCAAAATGGTGATGATTCAAGTCTTTCCACATCAAGACTTGTTCCATTTACCTATACAGGTGTTACACCTCCTTCCTTACCTGCAAGAATAAAGGTAAAGTCCCTTGCAGACAATTATGAGCAATCTGAAAGATGTCAGTTTACTTAATTCACAAGCCAAACATTTTGTTGTAGACGTCTTTATTGAGTCGTCTTTTTTTATATGTTTTAAGTCATTTTTAGTTGTTCTGGTCCAAATTATTTAAGTTGTCGCATTGACCAAATTTTTTGAGCTTTAACTAGTATGGATATGATGTCTTGAATGTGTACTTTTGGCGAGTGTATGAATGCACTTTGAGATTGTGTATCAAATCGTTGTAACTCGTGAGTCTTACTTGCATGTCATGGGCAAGTCCCATCCTTTGTGTGCTCAACTTGAAGGGATTCGGTGCTCTTACACCTTGTTCTAATAGTGGAGACCACCAGTGAGTTCACAAACATAGCCTACAAATAGCGCATTTGAGTGTTTTACTGTTCCTTTCCTATACACTATTCTCATCATGTGTGTCACATACCATAGGACATACATTTCATATATATAGTGGATTGCTTGATGGATGCATTCATTTCTTTAATAGACTAATTGTGGAAATGATTCTAGGCATTTTGTGTACATTTAACTGTTGGAAACCCGTTCACCGGTTACGCAGCGGAACCAGTGAACTTGAGATAGTAATTATTTTTCGAAACTAATACATACAATATGAAAATAGGAAATTGTAATCAATATAATTAGAAGAAGAAAATCTTACCAACGTTTGGAGGCTCATTTACTTTACGATATGCTCCTGTCTGAACCAATCTTATCAACGTTTGGAGGCTCATTCACTTTACGATGTGCTCCTGTCTGAACCACTCGATCTTCCTCGTTTTCTCCCGGTACTGATAACTTCGTGTGGGCGCATCACGGTCTCAGGAACTTGAATGGAGGATATAGAGAAATACTTGAAGAAACCCTTTCTTCTCAATTTGGTGTAATGATTTCACCCACACATAAATTGCATCTCATGTAAAACTTATGCCTTTTTTTTTTCTTTTTTGCTTGTATATAAGGTACACACCAAAAAATAAAAACAAAATCAACTTTTTTTGTCTAAAACTTTTTCTTACGTATGCACTTGCAATTATATATATATATATATATTATGTGTGTATTAGGTATTTGCATCATATACAAATTCTTATTTTGACTATTGTTTTATGTACACCCACCAATTTGCATCCAATGCAATCTCTTGTGTTATTAATTGATATATATATATATTAATTATCCTTTTCAAATATATCAAATATATTAAAAGTGATAATAAGTATTTTAAATTTAAACTTAAATTCAAATACTTAGATAAATGATTTAGTAAAAATAAAATAATGGATTATTTTATCTTCACCTAAATCCAAATAACAACTAACGTCCTCCAATTAATAGTTAATTAATAATATATAATTATCAATATAATCATATAATCTAATTATTTAATTAATTTAACTATTCACATTCATTAATTAAATAATCTCATTAGTTTAATAATTCCTGATATATATATATATATCACTTTTATAACACAATTAATTGGACAATCCAATTAATTAACCGTGACCCTTGTTACCTGAATCGATCGGGCTAGCAAGGAGACCTAATGGACCCACAGTATTTTGAGCTCCAATAACCCTCAGAATCATTAATTAAACTCTTTAATTACTATTCCTTGATTATTAACTCTGGTTTTATTCCACTAAAAAACCGAAGCTGCACTCTATCAACCGTAGACGCTTTTACACATACCGATACTACTCGGTGTCCATCGATATAGCTATTACTTATGGTGTGATCCTCCACAATAGTTCATAATTAGAGCTGGGTCATAATGTCCGGTATACCCCTCTAATTACATATATCCTTTAAGTACCGTTGATTCTCTAATGAACAATAAATCTTATTTCCTCACGGAATTAGGAGAGCGCTCATATTGTCCAAGCCCCGAATCAACTCTTAAGGGAACTATTGTGTACTTCTCACAAGAAGGAGTGGATTCCACTATTGTGTTCAAACCTTCCTAGCCACAAGCCAAACCATAATCTCAACATACGGAGCATATTGATCTCACCCATGGTATATCAAATACCACGATCTAACCTGAAAAAGCCGATAAGACACTCAGGATTAAGATCACTCGTAGATAACCATCATTAGTTGATATATATGAATCTCATCAGTAAACGAATCTTGGTGAGAGATTCATATAGATCATGGCTCAGTCCTATATGATCACATCATACAAGGTGCCTTCATTCCCATATCTCATATGAATGATTCAAGATAGAATCATCGTACATTACGAAATGGATCGCAGCTATAGATTAACCAGAAATAAAGTACCCAGCTTTATTTGCTATCTATGGACTCTTTAGATTGCACGTCTGTTACTGTGTCTATCTGTATATGACACTCATATACACAGTTCGAGATTACATCCGGCAATCTAGGATGCTAAATATATACACAAGTTATAAAATGAATAACACAACAAGAATGAATTAAACTTTTCCTTTTATTTATTTCATAAATCCATTTACAAATTACATCTTTAGGGCATAAACTCCAACAATCTCCCACTTGCACTAACGCATGTGAGGCATGTCTTATAATCCTAGACCATCTAGGTGACCCAAAAACACTTTAGCCGGTAAGGTTTTCGTAAATGGATCAGCATGATTGTCTTGTAAGGCTATATTGGTGACGATCACATCTCCACTCTGCACTATCTCTCTAATGAGATGATACTTTCTCTCTATATGTTTCCCTCTCTTGTGGCTTATTGGTTATTTGGAATTAGTCACAGCAACATTGTTATCACAATAAAGTGTGATAAGCCTATCCAGATCTGGAACAGCCTCTTAAGCAGCTTCACAAGCGGCTACATATTCGGCTTCCATAGTGGAGTCAACAATGCAAGATTGCTTGATACTTCTCCACACAATGGCTCCACCACCAGGGTAAATATTGATCTAGATGTGGATTTTCTAGAATCCCTGTTTAACTGAAAATCAGAATCCGTATATCCTAACGGGAACAAATCCTGCCCGGAATACACTAGCATATAGTCTCTTATTCTCCGAAGATACTTGAGAATTGTCTTGACAACAATCTAGTGATCCAATCCTAGGTTGGATGGGTATCTGCTGACTACTCCCACTGCATAGCAGATGTCCGGTCTCGTGTATAACATAGCATACATGAGACTACCTATTGCCGATGCATAGGGTACACGACTCATATCTTCAGCTTCTTGAGGTGTCTTAAAACATTGTTTTTTAGACAAGTGAATTCCATGTCTGGAAGGTAAATTATCTTTCTTGGAGTTCTGCATCGAAAATTGTATAAGAATATTGTCGATATATGATGCCTGAGACAGTGATATGAGTTTGTTCTTACAATCCCTTATAAGTTCGATCCCTAGAACATAACTTGCCTCTCCCAAATCTTTCATTAGGAATTGGCTAGCTAGCCAACCCTTTACATCTGACAACACTCTCACATCATTCCCAATGAATAGGATATCATCTACGTATAGGACCAAGAAAACTATTTTCTTATCAATGATGCGCTTGTAGACACAAAGCTCATCGACATTCTGCTCGACGCCATAGGTTTTGATCACAGCATCAAACCTAATGTTCTAAGATCTAGATGCTTGCTTAAGTCCATAGATGGACCTTTGTAGCTTGCAAACCTTTTGCTCTTGATCTGGAGACACGAATCCATTTGGTTGCATCATATAGATGCTCTCATCAAGATTGCCATTCAAGAATGCAGTTTTGACTTCCATTTGCCAAATTTTGTAATCGAAATAGGCAGCAATGGATAAGAAAATCCTAATAGACTTAAACATGGCTACTGGCGAGAAGGTCTCTTCATAATCGACCCTTTCTTTCTAGGTATAACCCTTGGCCATTAGCCTTGCTTTGAAGGTCTCTACCTTTCTGTCTGCTCATCTCTTTCTCTTGTAGATCCACTTACACCCTATGAGTTTTACCCCATCCGGTAAGTTTACAAGAACTCAGACTGAGTTAGAGTACATGGACTCCATCTCGAGATTCATGGCTTTAAGTCATTCCACTTTATCAGGATCTTCTATTGCATTCTTAAATATCAATGGATCATCCACACTATCAGCAAAGACAACACCTTGTCCCTCACCTATACCTAAATAGCGTTTAGGTTGTCTCACAACCCTCTCACTACGTCTAGATGGTAGTGTATCCTGATTAGGAACCATCTGACTCTCAGATGTTTGTGGATCAACAACCCTTGTTGATGAAGCACTAGTCTCACCAGGCTCCAACTCATTCAATACAATCTTAGAATGAGGTTTATGGTCACTACTATAATTGTCCTCAAGAAACGTTGCATTTATCGATACAAATACTTTGGGACTATAGAAGTGTCCACCTCTGGTCTCATTGGAGTATCCTACAAACAGGTAGACCTTAGACTTGGAGTCTAGCTTTCCACTTCTGTTCTTTAGCACGTGTGCTGAACACCCCCCATATACGGAAATGTCGCAAACTAGCTTTACAACCATTTCACAACTCTAGGGGAGTCTTAGGAATAGATTTGGATGGCACCACATTCAAAATGTATGCCGCCGTTTGTAACGTATATCCTCAGAAGGAATTTGGTAATGATGAGAAACTAATCATAGATCTCACCATATCCATTAGGGTTCTATTTCTGTTGGAACCTTGTTCACCGGTTACGCAGCGGAACTAGGTTTTAAAATTTTTATATACAGATCAAAATCTGTAACTGGGACCAGTGAACTTGAGATCGTAATTATTTTTCGGAACTAATACATACAATATATAAACACAGGAAATTGTAAACAATATAATCAGAATAAGAAAATCTTACCAACTTTTGGAGGCTCTGTCACTTTATGATATGCTTCTTTCTGAATCACTCGATCTTCCTCGCTATCTCCCGGATTTGGTAACTGCGTGTGGACGCGTCACGGTCTCAGGAACTTAAAAGGAGGATGTAGAGAAATACTTGAAGAAACTCTTTCTTCTCAATTTGGTGTATTGATTTCACGCACATATAAATTGCATCTCATGTAAAACTTATGTTTTTTTTTTGCGTGCGTATCAGGTACACACCAAAAAAAAACAAAAACATTTTTTTATATATAATCTATATCTCACGCCCTGCACTTGCATATATATATATATATATATATATATATATATATATATATATATATATATCCTTGTTTGCATCCTATACAAACACTTATATATGTGTACATACCAATTTACATCCAATGCAATCTCTTGTGTTATTAATTGATATATATCTTTTAATTATCATTTTCAAATATATCTAATATATTAAAAGTGATAATAAGTATTTTAAATTTAAACTTAAATTCAAATACATAGATAAATGATTTAGTAAAAATAAAATAATCCTATTATTTTATCTTCACCTAAATCCATGTATCAACTAACACCCTCCAATTAATAGTTAATTAATAATTCATAATTATCAATATAATTAAATAATCTAATTATTTAATTAATTTAACTATGTACATTCATTAACTAAATAATCTCATTATTCAATTAATTTTCGAATAAACACTTGTCACTTTTGTAACACAATTAATTGGACAATCCAATTAATTAACCGTGACCCTTGTTACCTAAATCAATCGGGCTAGCAAGGAGACCTAATGGACCCACAGTATTTTGTGCTCCAATAAACCTCGGAATAATTAATTAAACTCTTTAATTAATATTCCTCGATTATTAACTCCGGCGTTATTCCACTAAAAACCCGAAGCTGTACTCTCTCAACTGTAGACGCTTTTACACAGACCGATATAACTCGGTGTCCATCGATATAGTTATTACACATGGTGTGATCCTCCACAGTAGTACATAATTAGAGTTGGGTCATAATGTCCTTTATACCCCTCTAATTACATACATCATATAAGTATCATTGATTCTATAATGAACAATAAATCCTATTTCCTCACGGAATTAGGAGAGCACTCATATTGTCCAAGCCCTGAATAAACCCTTAAGGGAACTACCATCTACTTCTCACAAGAAGGAGTGGATTCCACTAATGTGTACAAGCCTTCCCAGCCACAAGCCAAACCGCAATCTCAACATACAAAGTATATTGATCAGGAAATGCATCTGACCTCACCCATGGTATATCAAAGACCACGATTTAACCTGAAGAAGTCGATAAGACACTCAAGATTAAGATCACCCACATATAGCCATCATTAGTTGATATATATGAATCTCATCGGTAAACGGATCTTGGTGAGAGATTCATATAGATCATGACCCATTTCTATATGATCTCATCATACAAGGTGCCTCCATTCCCATATCTCGTATGAATGATTCAAGATAGAATCACCGTATATTACGGAATGGACCGTAACTATATATTAACCACTAATAAAGTACCCAGCTTTATTTTCTATCTATGGACTCTTTAGATTGCACGTCTCTTACTGTATCCATCTGTATATGACACTCATATACACAGTTCGAGATTACATCTGGCAATCCAGGATGTTAATATATGCACAAGTTTATAAAATAAATAACATAACAAAAATGAATTGAACTTTTCTTTTTATTTATTTCATAAATCCATTTACAAATTACATGTTTAGGGCATAAACCCCAACAATTTCTCCTCTCCGCTACACCATTTTGCTGAGGTGTACCAGGAGCTGTGAGTTGGTAAACTATCCCATGCTCGATCATGAAGTCTTCAAACTCTTGGTCAAGGTACTCACCTCCACGCTCCGGTCGTATTGACTTGATAGTCCTACCTAATTGATTCTCAACTTCAGCTCAGAATTCTTTTAACATTTCAAATGTTTTCGACTTCCGTTGCATTAGGTAGACGTATCCGTATTTTGAGTAGTCATCTATAAAGGTCATGTAATAATAATAACCATCCATAGCTTTAACATTCATCGGTCCACAGACGTATGTATGTATAAGCTCTAGCGGTTCTTTCGCTCTAAACATTTTTCCAGTAAAAGGTCTCTTAGTCATCTTACCTTCTAGACAAGATTCGTTGACAGGTAAGGTGCCAACCTTTAACTCACTTAAAGGTCCACTTTTTACTAGTCTGTCTATCCGGTTAAGGTTGATATGACCAAGCCTTAGATGCTAGAGATATGTGTCATTATCTGGAGAAATCTTATGTCGTTTAGTTTTTGCTTTTTCAACCTTAAACATTTCGATGATGAACAGTGTAGTATGTATTAACGATCTTAACACATACAAATTGTTTTCATTAATTCCTAATCAAATATTCAGATCATTCTTTCCAATAATAACATGCTTATTATTAAAAGAAACAGAATACGATTGTTCTAACAATTTAGAAAAGGAAATAAAATTCCGTGTAAATCTAGGAATATAATAAATATTGCTCAATAATAAAAAACTATTATTATTACAAAATTACAATCTTATTGCACCCACTGCTTTTGCCGATACGACATCCCCCGACCCCACACTTATTGAGAAGGCTCCCTCCTCTAGCTGTGTCCAAGAATCAGTCCACTGTAAAGAAGAATAAACATGGTTAGTGGCCCCCGAATCAACTATCCAGGTTGAAGAATCATCTTTCATTAAACAAGATTCAAGAACAAGTAAATCATATTTACCTTTAATTTTCTTCTTCTTGGCTGCCTTATCCAGATATTGAGGACAATTCCTCTTCCAGTGCCTGACCTTATCGCAATGGAAACATTTTCCTTTGCCTTGGTCGGTAGAGGCACCCTTCTTTTTGCTTTGGGCTTTCTTGGGTTTGGGCTTACCTTTCGCCTTCCTAGTAGACCTCTTCCTCTTTTTATTATTTGAGGAGGAAGATGGTTCGACAACATTTGTCTCACCAGTCTTACCCTTGTTGTTCTTAATCAAGGACTCAAAGGTAGCAAGCTCATTGAGCAACTGTGTAAGACTGAACTTTAACTTATTCATCCCGTAGTTGCTCTTAAACTGATTGAAACTCTTCGGAAGATTCGTCAGTATGATGCTCACTTGATTAGGTGCGTCAATGGCTTCGCCATTGACTTTTACCGTGTTGAAGTAGGATATCATGCTCAGGACATGTTCCCGAACTGACGTACCTTACTTCATACGAGCGAGCATAGAGGAACGAACAAATTCATGTCGCTTTTATCGGAGGCTGCCTGAACATGGCTTGCAATGACTCCATGATTTTGAATGCTGAAGTCATTGTTTCATGCTTTGTGACAAACACGTCTGTCATAGAAGCCAACAGATATGTTCGTGCCTTCTTATCAGATGAGACCCATCGCTCGTACGTCTCATGAATAGTTCGTGTGGCATTGGCAACAGGCACTGGAGGACATTCCTCCCGTAAGCACAAACTTGAGGTCTTTGGTGACCAGTACTGCATTAATGTTAAGTTTCCACTTAGTGTAGTTATCACCAGTTAATTTATCATTTGCGAGAATTTAAAGTAATGCAGAAGACATTATTGCTGAAATAAATAAAACATTCATTCAGTCATTTATTTAAAACAAGTGCGAGTGCTTTGGCATAAATTTTAAACATGATGCATGAACATGTTTAACACACTAGAACTACCCTAAAACTAGTTGCTATACCACAACAATCCAACATACCACAAAGAAGTGCCGCCTTAGGGTCGGTCAAGTCTTTGCACGTTGGACCGAGAAGTTCTCAATCAAATGATATTCTAGAATAACTCTTATTCCATATCATTCAACCATCGTTCATTCAGTCAGGTTTTTAATTAACAAACTTAATCAAAACCTTCATGAGTGTAACCCACCATTTTAGATCTCACTAGCTTAACTTGAGAATTGCTGCCTTAGGGTCGGTCAATCCCGAAATACCCTCAGAAATCCTATCCGTTAGGAAGTCAACCTTGACATTGACCTTTGTGGAAACCCTCCATAGGGAGGACGAAAGCAAAGCCGTCACGAGGCCCCACTCTGATCTCACGGTGTTAAACTAATTATGGAGACCGCGGGGTATATATGCCATATATCCCTCTCCTACTCATTATTTTAAAAATAGGGTTTTCTATTAACCGTTAATGCACCTAGACTCTACAGGATTAAACGACTAACTTTAATCAAGTTATCTAGTATATTAACTAATTAGAACCAAATTCTAATTAGCTAATAAATTATTAATGATTTTTAACAATTAAAAATCTAATCTATTAGTGAACAATCTAAGATTCAGTATACTATTTACTAAGGTCAGATTATTATAATAGTGTTTACCAAGTTTTAACAATTAAAACTCTAACACTTTATTCGGTTCATTTATTAATTAATCATATTAACCCTAATTACAATAAATTACCATATTAATCTAACTTATTAAACTCTTTAATAACTAGATTAATATTAATGAGAATTACCAAGTTTTCTAACCATTAAAAACTAATCTCATTTTTCATAGCCAATTATGTATATTGCCTATTTTAATCACATTAAAAAAAATACATAAAATATCAGGCTATGATGCATGTATGACATATCAAATATATTTATGTAGACACATCTAATCTAAATGGCATACTTATGCATGACAATGTTTTTTTCATCACATAATATAAAGCATACATGAATTGACTGAGTACTGTGGATTATTTAACATAAAAAATTGGAATCTAAAATTACAAAAAAAAATTCCCAAGGCATTCATTGGTCTTCTAGTAACTTCAGATATCTTCCAGTCTCTTCAGGTCACTCCGATTCATCTCATGAATCCGAAACGGGAAATCTACGCGGAACACACTAGGTAACACTTACCAACGGAACCGTGCAAGATGTGAATAGTACCGTAGGAACAGTACGCATGAACATTGTCAGCCGTGAACAGTGCCATGAACAGTAACCCCCAGTGAATAGTACCACTGTGAATAGTATCCAATGAACAGTACCTTGGGTGAACAGTGCCGGTGAACAGTACCTCATTTCCAGTTCTTCGTTTACAGGTTACAATTACATTTATTTACAATAAAATAACAGTAAAAATAAATAAAATAAAAATCATACAACCCATAAACCCTAAATCCACAGTACCATAAAAATTTACGATCAACCATGTTTAAATTAAATAATTTAATTATAAACATTCATATAATCATAAAGATGGTGCCTACACATTCATACATACAGGAGCATCGAAAACAATTTCATGTTCCAAAAAATAACCTAGCTCTGATATCAATGGTTGGAACCCCGTTCACCAGTTACGCAGCGGAACTAGGTTTTAATTTTTTTAATACAGATCATAATCTGTATCTGTGACCAATGAACTTGGGATCGTAATTATTTTTCGGAACTAATGCATACAATATGTAAACAAATAAAATTATAATCAGTATAATCAGAAGAAGAAAATCTTACGAGCGTTTGGAGGCTCCTTCACTTTACAATATGCTCATGTTTGAACCAATCTTACCAATGTTTGGAGACTCATTCACTTTACGATGTGCTCCTGTCTGAACCACTCAATCTTCCTCCCTATCTCCCGGTACTGGTAACTGCGTGTGGACGCGTCACGGTCTCAGAAACTTGAATGGAGGATGTAGAGGAATACTTGAAGAAACCATTTCTTCTCAATTTGGTGTATTAATTTCACGCACATATAAATTGCATCTCATGCAAAACTTATGCCTTTTGTTTTTCTTTTTTGCGTGTGTATCAGGTACACACACAAAAACAAAAACAAAATCAATTTTTATTTTCTAAAACTTTTTCTTACACCTGCACTTGCATTTATATGTATATATTATTTGTGTAATAGGTATTTGCATCATATGCAAATTCTTCTTTTGACTATTGTTTCATGTGCATCCACCAATTTGCATTCAATGCAATCTCTTATATTATTAATTGATATATATTTTAATTATCCTTTTCAAATATATCAAATATATTAAAAGTGATAATAAGTATTTTAAATTTAAACTTAAATTCAAATACTTAGATAAATAATTTAGTAAAAATAAAATAATCCTATTATTTTATCTTCACCTAAATCCAAATATCAACTAACGTCCTCTAATTAATAGCTAATTAATAATTCATAATTATCTATACAATTAAATAATCTAATTATTCAATTAATTTAACTATTAACATTCATTAATTAAATAATCTCATTATTCAATTAACTCTCGAATATATATATGTCACTTTTGTAACATAATTAATTGGACAATCTAATTAATTAACTGTGACCCTTGTTACCTAAATCGATCGGACTAGTAAGGGAGACCTAATGGACCCATAGTATTTTGAGCTCCAATAATCATCGGAATCATTAATTAAACTCTTTAATTAATATTCCTTGATTATTAACTACGATGTTATTCCACTAAAAATCCGAAGCTGCACTCTCTCAACCGTTGAAGTTTTTACATAGACCGATACTACTCGGTGTCCATCGATATAGCTATTCATATGGTGTGATCCTCCACAATAGTTCATAATTAGGGCTGAGTCATAATGTCCGTTATATCTCTCTAATTACATATATCCTAAGTACCGTTGATTCTTTAATAGACAATAAATCATATTTTCTCACGGAATTAGGAGAGCGCTCATTTTTTCCAAGCTCCGAATAAACCTTTAAGGGAAATATCTTCTACTTCTCACAAGAAGAAGTGGATTCCACTATTGTGTACAAACCTTTCCATCCACAAGCCAAACCGCAATCCCAACATACAGAGCATTGATCGGGAACTGCATCTGATCTCACCCATGGTATATCAAAGACCACGATCTAACCTGAAGGAGTTGATGAGACACTCAGGATTAAGATCACCCACATATAGCCATCATTAGTTGATATATATGAATCTCATCAGTAAACGGATCTTGGTGAGAGATTCATATAGATCATGACACCGTCCTATAAGATCACATCATACAGGTTGCCTCCATTTCTATTTCTCATATGAATGATTCAGGATAGAATCATCGTACATTACATAATGGACCACAGCTATAGATTAACCACAAATAAAGTACTCAGCTTTATTTGCTATCTATGTACTCTTTAGATTGCACATCCCTTATTGTATCTAACTGTATATGACACTCATATACATAGTTCGAGATTACATCCGGCAATCTTGGATGTTAAATATATGAACAAGTTATAAAATGAACAACACAACAAGAATGAATTGAACTTTTCATTTTATTTATTTTATAAATCCGTTTACAAATTACATCTTTAGGGCATAAACCCCAACATTAACTACTAAAATTAGCCTAAACACATTCCTAATTCCTATTTGTGTGCTCCAATACCAATTTGAGGCCAAACACATATCCTTTCATTTGGAACCACATAAAACCATATAACCATAAGCCAAACACAAACCAACCCTTTAATTGCCAATCATATAGGGTTTTTATGTATTGTGGTTGAACGGCGTAAGCTCTAATTTTAAAATGGCATGTACTTAGGTGATATGATGTAAATGTGCAAGCATGGCTCAAAATGAGAAGTACCAAAATTATACTTAGAATGAAATTGTCAATTATTATTGTGCAAAAAGAAAAGAATGAAAATGGCAAAAAGAAAAAGGTGAAAAAAAAATGAAAAAAGAAAAAAAAAAGTCATATCAAATGAAAAAGAAAAAAAAAAGAAAAAGAAAAAGGAAAGAGCCTTGGAATATAGTTGTAAAGGACTCACAATATAGAGTACAAATGTGTGTGCAAGTGACGCTTAGACACTAATGTCAAGTTGTTTGTAAAGTAGAGCTTAAAATATGGGGTGAGAATATGTGTGAGTTATTGAATGATTGGTGATCTTTGAACTCCAAATTCTTTCTATTTTTCTTTGTTTCACCACATCTAACCCCATGGCCCCATTACAACGTAAGGGAAAAGACTTATTTGATCCACGATGAGTCTTGATTGAGAATTTTTGTTGATGTTTGATCTTCCACGTTCATGGCATAGTGAATCCTTCTTAGGCTAGTTCACAAACATTAACAGTCTTTATATATACATTGTATGCAATGCATTCGAATTCTATGCATAAATTCAATCTTTGCATACCTTGCATGAGTGTGAACTTAGGCTCTAAGGGGAACGAAGAGAATGAAGCCAGGGTATTATTAGAGTTTAAGCGAATTATGCTCAAGGTTTGAGAGTAGTAGTTCCCGATATGAGAGCACTCTTAGGTGTAAGATTTGTGATAGTGTGAGTTTTCCTCTAATGCCTTCGAGTTGTTTTAGAACATTTTATATATATCTATTTCTCTCTATCACACATCCTTGCATCTCATCACTGTTTGGACATGCGGCTAGTTGAATTATTTATTTCTAAGTCTAGGAATTTTTAGATTGAGTAATTTGTTTTTGTCGTCATATTTGTGTTGTTTGCTTTAAGGTTTGCTCGAGGACGTGCAAATGTTTGTTTGTCTAGCGGTGCCATTTGACGTGGAACATTTTTGTCATTAAAAAAAGGTCCGTCAAAAATATTTATAAAACCGCAACGATGCCTCAAAAAGTTTACAAAACTAGTATAATGACAAGTAGGGTATCGTCCATAGGCAAACGGAAATTAAATGGCTAAAACTAAATATTTAAAAAACATGGGATTTTATAATAGATATAATATTAAATAAAATTATTTAATTTATTTTTTATTATTAATATCGGGTTGTCGGGTTGGGTTAGGTTATATTTCGTTAACCTAACCCAACCCAATCTAGTCGGGTTGGGTCAGGTTGGTGGGTTAGTGCCCACCCCTACTCACAATCCACTCCTTTCACTCTTGCTTTGGATATATGTGAGGTGACCGAGATGACCTGGATTTGAGTGCTCACAATCCACCCATTTCATATAGCCGGGATATGTTGGATTGGAGTGCTGACAACATATCCCTTCCAATTCAAGTAAGCCTGCTTAGACACCATAAGTATGGATGGTTAAAATCATAAATTGATATCAAATATAGACCAGGAGTTGGAGTGCTTAATTGACCCACAAAGACACCACAATTCAACCTCTACAATGAGTTGGGAGTTGGAGTGCCTACCCAAACCAAGCTGAATATTAGGGGTGGGCATTTACCGGTTCAGTTCAGTTTTCAATAGAGCAGTTAAGAAACTGATAAAACTAGGTTTTTTTTAAAGAACTAATCCAATAAAATTTACGATTGTAAATTGATCAAAAATCAACCAGATTGGATCGGTTTGGTTCAGTTCGGTTTTTTCTGTTTTGGCCCATTGGACCAAAATTTTGGACTTTAATTATTACACATTTTATTCATTTTTATAAACCAATTAGGCCGAATTTGTCTACATTACAACGAACACACCCTTAAAAATCTACAAATCATTAGAGGATATTTGCACCAAGGTAATAAATTGAAGAGAACTGTTTATCAAGAAACAAAATAATTATCAAAACACATTATTATTATTATTATTATTATTATTAATCAAAACACAACGTAATTATCAAGAAACAAAATAATTTAAAAACACAAAACTTAATAGAGATCTGAAAAAACCTTCCAAGAGCTCCATCAAACAAAAAGAAAAAGACTAGAAGGGATCTGGATCTTAAAACAAAACTTAACAGAGATATGGAAAAAATCTTCCAATAGCTCCATAAAACAAAAGATATTTTGAAAAAAAAAAACTATAAGAGATCTAGGAAGTTCTTTCAATGGAGCTTCTGATGAAGCCTCCATGGAGCACTACATTTGACATGAAGACCATCCATCTCAGCAACACCGTCACCTTTCTCAAGGGCCGAAATGTATCATAGAAGCACCATCGTCTCTCTCAAGGGCCAAAGTGCGTCCCTCCATGACCAACAGCCTTTGCAAATAGTCAAGTATTTGTAAATAGAGAATACAATACACATATGTAAATGTATAAAGATATACATGTTCCTACAATGACATTCTTACATAGATCTTGTCAATGAGAAAACGTGATTCAAATCGTAGATAACATATATAAGTTTAGTTTTTAAAAATAAATCACTAATCAAGTTTAAATAAATCACTAGATAACGTAGATAACTCATTGATATTGAAGAAATAAAGAGATGAGAGATCTATACAGAATCACATAAGAAAAGATTTAGAGATGAGAAATGGTGGCACACCAGGACATCAGACAACAGAGATACGGTGTACGAGAGAGACAAACAACAGATTTGAGAGATTTACGGTTAGGGATTAGACGAGAGAGAGAGGCAGAGAGCATGGAGGATTCTGTAAAAAAATTAGGGATTTTTATTTTTATACACCGGTTCTCGGTTTGACCCACTGAACCTGAAACTGAACCGGATAATCCAGCTTTTTTAAAATTAAACCGAACTGAATCTGTGAACTAAGAAAAATAAAAATAAAAACCGGTTGGATTGGTTCAGTTCACTTGTTCGGTTCGGTTTGATTCATTGGATTTTTTTCCCACCCCTACTGAGTATTAAATGCATTAAGAATAAATTCAACCACTAAGTGAGATAAGAGTTTGAGTGCCTACCCACTTCATAAAGATTTCAATTAAAGATCAATTACTCAAATAAGTTCAATTAATCAACAAGAATTAAGAGTTGAAGTGTTTACTTAATTCAATAGACAATCAAACATAATTAAGCACAATGAAAAGAACTATATTACTCAACTCAAGGTATGGTAGAAACCCACATATTCATATGTAAATACGTGACTCACTCTATGGGTTTCACTACTCATGCCAAATATAAAATATAAACGAAGAGAAAAGGTTAAGAGAAGATCCATGTAGAGAATCATCTTCTTGAAGTTTGAATCCAATCTCCTAGTGGCCTTAAGTAGAAAATTATGAAGAGATGCAAGAAGGTTAGGGTTTGGTGGGGAAAGATTCCTAGATCTAGGGTTAGTGATGAGTGATGTAAGGGAGAGAAAAGAGTGTTCTTGGAAGAAGGTGGACGAACGAATTCGTGGTTGGAAGAGAGAAAGAATAAGAACAAGATATATTTATAGGATTTCAAAAATTAGGTCTAAAAATGCTGACGTGGCAAATTTTGGCACGTAATGTGCAAGTCATGCTCGGGTAAGGCACCTGTGCAGTGACCTGCGCAGTCCTTTTTCCCCGGTTGATATGCTTCCTGATTTGGGCATCTGCACGGGTTATGCACGAGGTTGATACTCATGCACTGAGCTTTCTTCAGAGATTTCTTCTTCCGGTGTGGTGTGCGGGTATTGTAAGTACCCATGCAGTAGGCAATCTTCAAGCTCCCACTCTCTATGCGCGATTGTGTACGGGTAATGCTCGAGTATGCTACCAGCGCAGTTCCTGCACAAGAGGGCCTTCAATTTCTTTCTTTTTGCACCAATTGACCCCTTTTCCATAAAAAAAATCTCGATTTTCAATTCCATTGCCCGATTTGCACCAAATGCCGGCATTTGCAATAAATAGTCATAAGACATAAAAACACTCGAAAACGAGACAAAGGATAAAGATATGAGGGTCGAAATATATAGCATTTTGGTCCGATCAATGGTGTACAATGCCAAGTTAATGGCAAAAGGGTATATGCAGCGTGAATGTATTGATTTTGAAGAAACTTTCACTCATGTTGCAAGATTTACCACTATTACAACCGTTTTAGCTTTAGCTGCACATAACAAATGGTATGTTTATTAGACTGATGTCAAATATGCTTTTTTGAATGGTGTTTTGGATGAGAAAGTTTATATCCAGCAGCCTGTTGGATATGGCTTGAATTTCCAATGGCTACCAAACGTGATTCAACCAATCCGAAGACTTCTTAAAGACGTGAGATACGTTTGGAAGTAAGAGATCAAGTTTGAGGGAGGTTTGAAGACGAAGAAGAACTGAAGAAACGAACTCTGGTAGGTTCCGCAGTACCGACAAGTGCCTAGGTCGCAACACAGAGAGGTCGAACGCCTGTGAGATTACGCGGTGTGGACTGCGATGGAGGCAAGTGCACCAACCGCAGTATTCTGAGCGGTTGACAGCGATGAATGTGGTATAGGGCGTGGGTGGCCAACCGCGACCCGAACCGTATCAATGGTAGATTTTGCCCAAATAGGAATGATGCACGAAAATAGGAAAGGCGTTTTCTTCTGGAAGTTCTTGTGCTAATCAAGAATAAGAAAGTTTTGAACTTAAAAGAAAATGATTTATTTTAAACAAGAAGACTTGTCATAAATAGGAAATAGTATTTATATGGAACAAGTAATTCTTGTACGTTTAGGAGTAAGATTTCCTTTTATCTTATACTCCTTGTAATTCATATAAATAGACCATAATAGCTAGGTTATTTGTGGTGGAGCAAAATTAGTATATCAAGAGAGATCTCAAGAGAGCATTGAGTGTAATTGGCTTTGGGGTATTTTAGAGAGAAAATCCTGAGAGTGTAGTTGTAACAATTTACTACATACTACATAGTGGATTATTTCTCTTGTCGTCCTGACGGCCGTGGTTTTTTCCCGATTTGGGTTTCCACGTAAATTCTTGTGTTGTGTGTTTAGATTTATTCTCTTCAACTTAATTTTTTTATTTTGCTATTGTTTGTTTGTGTTCTATCTAGCAACGCTTCTGCGTAATTCGCCAACACAATCTTAAGGTTATGAAGTTGCAGGTGAAGAAAAGAAGGTGTACAAATTAAAGAAAGCTCCTTCTGGCTTGAAGCAAGCATGGTATGATTAGATTAATGGTCATTTCAAGCTTATTTCACATGAGTGAACATAAACCTACATTGTATGTCAAACGGAGGGGCAATGATGAGATACTTATTGTGTGTCTCTATGTAAATGATCTTATCTGTACTGGTAATAGTACTTCTTTAATTACTAAATTTAAGAATTTTATGATTGGTGAATTTGACATGACTTGTCACGGTTTGATGAATCAATTTCTTGGATTGGAGGTGAAGTAGTGTGATGCTTTAATTTTTATTTCACAAGAAAAATATGTCAATAACCTTCTTGAGAAATTTAACATAAAGGATTGTAAACCTGTAAAATTTCCTTTGAATACCAATAAAAAAATTAGCTTAAATGACGGAGAGGAAAGGATTGATGGTCATTTATATATATAGAAGTTTAATTGAAAGTATGTTGTATTTGACAAATAATCGTCCTTATATTATGGTTGCAACAAGTTTTTTGTCAATGTTCATGCAAAATCCAAGTAAACTTCATTATGGAGCTGCCAAAAGGCTGATGATATATTTGAAGGGGACATGTTCTCATAGTATTTGATACATTAATAATGTTGATAATTTTCAGTTGTGTGGATATTCTAAGAGTGACTGGGCATGTTCAGTTGATCGCAGAAGCACTATAGGTTACATTTTTAACCTTGGTTCAAGGGCTATCACTTGGAGTTCTAATAAGCAACCATAAACTACATTGTTATCTTTAGAAGCTAAGTATATGGCAGCACCTTCAGTAGCATGCCATGCAGTTTGGTTTAAGAGAATTCTAGAAGACTTGAAGCAGTATCAAAAAGTTCCAACAATTGTTCATTGTGACAATCAGTCCACAATTGCAATGACAAAAAATTAAGTATTCCACAGTCGTATGAGACGCATAGAGACACGTCATCACTTTAACAAATAATTGGTGGAAAAATTAGGCCTCGAGATGTTTTATTGCATCACTGACTAGCAGATTGCATACATATTTACAAAGCGTTAGGGTTTTGAAAAATTTGTGTGTTTCAAAGACATGATTGGTGTTGTAAATTTCTACATTAAGGGGGAGTGTTAAAATTAATACAGACATTATGTTTTAGTGGTGCTGGAGTTTAGTATCACGTGAGTCCTTAGATTGAGTTAAATAAGTTATCTCCACTTGCTAGTTTGTTGGTATAGTGGGATGTTGAGTTATGGTGCTATTTTCTAGTTTAGTGGCGTGATTAATTGTGGGCAGATAATTGTTAATGGGTGATGTCAAAGTTAATGGTAGTCATGAGTCCATATTTGTTGGTCATTATTTTCCTATAATTGCCTATATAAATGCTTGTTTATGTTGGATGAAATGTCAAGTGAATCCACCCGATAACTCTCTTTGTTTTCACAATTTTATCTTATAGTTCCTCTCATTTCCCAACAGTTGCTGATAGAAGTCTTCTTGAGTGTGTTTACCCTTCCAAAAATTAACAAATGAGTCATTGCTTAGTGTTACTGCACATATAAAGTAGTAAGAAAAGGTACTTGTTAAGATTTTTTTTTTTTAAAATGAGGGCAAGATCAGGGTAGGGCTGGTGTTGGTGCTGCTTGTAGTGGGAATGTAGTCGACAAAAACATTTTATCTTAATTTGTAAGAAAAATTATTTATATTCTATAAGTGGTATGTCCAAAGCCTTCAAATTTTACATAAATAGAGCTCTGATTTTTATTTGCTAATAACTTTTATGTCGACATTATTATAATAGTATGAGACACTTATCATTTTTCATAATATGAAGACTAAATAAAATATATGATCCCAATTTCTATATGAACAACATAAATAATTCATTTTAATCTTGTAATTTGTGTGGCTCTTCAGGTGATATTAAAATATCTTTAATATTCAGTACACATGTCTCTTTATAGAAATATTTCTTAATAAACCTTTTTATTTTTAGTACACGTGTCTATGTTAGGACAGTTGAGATCCTTTTATTTTCTAATTTAGAGTCTCGTAGAGGGAATTATCATTTATATTTGTATCTTCAGGATTTTACTTTTCACTTATGAGACGAACTCTTCGGGAGCCTTTGATGATGAAGATTTATTTATCACTCGAGTATTATTCTCACTATGATCATGATCTTTTAATTTCTGCTTTTAGGGAACCTTATCTTTTGAACTAAACTGTTTTCACGACTTTAGTGCGTAAGAGATGACTTTTGCTACCATTTATAAATTGTTATATAGAAACAACTACCCAAGTTTGTATATTGACAGAATATAATTTTATTATTTTTTTGAATCATCCAAAAAATTGTTTGCATATCATGCAATTCCCCACAAGATGATGTATAACTTGTAATTTTACATCATTTATCAACTTACGTAAATTCTCCAGCCGGTTCAGTTCGATTTATTTTCTTGAAAACCGAAGTTCTCGGTTCGGTTTCCTATTCGACATCCTGAATCGGAAACCGAACTGAGATCCAACATATATAAAAAAACACCTAATTTTATTAGCCTTCAGACTTTTAAACCAACACAAACCCTAGATTTTATCTCAATTCACCGCCATTCTTTCTCGCCCGCCGCTCGATTGATCATCCTCCGGCGCTCTTCCTTCGTCATTCTTCCTCTGGCACTTGTCTCCTGTTTTTCTTCCTCAAACGGCCTTCCTTTGCTCGCGGTTGCTTTCCATATTGTTTGTTGTTTCACTTTCCTCCTCTACTTGCTACGACTAGGCATTCGTCCTCCGATGCCCATCCTACGTCGACCGTCCTCTAAGAGTTGTTCACCACTGCTTATCTGCTTTCGCTATCCTGGTATGATCCTTTTGATTTCTCAAATCAGATATGGTTCTTGATGTTGATGTTGAATCTTGGTCTTGATATTGCTATTCAATCTTGGTTTTGGTTCTTGGTGTTAATGTTGAATCTATTTATAGTTTTCAGTTATAGTATTCATATTCTCTTGAATATATATATATATATATATAGTCTTGAATCTTGATGTTGCTAGTTGTGTGTTTTGATGTTGTTTTTGCCTTCCGGTTGTTTTTCTATTTCAATCAGAAATTAAAAAGGGTTTGCGAATTCTCTAAGGTTTATATTACAATCTATTTTCAAATAAGAGCACACCCATTCTTAACAAATTTCACAAATAAAATAAAATTAATTTTTTTTAAAAGAATAAATATAATCATAAAAAAAACAAACATTAACGATCTAAATCAAAAAAAAAACATTTACTAAAACATAATATTAAACAACTCTTCGTTGGCTATGTAATTAAAGATGAGAGATTTCATTTTTTTTACCTACATTTTCAAAGTAACTAAACAACACCGAAACAAATTAATCGAACTTCATTTATGTTAATTAAAAATAATAAGAGATAAAAACCACTACTCAACCATGACAATATGTGATGATCAAAGTTGCGTATGACCTTGGCTCCATGTAATTATGATTAATATCAAACTACTCACTATAGGCATGAGTCTTGTTTAATAACTAGGTACGGTTTTTATGTTTTATCTTTAGAAACTTGAATTAACTTTGTGTAGATTTTTTATAATTTTTGTCATACTTTCATTGAGACATGTAAACGTTAATACATAATTGTCTTTATGATATAAAATATAATAAAAAAACAAATCAAAATTTTAAAATCACGTATATAGGCATGAATGCTTTTGCCAAGTTTAATTAACGATGATTTTGTTTTATATTCTTATGAAAAAATATTTTATTGGTATGATAAACATATAAATTTTTTAAAACAAAGTACATAATATATTTAAAAGTCAATGAGAGTCTATAAAAGTCTATAAAAGTCTATAAAAGTCTTTTAAAATAAAAGTCTATAAAACTCTTTTGAAATGAAAGTTTATGAAAGTTTTTTATAATTCTTCATAGTCTATAGAAGTACATAAAAGTCCATGAAATCTACAAAAGTCATCTACTTTAAAAAGTCTTTAAAAGTCTTTTGAAATTTTAATCGAATACACCCCCTAAGTGTTGTTGGATGCAAATATTGCTTTAAAAAATTGAACAAAACACTTGAAAAATTGTTCTTAACATGCATCAACTCAGGAGAATTCATTGCAAATTTTAGTTTTTTTGTTGTAAATTTATTAAGTTTGGTCCAACAGGTCTAAAGCATGGAAAAACTTTAAAATTATTAAAGCCCATAAATTTGACCTAAAAGGCCTAAATAAAAAAAAAAAGAACTGAACTGGATCAATCCAATTCGGTTGGTTTTGGATTGGTTGATAAACCCAAATTTAATTGAATCGGTTCGTTTTAAAAAAAACCGAATATTATCGGTTCAATCTAAAAGTGCACCGATCCAATAAGTTCTCACCCTAGTCACTCTGACTCATACTTATAACAAAATTATATATATATTTCTAGAATAGTTTTTAAGATTGTATCACACGGTCAGTAAAATATCCTAGAATAGTTTTTAAGATTGTATCACACGGTCAGTAAAATATCCTTTAAAAAATAGGACAAGATGAAGTTGGTCTGAATACACCATAAGATTGTTGGTTCAAATCATCTTACTTTTTAAAAAACTTTGAATTTATGTAATATTTAAAAAAAGAAAATAAAATTGTATTTAAATTAATATAAAAAAAAGACCCATAAATATTGCTATATGAAATGACTAGGCATGTGTTAAATCAAACGTAATATATAATATGATCAGTTGACTGATCGTAGACATTTGACTTTAATATTGATAGTAACCAATTTCTTCTAGGTGGATGCGAAGAAGTTGCCCGATGCTTTGTTGTCGATGGAAAATTTTGCCACACTTGAGTGGAATTCCAAGCTAGAAATTATTATGTTTCTAGTCTTTTGACTAGTTTTGGATTGTTTATAAATAATAAATTTAAAATTTAATATCTAAATGATAGGACATCTTTCATTTTTTTTTTACGTTGTATGAGATATATAAAATAATTAAGTTTTAGTGATGTCTCTCGTGTGGATAAAATAGTATAACTCAATGTTTATTCTACTAATTATTGCACTGAGCCACTGAAAATAAGATAAATGGGTTTTAGTTAAAAAAAATTAAAAGAGGATAGAGAGAAGAAAGTAAGAAAGTCCCACACAGGACTCATTCGTTGGCAGCAATGCCTTGGACGGAATATGATTTCATTGCTTTGGTCTCTCTCTTATAAGGAATTTGGATCCTCTACTGATCTACTATTTTTTTTAGTAATTTTAAAACATGTGATTAGTTTGTTGATAAAATGATTGTGGAAAAGTCTAGAGAATTTATTTGCTTCCCCTTAACTTACAGGTCTTCTAATGGAAAATGATTAAAACAATAAAATATAAATCGATAGCTAAAAACAATAAACCAATAAAATTTTAGTTATTTATGAATTCATCCATATATATATTGATTTTCTTGTCAGTACGTACTGATATAAGTTATATCATCAGCACATTGTATGTGGACCACTGATTATGGAGAAGTTTTGATAAATGTATACACTTTGAATCAAAGTATATAAATCTAATGATTCACATCCAATACATTGATGAAGTTATATTATACCGATTTGAAAATTTTTATATATATATGGATAATACATGCAAAACAGTTTTTTTTATTATATTATTATTAACTTATTTTCTTACAATGCAGCATTACCACATACAACTACCAATAATTCGCTACTATTCAGCTTACCCACTCACCCTCCCATCCTCCCGCCATATAAATTCTCACAATTCTACATTCTCAGAACTCACTACTGAACCATTTCAAAATAGGTGGTTTAGTGGTAAACATTTATTAAAAAAAATAAAAATATGTCCGGTAAAGGAAGCACACCCAGAGCCATTCATTTGGCGATCTTGTTGGCAATATTCCTAACCGGACATGTTGTGGTCTCCGACGATACAATCCCAATTCCGGCTGATCCTTCAGCGGTGAGAAGGCTGGTTTAGTGCCAACGTACGAGCGTTCAGGACTAGGAAGGCGACTCTGGACCCTAAATTGGTGGCAGCCGAGGCTAATCCTCAGGTTATCACGGTCAGGCAAGATGGAACCGGTGATTTTAAGACAATAAATGATGCTCTTAAAAGCATTCCCTCAGGGAACACCAGGCGAGTCATTATATGGATTAGTGCTGGTGTATATCGGGAGAAGATCACAATCGAACGCACTAAGCCCTTCATTACGTTTTATGGCTCGCCCAATGCCATGCCCAATATCACCTAGGGATGGTAGCGGGTCGGGTTCAGGTGGATTTTGTAAAATCTAAATCCTCATCCGTGAAAATTTTCCTCACCCACGTCCGTCCTCGAACCGGCGTAGGGTGAAAATTTTCCTCACCCACGTCCGTCCTCGAACCGGCGTAGGTAAGCGGGTTCGCGGGTTCGAGGGTTCGAGGGCGGGTTCGCGGGTTCGAGGGTTCGAGGGCGGGTTCGCGGGCGGGTTTGAACCCGCGGGTTATGACTGCACCCATACCCTCACCCGTGAACCCGCGAAATAATGTGGGTTCACGGGTGGATGATTCACCCGCGGGATACCCACAAACCCTCAACCCACGAACCCGCGATTTGTCATTTGTAAATTTCCACATGTAATCACATATTTAATACTTAATTGAATTAAATTTTGATTTCTAATTCCCTACTTGATACATTACAAAACAATAATAACATAAAAATAAAACGACAAAAAATAATTTAAATGTCTATATATGTTTATATACAAGTATTTTATTTATACGGGTTCGCGGGTCCAACCCGCAGGTTCGTTTTTCAAACCCGCACCCACCCACGAATCCATCAGATTTTTCATTAAATGGGTTCGCGGGTTATAAATTTACCATCCATACCCTACCCTACAGGATCGGGTTCAGGCGGGTGCCCGCGGGTGCCCGCGAGTACGGATCAAATTGCTATCCCTACTGTCACCCAATCCTGTACGGCGTTACATTACGGAACCGTGGACAGCGCCAGTGTCATTGTCGACTCTGACTATTTTGTCGCTGCTAATATTATTTTTAAGGTATGTAAATATATTTTGCTTAATTTAATAATAAAAAAATTATAATCAAGTATGTGTAATGTGTTTGTTAGAATTCTGCGCCAAGGCCGGACGGTATTAGGAAGGGAGCTCAGGCTTTGGCATTGAGGATCTCCGGAACGAAAGCGGCTTTCTACAAATGCAAAATGCTAGGGTTCCAGGACACGTTGTGCGACGACAAGGGGGTACATTTCTTCAGGGATTGCTACATTGAAGGCACCGTTGATTTCATTTTCGGAGGGGAAAGTCGATTTATTTGAACACGCAGCTACACGTGCTGGGGGATAAAGACGTTACTGTGATAACGGCACAAGCCAGGGATAGTGTGGCAGAGGACGTGGGTTACTAGTTTGTGCATTGCCATGTTACCGGAACCGGGAAGAGGACGACCTACTTGGGCAGGGCTTGGATGGCCTATCCTAGAGTGGTTTTTGCCTACACCTCCATGACCGATGTCGTCGCTCCCGTTGCATGATGGGACGAGAACTCAAAACCTGAAAGCAGGCAGTAAGTCAAATATATATATATATATATATACATACATATGCTTGTGTTACCACCTACCCATTAATATTAGATCATTGCAACTAAGTTATCAGCTGATAAATATTGGCAATGCACTGCAGGACTATTTGTTTTGCAGAATACAAGTGTTATGGACCTGGAGCAAATTCGGCTGGGCGTGCTAAATTCTCAAAGAAGCTTACAGATGCACAAGTCCGACCCTACCTTACCCTTGGTTACATTCAAGGATCTAAATGGCTCCTTCCTCCTCCACGTCTCTAAATTCATTCTATCATCATCAGTACGTTGATCATGTGGGTGATTTGGCCACTACTGTTTTGCTGCTCACAGCTACCTTTTCTATGGGCGTTGTTTACACTTATCTACGGAGATATATATATATATATATATTATATTTTGTTATACAAACATTATTGAAAGAAAATAAAAATTATTAAGTGATTCTTTCGAATTATTTCACTTTATTTAAATTAAAAATTGAGAGCCTCTTCTTATGCTTAGTAAATTATCGTTTTACACTTCATTTTAATATTTTTTTTATTAATGACAATATTAACCTAAATTAAAATTATCCAACAAGACAAAAAACTCCAAATTAGTTGTGAGGAAATACCCCTTTTTAATCAAAAAATTAGGATGTTTATTGTTTTCATCCAAAATTATTATTTTTATTGTTTTTACCCAACAATTGACTGTGGAGACTGAAATACCCCTCACTTTTCTATTTTGCTTTTGCTTTTTTATTTATTGTCTGAAAATATGAAACTCTCTCTTCTATCTCTCCTTTACCTCACACACATTGTTTCTCTTTTCTCTCTCTTCCGTCTCTGAACTCTCTTCTCTCTCTCCTTTATCTCACGCTAAAGACTAAAACAAATTGGTTTCTCACAACAAAAACCTTATTCTCTCACAAATCTTCAAGAATCAACTACAAACGTATGTAATTCTATTTCATTCCATTTTCATGCTTTAATTTATTACAAAGTCTCTCATTTCCCCTCTTTTAGACCGAAGATCGGCTAGTGTTAGGGTTAGGTTTGGATTTTTTGGTGAAATGGATTTTGTTGATTCGAAATGAAGATTGTATGTGTGCTTAATAGATTTATACATTTATTTTGAATGAAATCCCTCTACAAATCCTACGATTTGCGGTTTTTTAAGTGTTAGGGTTATGATTGTTCAAATTCATACCAATTATGATCAATTTCTGAATCAATGTTGATCTAAGCCTCCATTTATGAATGTTGATCTCATCAAAACTGTGAATATTGTTCTCAACCTCCATTTCTGATCAATGCTTTTATGTTTTTATTTTTTGTTTTTGTTCTGTTTTGAATCATTAGAGATGTGGTTGATTTTGTTTGCATGTTTTTTAGATCATGAACTGAGATTAGAAATGGATATGGAGATTGGGTTAGGGTTTTATTATTTTTGTTGTTATTAAAATCACACTATTAATTAAAAGATTTCTTTATTATTATTTTTATATTAGAATCTGATGGGTGATTCTTGTAAGTTTTTTCGAGATCGAATATTGTACAACTTGATATTTATTCAATGTTGATTGAAGATCGATGATTTTTGGAGTTTATTAAATGTTTTCGAGGTGTATATTCTTGATGACGTTAATTCATCAAGTTGTTGTCCATCTATGGTTGCTTTATATTTGTTGGCTTTTATGTATTGTTTGATTGGGTTTCTTTTTCTTTTTTTGTGTAAATGTTTTTACTATTTTGTGTTGTTATTGATGATACTTTTTTTTGATACATTGTGACTATATCATTACTATTGTCCATCGATGACTGTTTTATATTTGTTTGATTTTCATGCATTGTTTAATTGAGTTGGAAATAGGTGTGTTTAATTGGATAGTACTGGTATGTTTAATTGGATTTGAAATAGGTGTGTTTAATTGGGTAGTACTTGTGTATTTAATTGAGTAGGAAATAGTTGTGTGTTTAATTGGATAGTATTGGTGTGTTTAATTGGATTGGAAATTTGTGTATTTAATTGGATTTAACTGGTGTGTTTAATTGTTTGGACATTGTCTGTTTAATTTTTGACCACATGGTGTGTTTAATTTCTTATCTAAACCACATCCACATGGATTAGTGTGTTTAATTGTCTTTGAAATAGGTTTGTGTTTAATTAGGTTGAATTGATGTGTTTAATTCGGTTCGAATATGTTTGTGTTTAATTGATGAACATGTGTGTTTAATTGGGTTGAACTAGTGTGTTTAAATGATTTATCCTGATGTGTTTAATTGGATTGACATGGTGTGTTTAATTGATTTGTCTGATATGTTTAATTGATTTTCCCTGATGTATTTAATTGGGTTACACCTAGTTTATTTAATTTGGGTTACGATTGTGTGTTTAATGTCCTGGTATGTTTAAATGATTTTTGATAGTGTGTTTAATTGATTTACACCTGGTGTTGCTCTTGTGTGTTGAATTGGGTTGCTCTGGTGTGTTTAATTTCGATTGTCGTAGTGTATTTAATTGATTTTTTCTTGATGTATTTAATCGAGTTGGTATGGTGTCTTTAATCAGCAACTATTTATCTTCCTCATCAATTAAACAAACTAGTTTTAATTGTGAGATTTTTTTTTTGTTGACATGCTAGAGTGAACCCTACGAAATCGGTAATCACTTATGGTGAGAAATGGATAGGGAACTTTTATGAAGGTGGTGAAACAGAGTTTGTCAAAGTTCTGTCTCACAACCTTTGAATGTTATGGATTATATAAAATCTGGTGAGGCCATGAAAATGCTATATTGATTTTGTAAATTATTGACATGTAACATGAGATGCCTGAATAAATGTCAAAAATAAGTGTTTTTAGGGCAATTTTTCCTAATTGATATAAGATTTTCAAATACTTTCATAATGATTATTTGGACAACAAAAATTGATCTTCACTAGCTTACTGAAAATTTTCAATCTCAATAATATGTAAATTTTTAACACCTGCAATAATTATACTATTCAATGTTAATTTTATGCCAACAAAAGTGTCACTAAGTGCAATAACAGTTTATCCAACAAAACTATATAATAGTTATCAAATGTAAGTCATGCATGTTTTTTCGTATCGAACCCCCACTATGTAACGTTATAAAGTGAATTTTGAGTGATTTTATAACGTTATAGAATCAACTCTAAATGTTACAAAAACGAATACCCCATGAAGAAATGTGTTGGATTGCATACCTGCTGAAACTATATTGTTTATATATGTATATATATATATATATATATATATATATATATATATATATATATATATATATATTTATATATAAGTAAACTATATGGTATTAAAATAAGCTTTTGATGAAAACCATTGGAATTTATTTAAATTTTGATCAAATTAAGCAAACTTTATATAGTATCAAAAAGAGATAGTTGATGGTGAGAGTTCAATCAAAAACCATCTTGAAATTTCGATAACTAATCAAACCCAGATTCGTGACTACACGAACCGAGCCCAAATCGTTTTCTTGGTCTGATCCGTTTATAAAAGTATACTAAAAGCATAGTTTAACAGTAAAAATACATATTACAACATCTTAATTTGAAAACAAATACATGGCACGCCACTGCCAGAAGCAAACTTCAAGGTGGTGCCGCTGAAAACGGATATGATAGTGATATGCTTCAGGGACAATTGTATCAGTCATAATCGATATTTTCCATCTACACAATTTAAATAACTTGGGTTCAATAAATTAAACACCAGATTTGATTAATTAAACACACAACAGTTCAAATCAATTAAACATATAATGTTTCATACAAATAAACACACACATTCACATCAATTAAACACACACATTCACATCAATTAAACACATCAATTCAAAACAATTAAACACACCCGTTCACATCAATCAAACACATCACTTCATTACAATTAAAACACACACCTGTTTCAAACACAATTAAACATACCAGTTCAATCCAATTAAACACACTAGTTCAACCTAATTAAACACAAACCTATTTTGAACCCAATTAAACACACTAGATCAAAACAATTAAACACACCAATTTTGAACACAATTTATTAGTTCAACCCAATTAAAGATACACTAGTTTCAAACACAACTACATACATCAGTTCAATTCAATTAAACAAAAACCTCTTTCGAACACAGTTAAACACACTAGTTCTACCCAATTAAACACAAACCTATTTTGAACCCTATTAAACACAACTAGTTCAACAAATTTTTTTAATAGCTGAAATTTATTGAAATCAAGGCTAAAGCAAGCATACAAACCAAACAAAACTGAGAAAATGGGCTCCAAAGAACACAAAAAATAGGCACCCACGAAAAACAAACACACTAACACAAGCCAAGCAACACACTAATTGATGGTCAAACACTTACCAATATCTTGATTATTGCAAATAGTCTTTGTCTCTCTCCCTCCATCACACACACTATTGTTCTCATGGAAATATTGCAAACTAATCATAAATCTATTGGGGTTTATGTCCTAGAGATGTAATTTGTAAATGGATTTATGAAATAAATAAAAAGAAAAGTTCAATTCATTCTGTTATGTTTTTATTTTATAAACTTGTACATATATTTAAACATCCAAGATTGCCATATGTAATCTCGAACTGTGTATATGAGTGTCATATATGGATGGATACAGTAAGAGACGTGCAATCTAAAGAGTCCATAGATAGCAAATAGATAGCAAATAAATTTGGGTTCTTTATTTGTGGTTAATCAATATCTGTGGTCTATTCCGTAATGTACGATGATTCTATCCTGAATCATTCATATGATATATGGGAATGGAGGCACCTTGTATGATGTGATCATATAGGACTGGGCCATGATCTATATGAATCTCTCACCAAGATCTGTTTACCGATGAGATTCATATATATCAACTAACGATGGCTATATGTGGGTGATCTTAATCCTGAGTGTTTTATCGACTTCTTCAGGTTAGATCGTGGTCTTTGATATACCATGGGTGAGGTCGGATGTTGTTCCCGATCAATATGCTCTGTATGTTGGGATTACGGTTTGGCTTGTGGTTGGGAAGGTTTGTACACAATAGTGGAATCCACTCCTTCTTGTGTGAAATAGATGGTAGTTCTCTTAAGGGTTAATTCGGGGCTTGGACAATATGAGCGCTCTCCTAATTCCGTAAGAAAATAAGATTTATTGTTCATTACAGAATCAACGATACTTAAAGGATATATGTAATTAGAGGGGTATAACGAACATTTTGACCTAGCTCTAATTATGAACTACTGTGGAGGATCACACCATATGTAGTAGCTATATCGATGGACACCGAGTTTTGTCGGTCTGTGTAAAAGCGTATATAGTTGAGAGAGTGCAACTTCGGGTTTTTAGTGGAATAACACCGGAGTTAATAATCAAGGAATATTAATTAAAGAGTTTAATTAATGATTCCGATGATTATTAGAACTCAAAATACTGTGGGTCCATTAGGTCCCTTTGCTAGCCCGATTGATTTAGGTAACAAAGGTCACGGTTAATTAATTAGATTGTCCAATTAATTGTGTTACAAAAGTGACACGTATATATTCGGGAATTAATTGAATAATGAGATTATTTAATTATTAAATGTTAATAGTTAAATTAATTAAATAATTAGATTATTTAATTATATTAATAATTTTGAATTATTAATTAACTATTAATTGGAGGGTGTTAGTTGATATATGAATTTAGGTGAAGATAAAATAAAATGATTATTTTATTTTACTAAATCATTTATCTAAGTATTTGAATTTAAGTTTAAATTTAAAATACTTATTTTTTTAATATATTAGATATATTTGAAAAGAATAATTAAAATATATATATTAATAAATAACACAAGAGATTACATTAGATGTAAATTCATATATACTTGAAACAATAGTCAAAAGAAGAATTTACATATGATACAAATATTTAATATATATATGATATATATTTGTAAAAGCAAGCCGGAGGCGTGCAACTGAGATATATATATATATAAAACGCGGATGTGCAACAGATATATAAAAAGCGAGAGGCGTTATAATAATAATAATAAAAAGATTGTGAAGCAGTGCGTTGGCATAGATATAAATTGTGAATCAAGTGCATAGATTTGGTGTGAAAAATCAAGTGCAGTAGTGATATATATATATATATATATAGTTTCATGTTTTGTGTGTTTTTGAAATATAAAGAAGAAAGAGTTTCTTCAATTTTCTTTACATCATCCAATCAAGTTCCTGAGACCGTGACGCGCCCACACGCAGTTACCAGTCCCGGGAGATAGCAAGGAAGATCAAGTGGTTCAGACATGAGCATATCGAAAAGTGAAGAAGCTTCCAAACGTTGGTAAGATTTTCTTCTTCTGATTTTATCGATTTCAATTTCCATTGTATACATATTGTTTGTATCGGTTCCGAAAAATAATTATGATCCAAAGTTCACTTGTCCCATATACAGATATGATATGTATAAAAAATTTAAAACCTAGTTCCGCTGCGTGAATGGTGAAAGGGGTTCCAACAATTGGTATCAGAGCCAATTTATTTTTCGGAACTGGAAATTATTTTCGATGCTCCTGTATGTATGAATGTGTAGGCACCATCTTTATGATTGTATGAATGTTTATAATTAAATTGTTTAATTTAAACATGGTTGATCGTAATTTTTTATGGTATTGTGGATTTAGGGTTTATGGGTTGTATAATTTTTATTTATTTATTTTACTATTATGTATTGTAAATAATAATAAAATAAAAAATTGTAACCTGTAAACGAAGAACTAGAAAGCGGGCGACGTCGGTACTGTTCACGGTGGCGTACTGTTCACGGCGGCGTACTGTTCACGTGCACTGTTCACGACATACTGTTCACTGGGTACTGTTCACGCACAGTTCCGTTGGCAAGTGTTGCCTAGTGTGTTCCGTGCAGATTTCCCGTTTCGGGTTCATGAGATGAATCAGATTGACCTGAAGAGACTGGAAGATATCTGAAGTTACTAGAAGACCAAGGAATGCCTTGGAATTTTTTTTGTAATTTTATATTCCAATTTTTTAGGTTAAATAATCCACAGTACTCGGTCAATTCATGTATGCTTTATATTATGTGATGATAAAAGCATTGTCATGCATACGTATGTCATTTAGATTAGATGTGCCTACACAAATATATTTGATATGTCATACATGCATCATAGCCTGATATTTTATGTATTTTTTTTTAATGTGATTAAAATGGGTAATATACATAATTGGCTATGAATAATGAGATTAGTTTTTTTAATGGTTAGAAAACTTGGTAATTCTCATTAATATTAATCTAGTTATTAAAGAGTTTAATAAGTTAGATTAATAGGCTCATTTACTGTAATTAGGATTAATATGATTAAATACCTAATAATAAATGATCCAAATAAAGTGTTAGGGTTTTAATAGTTAAAATTTGGTAAACACTAACATAATAATCTGACCTTAGCAAATAGTTTACAAAAGCTTAGATTATTCACTAATAGATTAGATTTTTAATCGTTAAAAATCATTAATAATTTATTAGTTAATTAGAATTTGGTTTTAATTAGTTAATGCGCTAGATAACTTGATTAAAGTTAGCTGTTTTATCATGTGGAGTCTAGGTCTATTAACAGTTAATAGAAAACCCTAATTTTAAAATAGCGAGTGGGAGAGGGATATATGACATATATATCCCGCGGTCTCCATCATTAGTTCAACACCGTGAGATCCGAGTGGGGCCTCGTGACGGCTTTGCTTTCGTCCTCCCTAAGGAGGGTTTCCACAAAGGTCAATACCAAGGTTGACTTCCTAACGGATAGGATTTCTGAGGGTATTCCGGATTGACCGACCCTAATGCGGCAATTCTCGAGTTAAGCTCATGAGATCTGAAATGGTGGGTTACACTCATGAAGGTTTTGATTAAGTTTGTTAATTAAAAACCTGACTGAATGAACTATGGTTGAATGATATGGAATAAGAGTTATTCTAGAATATCATTTGATTGAGAATGTCTCGGTCTAACATGCAAAGACTTGACCGACCCTAAGACGGCACTTCTTTGTAGTATGTTGGATTGTCATGGTATAGCAACTAGTTTTAGGGTAGTTCTAGTTCGTTAAACATGTTCATGCATCATGTTTAAATTTATGCTAAAGCACTCGCACTTGTTTTAAATAAATGACTGAATGAATGTTTTATTTATTTCAGCAATAATGTCTTCTGAATTACTTCAAATTCTCGTAAACGACAAATTAACTGGTGATAACTACACTAAATGGAAACTTAACATTAATGCAATATTGGTCACCAAAGACCTCAAGTTTGTGCTTACGGAGGAATGTCTTCCAGCGCCTGCTGCCAATGCCACACGAACTGTTAGTGAGGCATACGAGCGATAGGTCTCATCTGATGAGAAGGCCCGAACATATCTGTTGGCTTCTATGACAGACGTGCTTGTCACAAAGCATGAAGCAATGACTTCAGCATTCGAAATCATGGAGTCATTACAAACCATGTTCGGGCAGCCTTTCGAGCAAAAGAGACACAAAGCCATTCGTTCTGCTATACTCGCTTGGATGAAGGAAGGTACATTAGTTCGGTAACATGTCATGAGCATGATGTCCTACTTCAACACAACAGAAGTCAACGGCAGGGCCATTGACGAACTCAGTCAAGTGAGCATCATACTGACGACTCTTTCGAAGAGTTTCGATCAGTTTAAGAGCAACTACGGGATGAACAAGTTAAGGTTCTATCTCACACAGTTGCTTAATGAGCTCACTACTTTTGAGTCCTTGACTAAGGACAACAAGGGTAAGACTAGTGAGGCAAATGTTGCCGAACCATCTTCCTACTCTAATAATAAGAAGAGAAAGAGGTCTACTGGGAAAGTGAAGGGTAAGCCCAAACCCAAGAAAGCCAAAAGCAAGAAGAAGTCCAAGAAAAGTAAATATGATTTACTTGTTCTTGAGTCGTGTTTAGTGGAAGATGATTCTTCACCCTGGATAGTTGATTCGGGGGCCACTAACCATGTTTGTTCTTCTTTACAATTGATTGATTATTGGACACAGCTAGAGGAGCAAGCCTTCTCAATGCGTGTGGAGTTAGGGGATGTTGTGTCGGCACGAGCAGTGGGCGTAATTAGATTATGTTTTTGTAATAATTATATATTGTTGGACAATATATTTTATATTTCTGAATTCACACGGAATTTTATTTCCGTTTCTAAGTTGTTAGATCAAAAATATTATATTTCTTTTAATAATAAGTCTGTTATTATTGGAAATAATGATCTGAATATTTGTTCAGGAATTAATGAAAACAATGTGTATGTGTTAAGACCATTAATACATACTACACTGCTCAACACTGAAATGTTTAAGGTTGAAAAACCAAAAACTAAAAGACATAAGATTTCTCCAGATAATGACACGTATCTCTGGCATCTAAGGCTTGGTCATATCAACCTTGACCGGATAGATAGATTAGTAAAAAGCGGTCCTTTAAGTGAGTTAAAGGTTGGCAGCTTACCTGTCTGCGAATCTTGTCTGGAAGGTAAGATGACTAAGAGACATTTTACTTGAAATGGGCTTAGAGCTAAAGAACCGCTAGAGCTTATACATACAAACGTCTACGGACCGATGAATGTTAAAGCTAGGGGTGGTTATGAGTATTATGTCACCTTTATAGATGACTACTCAAGATACGGATATGTCTACCTGATGCAACGAAAGTCCGAAACATTTGAAAAGTTCAAAGAATTTTGAGCTGAAGTTGAGAATCAATTAGGTAGGACTATCAAGTCACTACGATCAGATCGTGGAGGTGAGTACCTTGACCAAGAGTTTGAAGACTTCATGGTCGAGCATGGAATGTTCCCCAACTCACAACTCCCGGTACACCTCAGCAAAATGGTGTAGCGGAGAGGAGAAATAGAACCCTAATGTAAATGGTGAGATCTATGATTCGTTCTCATCATTACCAAATTCCTTCTGGGGATATGCGTTACAAACAGCGACATACATTTTGAATGTAGTGCCATCCAAATCTGTTCCTAAGACTCTCCTAGAGTTGTGGAATGGTCATAAAGCTAGTTTACAATATTTTCGCATATGGGGGTGTCCAGCACACGTGCTGAAGAACATAACTGGAAAGCTAGACTCCAAGTCTGTTGTCTGCCTGTTTGTAGGATACTCTAAGGAGACCAGAAAAGGACGATTCTATAGTCCCAAAGATAACAAAGTATTTGTATCGACAAATGCAATGTTTATTGGGGACAGTTATATTAGTGACCATAAACCTCATTCTAAGATTGTATTGAATGAGTTGGAGCCTGGTGAGACTAGTGCTTCATCAACAAGAGTTGTTGATCCACAAACATCTAAGAGTCAAATGGTTCCTGATCAGGATACACTACCACCTAGACGTAGTGAGAGGGCGTGAGACTACCTGAACGTTATTTAGGTATATCTGAGGGACAAGGTGTTGTCTATGCTGATATTGTGGATGATCCATTGACATTTAAGAATGTAATGGAAGATCCTGATAAAGAGGAATGGCTTAAAGTCATGAATCTCGAGATTGAGTCCATATACTCTAACTCAATCTAGGATCTTGTAGACTTACCGGATTGGGTAAAACCCATAGGGTGTAAGTGGACCTACAAGAGAAAGAGAGGAGTAGACAGGAAGGTAGAGACCTTCAAGGCAAAGCTAGTGGCCAAGGGTTATACCCAGAAAGAGGGGGTTGATTATGAAGAGACATTCTCGCCAGTAGCCATGTTTAAGTCTATTAGGATTCTCTTATCCATTACTGCCTATTTCGATTATGAAATTTGGTAAATGGACGTCAAGATTGCATTCTTGAATGGCAATCGTGATAAGAGCATCTATATGATGCAACTAGAGGGATTCGTGTCTCCAGATCAAGAGCAAAAGGTTTGCACGCTGCAAAGGTCCATCTATGGACTTAAGCAAGCATCTTGATCTTGGAACATCAGGTTTGATGATGTGATCAAAACCTATGGCTTCGAGCAGAACGTCGATGAGCCTTGTGTCTACAAGCTCATCATTGATAAGAAAGTAGTTTTCTTGGTTCTAAACGTAGATGATATCTTACTCATTGGGAATGATGTGGGAGTGTTGTCTGATGTAAAGAGCTGGTTGGCTAGCCAATTCCAAATGAAAGATTTAGGAGAGGCAAGTTATGTTCTAGAGATCCAACTTATAAGGAATCGTAAGAACAAACTTATAGCACTATCTCAGGCATCATATATCAACAAGATTCTTGTGCGATTTTCGATGCAGAACTCTAAGAAAGGTAATTTACCTTCCAGGCATGAAGTTCACTTGTCTAAGGAACAGTGTCCTAAGACACTTCAAGAAGTTGAGGATATGAGTCGTGTTCCCTATGCATCAGCAGTAGGTAGTCTCATGTATGCTATGTTATGCACGAGACCGGACATCTGCTATCCAGTGAGAGTAGTCAGTAGATACCAGTCCAACCCAGGATTGGATCATTGGGTTGCTGTCAAGACAATTCTCAAGTATCTTCGGAGAACGAGAGACTATATGCTAGTGTATTCTGGGCAGGATTTGATCCCGTTAGGATACACAGATTCTGATTTTCAGTCAGACAGGAATTCTAGAAAATCCACTTCTGGATCAGTATTCACCTTGGGTGGTGGAGCCATTGTGTGAAAAAGTATCAAGCAATCTTGTATTGTTGACTCCACCATGGAAGTCGAATATGTAGCAGCTTGTGAAGCTGCTAAAGAGGTTGTTTGGCTCCGTAAGTTCTTGAGTGATCTGGAAGTTGTTCCATATCTGGATAGGCCTATCACACTTTATTGTGATAACAGCGGTGCTGTGGCTAATTCCAAAGAACCAAGAAGCCATAGGAGATGGAAGCATATAGAGAGAAAGTATCATTTCATTAGAGAGATAATGCAGAGAGGAGATGTGATCGTCACTAAGATAGCCTCACAAGACAATCATGCTGACCCATTTACGAAGACCTTACCAACTAAAGTGTTTTTGGGTCACCTAGATGGTCTAGGGTTACGAGACATGCCTTACATGCTTTAGTGCAAGTGGGAGATTGTTGGGGTTTATGCCCTAAAGATGTAATTTGTAAATGGATTTATAAAATAAATAAAAAGAAAAGTTCAATTCATTCTTGTTATGTTATTTATTTTATAAACTTGTACATATATTTAAACATCCAAGATTGCCAGATGTAATCTCGAACTGTGTATATGAGTGTCATATACGGATTGATACAGTAAGAGATGTGCAATCTAAAGAGTCAATAGATAACAAATAAAGTTGGGTACTTTATTTATGGTTAATCTATAGCTGTGGCTCCATTCCGTAATGTACGATGATTCTATCATGAATCATTCATATGAGATATGGGAATGGAGGCACCTTGTATGATGTGATCATATAGGACTGGGCCATGATCTATATGAATCTTTCACCAAGATCTGTTTACCGATGAGATTCATATATATATCAACTAACGATGGCTATATGTGGGTAATCTTAATCCTGAGTGTCTTATCGACTCCTTCAGGTTAGATCGTGGTCTTTGATATACCATGGGTGAGGTCGGATGTTGTTCCCGATCAATATGCTCCGTATGTTGGGATTACTGTTTGGCTTGTAGTTGGGAAGGTTTGTACACAATAGTGGAATCCACTCCTTCTTGTGAGAAGTAGATGGTAGTTCCCTTAAGGGTTGATTCGGGGCTTGGACAATATGTGCGTTCTCCTAATTCCGTAAGGAAATAAGATTTATTGTTCATTATAGAATCAACGGTACTTAAAGGATATATGTAATTAGAGGGGTATAACGGACATTATGACCTAGCTCTAATTATGAACTACTGTGGAGGATCACACCATATGTAATAGCTATATCGATGGACACCGAGTTTTATCGGTCTGTGTAAAAGCGTCTACAGTTGAGAGAATGCAGCTTCGGGCTTTTAGTGGAATAACACCGGAATTAATAATCAAGGAATATTAATTAAAGAGTTTAATTAATGATTTCGATGATTATTGGAGCTCAAAATACTGTGGGTCCATTAGGTCCCCTTGCTAACCAGATTGATTTAGGTAACAAGGGTCACGGTTAATTATTTGGATTGTCCAATTAATTGTGTTACAAAAGTGACACGTATATATTCGGGAATTAATTGAATAATGAGATTATTTAATTAATGAATGTTAATAGTTAAATTAATTAAATAATTAGATTATTTAATTATATTGATAATTATGAATTATTAATTAACTATTAATTGGAGGGTGTTAGTTGATATATGAATTTAGTTGAAAATAAAATAATATGATTATTTTATTTTACTAAATCATTTAACTAAGTATTTAAATTTATGTTTAAATTTAAAATACTTATTTTTTTAATATATTAGATATATTAAAAAAAATAATTAAAAGATATATATTAATAAATAACTCAATAGATTACATTGGATATAAATTCATGTGTACATAAAACAATAGTGAAAAGTAGAATTTCATAGAATTCAAATACTTAATATACATATTTATAAAAGCAAGCAAAAGGGGTGCAACTGATATATATATATATATATATATATAAAACGCGGATGTGCAACAGAGATATAAAAAGCAAGGAGAGGTGTTATAATAATAATAATAAAAAGATTGCGAAGCAATGCGTTGGCATAGATATAAATTGTGAATCAAGTACATAGATTTGGTGTGAAAAATCAAGTGCAGCAGTGATATATATATTCATTAAATACGAAGCAGGTTATATATATATATATATATATATATATATATTGTTTCATGTTTTCTGTGTTTTTTAAACACATAGAATAAAGAGTTTCTTTAATTTTCTCTACATTTTCCATTCAAGTTCCTGAGACCGTGATGCGCCAACACACAGTTACCAGTCCCGGGAGATAGCGAGGAAGATCAAGTGGTTCAGACAGGAGCATATCGAAAAGTAAAGGAGCCTCCAAACGTTGGTAAGATTTTCTTCTTCTGATTTTATCGATTTCAATTTTTCTGTGTATACATATTGTATGTATTGGTTCCGAAAAATAATTGCGATCCAAAGTTCACTGGTCCAATATACAGATATGATATGTATAAAAATTTTAAAACCTAGTTCCGCTGCGTGACCGGTGAACGGGATTCTAACAAAATCATCATAAATGGGCTCAACCAGTAAAAAAAATTAAATAAAAACTCAAAGCTTGAAGGTCAGTGCTCTATGATGTCTCTCCTATGATTAATAAGCAAAATTATTACATAGAAACATATTCAAATGCTTGGATGGGTAGCAAGCCTTCATACCAGTCATACCCAATTAAACACATCAGTCTCAATTAAACACACCAGTTATAACCCATTAAACACACTCGTTCACAACAATTAAACACACTTGTCATACCCAATTAAACACACCAGTTCATACACAATTAAACACATCAATCATAACCCATTAAACACACCCGTTCACAATAATTAAACACACCAGTCATAACCCATTAAACATATGTTCACAACAATTAAACACACCAGTCATAACTCATTAAACACACCCATTCGCAATAATTAAACACACCGGCCATACTCAATTTCTCATCATTAATTAAACCACAAAAAACACAATTTCACATCACTCTGCAGGTTCTTGATAGACAAGTATCAACTGAAATCTCATAAAACTATTTAGATCATAAACTCAGTTTTCATGAAACATATGCACTCTTGTACAAAGTTAACAACCTACACCATTTATTCATTACATCATCCCAACATCCATTTAGTTTAATAATTCATTTCACTTATCATCTTAAACGAATTATTAAATTGAAAAAAAAACAGCAATATCTTCTAAACACACTATATATACTTGTTTATACATGCATCCTATATAATTCATTATACCAAAAGAAATGTCATATGATCTTGATTCTACATCATCCAATATACAATTGGCTTTCTTTTAGCGTATCATATTGGTGGTACTGAGCACTCCCGATTCAGACAAACAGATAATGCTACCAGAGTATAATTCATATAACAAAAATAGAGAAAATATAAGACAAACAAAACACACTTACCAGAAGACGTCGTCGAAGTTGGAGAAGACGATATGCTTGTGACTAAACCAAACCAAGATGATGATGAAAATGAAAACCAAACCAAACAAAGTACAAGTATTCGAAAATGAATATTTGTATAGGGTTGTTCATTTCACAATCCACTCAAACAAGCCTTCAGGGAAGTATTTGTTAGCATCAAACCAGATGTACCGAGTATTAAAATAACCGAATGAATAACTATGAAGTACTAATTCAAATTCAATGACTTCAACACAAAACATGAAATCTGTCAAAATAAATAATAATGCATATTGAAATAACATAACAAATACAAATCCACAGTTATCCCAATAATTAATGGAGATATTGAAAAACAAACACAAATCCACAATTATCCCTATAACAAAGACAAATCCATAGGCATATTGAAAAATTATTAACAACCGTTTCTTAAGAATTAATGGACAGACTTTCTCCACAGCCAAGCAGTGCACAACATCAGAATTATGGTCAACAACAATTAACAAAATTCAACCAACCAAAGCAACACAAAACCTAAAGATGACACTCAATTGAAAACAGAAAGAAAAACGCAATATTGAATTATTTGAAATATTTACACTGGTTGGTGTATATAAATCAAAATCAATTCTAAATCAAAATTAACTCCATCCAAATGGACAAATTGCAACAAAAAATACAAATAAAAAGAAACCCTAAAATCAAATGTAAAGAGGAAGTGCAAACCTTTTTATTTCTTCCACTCCGCCGTGGAACACGCTGGTGACTGGAATCAAAGTCAGTCGCATTTCGTTTCTCTTTGGTGGTCACCGTCGCTCGTCTTTAGGTCAGGATCGTCTCTCTGTCATCTCTCTATCGAGGTCGAGTCGGTTCTTGCTCTTCTCTCCGTCTTCACCGTCGTCGCCGTCGGGTCTTGGTGGTATTCATCATCGTCGAGTGTTCGTCGTTGGATCTTGTGGACTCTGGTCTCTCTTTGTGGTTTGTTTCAAACACTGAAACAATTTGCTTTTAAAAAGTTTCGTTTTTTTCAAGTTTGTTTTTCCTTTTGTTTTTTTCTATTTCAATTGTTTATTAATTAATTTTAATTATCTTTTCTTTTTCAATTCATTTTGACTAAAGGACAATTTTATCCCAATAGTGAAATTTGAGTAGAAACAATAAAAATATTAATCTTATATAAAAAACAATAAACTCGTTAATTTTTTGGTTACTTTTAAAGTTCTCATATTTTTATAGAAAACAGTGTTTTTTTCATTATATGTCTTTTATAAACCCTAAAATATCTTTTCTTTTTTTTTTCTTTTCTAATATTTTAAAGTTGACAGTCTCAAATCTTCATGATCAGAAAATCCAATAAATTTAAAGGAGAAAAATTATTCAGAAACCTAGATCGGAAACTCTAGTCCACAAAATTGTATCATCATAGCAGGCAAAACAATGAAATTTCTTTTAAGAAATATTAAATTGTAATGTCCAATTAATGCAATTAGTTATTATTAAAAATATAATGGGTTTATACAGTCCATTGTAATTCTTGCACTAACAATTATTAGGTCAAGAATTTATTTATCTGTAATTTCATTATTTATTTATGATTTAAAAACTATATTAAATAGTCTAAGCCAGTCTTATTTTGCAACTCTCTCTACAGCTTCACCGATGTATGGAATTTGTTTCAAAGTATAATTTGGAAAAAGAAGACAAAAAATTCCTTCAGAAAACAGTCTTTTTAACTAAATTCAAATAGAAATCAATAAACCCTAATCGGATACTGAATATTTGAAGTGTTTCCACGATCCATGGCATTGAAAACTTCTTTAAAAAATGGCTTCGAAAACCACTAAGGAAAGTGTCTTTATTTTTAAAATTGATGTGCCTTTAGAATAGGAGTGTCAAAAGATAACCGTATAATTTTGGAACAAAAGAAAGTGTTTTTAGAAAAAAAAAAATTTAATTTAAATAATTAGAATAGAGGGTCTTTAGAAAAGAAATGTATTTAAATAGAAAAAATTGAATTGAAGTTCTCATATAAATTATTTATCACTTTTCATATCCATAACTAAATTACTAATAAGAACAGAATATGTCAGTATGATAATTCAAATTTGGGATGTTATTCAACCGAATGAACTATCTTTAATACAGAACCATATTGGGCGAATGGGCGTAGTGACCGAACAAGTTACTTCATAACATGTTAATTCAATCCATGCTTTACAATGTAGGACTCTACGCATGCATGTCCATAAGTCTTGGGGATTTCCTTCTAACAATTTCATAATTTTATTCAGCCCAACATAGAAATTATGTTAAACCTAGTTAAAGACAAATGAGAATAACAAAACACAAATCTGGAGTGTTAAATCTCAATTTAACAACCATGAACCACCTATTTCACTTTTATTTTTTTAAATAAATTATTTTTTGATATTTTATATATATCAAGTGTTTAAAATGAATTTTCACATTATATATATATATATTACAATAGCACTTATGTCTCCGTTTTGGTCAATGTCTTCGATCTTCATCCCTCACGAATAAGTCAACTCACCGTCTCTCAACCGTGTACTTAGGAGCTGTTTATTTTTTTTATCTAAAGTCTTGTACAATCTTAATTTATTAGACATATGATAAGTTTTATAAATTAAGATACTATGATATGTTTATTTTTTTTATTTTTGATGACTTATTACAAATGTAAAATTGATTAATTTATGTTAGAGTTTCTTCAAAATTAAGAATTTTTAGAAAATTGACTTTTAAGATTTTATTATGTGTGGATCAAATTGTAAATGTAAGAATTGTTATAGGACATTTGTGGACATTTACAAAAAAAAAAAAAAAAACTCAACATACCACTTTTTTAATAAGATAAAAGTTAATTTTTTTTTTAATTTTTTCTAAAGCGCATACATATCTTAAAATAAGATATAAGTCGGAAAAACAAACAAATTGATTTATCTTAATTTAAGATATAAGAGACAATAAGGGCTTGTTTGATTTTTCCACTTAACATTTCATGTCACTTAATGTGTGCCATTAAGTTGTTTTGTTTGATTTTTTAACCGATAAAATCACTAAATTAACTCTTAAAATCACTGGTTATGAAAAGTGAAAAAATTTCACTTTTCACTTAACAACAAATCAATTGAATATATTAATTTATAACTTCCAAATTTATCCTCACAAATCTCATCTAATTTCCTGTTTTATCTTCTCTCACACCCTTAACCATATTATTATTATTATTTCTTCTCACTATTTAAATAATTTTAGCAGCCAAAAAACCTAGTTTTTTCAAAACTCCAAAATCTTCATTTGAATCCAACGTTTTTTTAATTGTATTCGAACCTATTTGGACTTCTATTTATATTTTGGTAAAGATTTTTTTTTCTCATAATTTGATTTGTTTTATATTATGTGATTGGAGAAAATTAACACTTTAAAAAAAAAATTAACTTGTTTTACGAACAAAACTTAAACCAACTTAGTCATAAACTACATGTACTTTACATGTGTCACAAACACCACGATATTATCTCTATATGTCTAGATGAGATACTCCCTAATTCGATACTAATTTTGTTAATTTACATATATATATATATATATATATATAATTGAATTATATCTGTTTATGCTTTCATTGATAGAGAATATAGTTTTCATTATAAATGTATAATTATATTATTATAATTTCAAATATAAATATGGAACACATAAAATATAAATATATAATAAATAATAATTAAAAAGATATAGATGTAAAAGTTTTTATTTTAAGATATTTGTAACTTAAAAAAAAACTTATTACTTATATTCAGTTTTTCGTGAAAAAAATCAAATATATTATTTAGTTTTCAATTTTCAGTAACTATTCAGTCTTCAATATAATTCAGCACTTTCAGTATTTAGACGAAAAATCAAACACAATCTAAGTCTCAGTGGACAAAAAAAAAACACAACCCCTTACTTTATGTCTCAACTTGTTCAGGTCACGTGTATTAAATTGATGTGGGGTATTTATATAAGAATTCAACCTACTTTTGGTGATATATAAAAACTTAATAAACTTGTCTCTAGCTCACTTATATATATATATATATATATATATATATATATATACTGGGACTCTAGCTCACTTCCAATAATTGGGTACAAATCATAAGTAGCCTTTAAATTAACTAACTATTCAAATGTGTCACATCTCACTAATTTATCTTTTTTTATATATATAAAAGAGAAATTAATTTAGATAAATATGACTTGAAACTTGTAAGTGAGATTTTTTTTTAATCATCAAAAATCGGTCTTGGTCTTCGAACAAACCTCCGTCAAGGGGATCTAATTAAATATATATATATATATTCAGATCTCTTTAGTTTACGGTTTGTGATATTTTTTTTTATATCACAACACAAAATGTTCTTTTTTTTTTCTCAGTAGGGTTTTTTAGGGAGTGATTCGAATTCGCAACCTCACAGTACAGGTGTGAGAGTTTTACTATCGAACTAACTTTTTTTTTATCCCCAAGTAACCTTAAAGAGATATATTATTAAAAAAAGTACAAAGAGAAATTGAAGGGCATAGAGAAAAAAAAAATCAGTTCACAAAACAAAATTGAGGAGCACTGCAAACATCGAGAAGAATATCTTTTTGAATCTCTAATGGAGGACTATCCCACCAATGAAGAGAATGGAACTACAAACCAATATTCGCCAAAAGATCAGCCACCTTGTTACCTTCTCTAAAAATATGAGAGGCATGGACATAATTGCGAGACATCAAAGAGAAGCAAATTAACCAACGTGTACGAAGACGCTAAGGAGGAAGAAGGTTGGAATTGGCAAAGCATTGAACTACCGACATGGAGTCACACTCGGTCCAAAGATGAAACCACCCTCTAGTATAATCATTCTCAACTGTAATAATAACAACCATGAATTCCATATAAAAAGAAGTTTGAAGACCCAAGAACCAGGAATAGCCACCAAGGAATACTCTGTTGCTATCACGAAAAATTCCTCCACAAGCAGAAAAACCAAGATTATTTTAGATAATCTGTTAGTGTTAACCTTAACCCCGGAGATCGGAGAAGGGTACCAAACAATGTTCAGCACCACAGGAGCTCTACTGAATTTAGGATTCAAGCCAAAATAGGAAAAAAATCTCTAAATCGGAAGAATGACGGAAGAATGACGAACTGAACGAGGAAAATCCTTCTCAAGACTCACAATGATAGATCTATAATAATGAATTGATCGAGAAATTTCACAAAGCAGTCATCAAAAAGGTTTTAACTTCGTGAATATCAAATAACATAAATCACAGAAAGACAAGCTGTTATCTACAGATTCTTTAATTGGGAAGGAAAAGATTTTCTCTCAATAAACTTCCAAAAATCTAACCAGCAAATACCCAAAGGAAGAGAGGTTCTAAACACCATGGCAATCCAATTCCAAAGTGAAGTAGCAAACAAGTAGCCACATAATAGATGGAAAATTATGTATTACTGGGAGAAGCACAGTGAGCACAGACTGAGGCAAGGTGAATACCACGACACTGCAGGTGATCTTCAGTGGGGAGCCTGTCATGAAAAATTTTCTAAACCAAGATCGAGAACTTGGGAGGGATATGCCTACATCAAATAGACGAAGCCCAAGGGATCTGGGGAAACTTCAATCTACAAGCTTCATAACAATCTTTCATGGTCATAAAACCGTTCTAGAATGTTCGCTAGTGAGACAATCTTTCGTGATTCTAGTAGGAAGACATATACTTTCTACACAAATATTTGGAAAGGCAATCCTAAAATTTGGAGGCAGACTCCTTTGGGAGAAAGCAATAACATCTGCAACTTTAGAATTGATGTTGAGACTAGTAGAAAATGGGAAGCCCAAAACCTCTTCCATCGATTTTTGTAGCCATTTATCCGTCCAAAGTAAAATAGAATTATCATCACCAATAAACCTACGACAAACTTCTCAAATATGAGAGATAATCTCCTTAAACCTAAACCAAATTGAAGATCTAGAGTATCGAGTAAGGGGTTATTCTCTTTATAAATTCATCGGCCTAGAGAGGGTATGGAGTTGGTGCTTAATCTCTCACAAGCAACCAACCTAGAGGGTATATAATTGGTCACCCATTTGAGATTAGATAGAGATTCAGATTAATTTGTTCGGATTTCACTTGAGGATGTTACTCTCGTTCAATCCTTCCATTCAAATGAGCTTAAGAGAATCGAATAGATGGTATATCCAATTCTATACTCAAAAAATCTCACAATTTGCAAAGAAATGATGGTACATTCTAATACAAACTATTCTTGAAATCAATTAAAACAATGAATGAAACATATTTGATAGATTTAATAAAGTAAATAAAGTTCGATACAACCGAAGGTTCACAAATGAATCACACCATTCCCCTAGTGGGATGATTAGCTACTCATGATAAATATAATAAAATACAAGAAGAAAAGAGATAGAGAAGACTCATGTATAGAAACTCCTCATTTCTTGAAACTTGATTCCAGTCTCCAAATGTCCTTGAGTAGATAATGATGAAGGATGGTTAGATTTGGTTGGGAATATTTCCAAAATCTAGGTTAGTAGTTAGATGGGGGAAATTTTGTGTTTTGAAGAGAAAAGAATGGAAGAGACGATTCTAAGATCCTCTTTTCGTTTCTTGAAAGAATATATTTACAGGGTCCCAAGATTATGTCTGAAAATGCTGATGTGGCAGTCTTGACACGCCAAATGCATGGGTAGTGCCCGGGTAAGGACCCGCGCAGTACCCTGACACTTCAACTTTTCTTCTCTGTTTTTGACAAGTGCATGGGTAAGGACCCGCAAAGTGACCCGCGCACTGGCCTGATGGATGCATGCTCTGCTTCTCTGATCCTGTCCATTGCGCGATTTGTGTGCTGGTTGTGCGCGGGTAAGGACCCGATCACTGACCTGCCCTTACACTGAAGCCTTTTTTCACTAATTTCGGCTTGTTTTCGCCCAATCTTCACGATTTTCATAATTTCTTCCAAATTTACTTAAATGCCTGTAAACATGTCAAAAGAGCCATACAATACGTAAAAACACACGAAAACGAGACAAGGGAAATGTAATTGAGGGCCAAAATATATGACAATTTTGGCACGATTAAATACCCCCAAATCAAACATATGCTTATCCTCGAGCAAACTTTAAAATAAAACAACTAAGATACACATAAAAATGACTCGATCTAAATTTCATGGAACCAAAACATTTGTCGCAACACCAACTAATTGAGAGATAAACAAGAGAGAGAGGGAGTAAGGAATAGGTTAATGTTAAATGTTCTAAATAACTCCAAGCCATAGCAAGAGGACACTTGCACAACGCGAATCTCACACTTAAAGCACCCTTGCTTTGGTAACTACTCACTCTCGGGCCTCGAGCATAATTCGCTTCGATTCTTGGTCATCACATGGGATCTTTTTTTTTCGTCTCGGAACCTAGGTTTACACTCATGTTATATGTTTGCAAATGAAGTTATGTAATTGAATCAAATTTATTGCATACATTTAATATATAATGAAAGCTCTTTTTATTGAATGAATCTCATGAAAGAATCAAATGTCATGAACGTGGAAAGAGCATGCATCGACTAATATTCACATTCTAGACTTCCACTAAGATCAAATAGGTCTTTCCTTTTAGTTTTCTTGGGGTCATGGGGTTAATTGTAGTGAACACGGAAATAGGATAACTTTTAAGTTCAAGGATCACCAATCTTGTCTAAACATACTCACACACCTCATACAAACCTCTATTACACATTAATTACACTTTAGCAACTAGGCATTTCCTTACATGCATATTTATGCTTCGTAATTGTACTTTTCTTTACGAGTACTTAACATTAATTTCACAAGGCTCTTTCTTCTTTTTTTTTTTTTCTTTTTCTTTCTTTTTGCTTCATTTTTCTTTTCTTTGCTTTTCTTTGCACATCCTCATATATCGTTTTACACTTTGGCTCTTAAGTGCAATTTTTTTGGCACTTTTACATTTTTGAACCATTTTAAGCACAATTACATTGTTGCCTACATACATGTTATTCCATATTATAGCTTATACCTTTCAACCACACACAACACATGCACCCCACATGATTGGCAATTTAAGGATTGGTTTGTGTTTGGTTCATGGCTATACAGTTTAATGTGGTTCCAAGTGAAAGGTAAGTGTTTGGCCATAAAATTGGCTTTGAAGCACACAAGGGAATGAGAATGTGTTTAGGCTAATTTAAGTAGTTAAATGCACACACATTGCCTAAAATCACTTCAAAGATTCCATCTATCAAGGGAATAAAAGTTTCAATCAAGCAGTCCACAAATATGATGCAAGTTCTATGACAAATGATGATTGTTGATGTAATGAGACTATGCATGGTGTTTGAATAGTGTTTAAGATTTGAAAATAATATTTCCCTCAAATATATATGCTTTTGAGTTGTGTTTGTGATCCCACAAAGGTATCTCTACTTTTAGAACAAGGCGCTTGAGCACTGATTCCCCTCAACTTAGACACTAAAAGATGGAATTAACCCATGAACTACAAGTGAGACCCCTAAAGTGATTAATAGCTATGAACAAGCACACTAAGTATACACAAATTCGCCACAAACACTATGCTCAAGATATCACACCAAACTAAATGAAGCTCAAAATTTTTGGCAAAGCAACAAATTTTTTAAAAATTGACACGAAAAGACTCAAAGACTCAAAAGACGACTAACAACAAAAAGAATCAAAGACTCACCAGACGACTAACAAGGCGTTAAAACCCAACATTGTCTTCAATGTTGAAGACTAGAGAATTTAACCTAATGGCATGCACCTAACTTGACCCAAAACACACAAACCTAGGCAACTGAATTGGAGGGGGTGTTTTGTGAGCACACCAATCCAACATATTCCGGCTAGGTACAAGAGGTAGATTGCGATCACTCCATTCCATGCCATCCCAGCTACCTTACAACCATCCAAGGCAAGAGGTGAATTATGAGCTCTCCAATCCAAGTCATCCCGGAACTCAAGCTAGGAGGTTTAGCCCTATAGAGAAGTCAAACCAGTCTTAAGAGATGGAATTCCCACTATTTGTGTCAATGATTGCATCAACACTTATATTTCTTATCAAATCTTTTCACACACATTTTCATGTCTTTAGTTTAGTTTAATTTCTTTACGTTTTGTAGTAGTTGCATTTTCAATTTCAATGTTCCTTATCAAATCTCATCTCAATTTACTTTTATTATTTTTGTAGAGCTAGAGTTCAATTTGATCATTGCTAATAGTTCAATCCCTGTGGACGATATACCTTAACTTGTTACAAGACTTAATTTTTACTTTTTGAGAGCATAGTTGCCATTTTTATAAATTTTATTTTAATATTGCATATATGACAGATGATTGTCAAAAATGACGTCGTTGCCGGGGATTGACGTTATTAGTTGTGATTAGATTTAGTTTTAGTTAGTTTATTAGTTGTTTATCTACATTTTAGTTACTAATTGGTCTTGTTGGTATTTGAAGTAGGTGCTTTTGAAGTTTGAAATAGATATATTGTTGTTGGTAGTTGGCATTTTGGTTCTTCATGATTGCGTTAGTCATGTTGTTGAATGTTATTTCAGGTATTCATGGATTACTTTTGGCAAAAGGTAGAACCAAGCTATGGGTTGTGTGATAATTCATGGAACCAAGAGTGGGGAAATGACCAAATTCTCATAGGGAACTACGATGAAATCAAAGTGTTTTCTTTGAAGAAGAAATGAGGAAATTTGTAAGGAATAACTACCAGATTTGTAAGGAGATAATGTCATCTCAACAGAGAACCATGCAAGCTTTGCAAGCACCACATCAATTCTATGAAGAATGCTTTCATTATCAAGATGGTTGTGATATCTATGTGTTGGGAAATTGATTTCCCTCGAAGAAATTAGAAGCTTTGTGCAATCAACCCAACAGATGACACAAGATTTCCATGATGCACAAAAAACATGAAGAAAGACTTTAGAGAAGTAAATATGGGAGAATGATAGAAGATCAAGTGGGATAGATGCCTCTATCTAAAGACTTGAGGTCCAAATTGGGTAGATAATGGACATGTTACAAGAAAACGAGAAAGGGAAATTTTCGAGCCAACCAGAACAAGCAAGGGCATTTCTTAGGAGTTGACATGTACTGGGAGATGGAAACAAAGAAATTGTTGCAGAAGAAAAGAAAAGAAAAACACAAACAGAGAAAAAGGGTGAGAAAGAGTCAAGGCAAGAGAAAGATAACAAGGTAACACAACTGGAAATGAAGCCACAACTCCACAAGTCACCTAACCCTTACAGTCCACCTATACCCTTTCCCAGAAGGTTGAAGAATACCAAGCTTGAGAAATCCTTCCAGGATATTTATGACATTCTATCTAAGGTGAGTGTCAACTTGTCTCTGTTGGACGCCATCTAGATGGTGCCCGCTAATGGGAAGTTTTTTAAATAGCTTAGCAAAGATAAAGAGAGATTTAGGCCCAAGCAGTAGGAATAATTGAACAAGAATGTTAGTGCTGTGACACAAAAAACTCTGCCTCAGAAAATGAATGACCCAGTGAGTTTCATCATTGACATCACCATAGAAGGGGTTAATCAAGAGAGAGCAATGCTAAACTCTATGGCAAGCATAAACCTCATGTTATTTTCTGTCTACCGAAAGTCAGGCCTCAAGGATCTCAAACCCACCACTATGTCACTTGTCTTAGCAGATTCATCCTTGAGAAGTCTGAAGGGTATAGTGGAGGACGTCTTAATTCAAATAAAGAAGTTGATAATCCCAACGGATTTTATAGTTATCGATATGGATGAAGGAAGGGATGAAAAGGATATTAAACTTCTATTGGGACGTCCTTTCATGGCTACAACACGGGTTGTGATAGACATGCACAAAGAAAAGTTAACTATGAAGGTTTTGGACGAAACAGTTGAATTCAACATTTTTAACTTTATGACTAACCCAGTTGGATCCGACGACACTACAAGGTGAATATGCTAGAAGAAGAAATTGATGAAGCAGTGGAAGAAAGGCTTGAAAGTATTGAGGGTGATGAAGACTTTGGCTTGAAAGATAGAGATGACGGTTTAGAACAGGATTTTGGAGATTTGAGAGATAGTTTGGATGAGTTGGGCAAGGAAGGCGTAGAGTCACAAGGAGAAACTCCCTAAAAGTTAGAACTTAAGAGCAGATCTAAAGTATGTTTTTTTGGATGAAGAAAAAAGGAGACCAGTTATCATTGCCTCTGACCTGGATGAGTTTCAAGAGGAGAACCTGCTAGAGGTTTTGAGGTTATATAAAATGGCCATTGTATGGAACATAGAGGATATTAGAGGGACTAGCCCCACTATCTACATATACAGGATTCATCTGGAAGAAGACATAAAATCTTCAAGGAAGGCATAGAGACGACTTAATCTGATCATGCAAGAAGCTGTTAAAAAGGAAATTCTGAAACTTATTAATATATGGATCATCTTTCTTATATTAGATAGTAAATAAGTGAGTCATATCCATGTGGTTCCGAAGAAGTCAAAAGTGACAGTATTGAGAAATGAGGGATGAATTGGTTACTCAAAGACTTCAGACTGGATGGTGGTTTTGTATAGATTATAGGAAGGTTAATGCAATGACTAAGAAAGACCACTTCCCATTACCTTTCATTGATCATGTATTTGAGTGGCTAGCTGGACGTAGTTTCTATTGTTTCTTAGATGGGTATCCTGGGTACAATCAGATAGTGATCGGTCTAGAAGACCATGGGAAGGCCACATTTACATGTCCATTTGGGACGTTTGCTAACAGAAGTATGCCATTTGGGTTGTGCAATGCCCCAGGAACCTTCTAGTGATGTATTATATCGCTCTTTTCAAATATGGTGGGTGAGATGATTGAAGTTTTCATGGATGACTCCTCGGTGTTCGGAGATTCATTTTATTTGTGCCCCCATAACTTGTCCTAGGTGTAAAAAATATGTAAAGAGAATAACTTGGTTCTGAACTGGGAGAAGTGTCAATTTACGGTGCAACGTGGTATTGTCCTTGGTCGTATTGTTTTTTTTATGAAAAATAAATAGTTTCAAAGAAAAGAAAAAGAAAGTACAAATACAAGGGGCAAACCCCAAGAAGTAAAACAAGAGCAAAATCAAAAGCTCAAAAAACAGCTTACACACGAACTAAACAAGAAAGCAAAAGCAAAAAAATGCTCAAACAAGCACAAAACAGGACAAACAAATCACCAAATAGAAATATTCCATTTTAAAGCAACAAGAGGCTAATGCAAGGGGATTGAAGTAGATAAGGTAAAGGTTAAGATCATTAAAAGCTTGCCCCCACCTCGGTATGTTAAGAACATCAGGTTCTTTTTGGGTCATGTCGGCTTCTACAGACAATTCATTAGCGATTTCTCAAAAATCATCAGACTATTATGTGAGCTCCTTCAGCGCCAGAAATTAGAATTTGATGACAAGTGCTTGGCAACGTTTGAGTCCTTAAAAGTGGCATTGACTTCAACGCCAAATATGGCACCGCCAAATTGGAACCTACCATTCGAACTGATGTGTGATGCATCAGATTATGCAGTTGGGCCAGTTTTGGGACAAATGGTCAACAAGGTCCCACACGTGATATATTACTCATCATGAACCTTGAATGACGCCTAACTTAATTACTCTACACTTGAAAAGGAATTGTTTGTGGTAGTGTTTGCACTTGAGAAATTCAGACAATACTTGGTGGAGGCCAAGGTGATAGTGTATTCACACCACGCAGTCTCTTATACTTGCTATATAAGAAGGATGCTAAACCTATGTTGATCAGACCGGTCATGCTAATACAAGAATTTTATTTAGGGATTCGGGACAAGAAGGGTTGTCAGAATATGGTAGCAAACCACCTTATCAGACTGGTTCGTGAGTGTCCATCAGGAGAGGATGAGGTTCCCTTGAGAGATAATTTCCTTGATGAGCAGTTGTGGGAAGTACAAGGTGAGGAGTCATGGTACATTGATTTGGCTAATTACTCAACACACTGAGTGTTCCTACTAGAGTTAGATTCACAGGGAAGGAAATGGTTCATAACAAGGGCAAGGCAGTTTTTTGAGACGAGCCATATTTGTTTAAACGTGGCCTAGATCATGTAATCTGAATATGTGTACCGGAATCAGAACAAGGAGATATTCTAAGATTATGTCACGAGTTGTAATGTAGAAGTCATTTTAATGCAAAGAAGACCGCACTTAAGGTGCTCAAATCAAGTTTTGAATGGGAATCCGTGTTCGTATATGCTTGCTAATTTTACGCAGAATGTGATATGTACCAGCACACCGGTAACATTGGAAAAAGAAATGAAATGCCACAAAGAGGGATCTTAGTTGTGGAATTATTTAATACTTTGGGGATCGACTTCATGGGATCATTTTCATCATCCTACGGGAATAACTATATTCTAGTAGCAATTGACTACATCTTGAAATGGGTGGAAGCAATTGCCACAAGGACAAATGATAGTGGAGTGGTTGTGAAAATCTGGAAAGATAACATCTTGGCACGATTTGGCACTCCTAGAGCAATTATTAGTGACAGAGGGAGTCATTTTTGCAATAGAGCATTCGACAACCTCTTGAAGAAATAAGGAGTTTGCCACAAGGTGGCCACACCTTACCATACCTAAACATCTGGCGAAGTGGAGGTAAGTAACAAGCATATTAAACAAATACCTGAAAATTACAGTCAACCCTGGAAGGAAAGATTGGGCATTGAAGCTAAATGACGCACTGTAGGCCTACAGAACTGCTTACAAAACACCGATTGGTATGATCCCATGTAGGATTGTTTTTGGAAAAGCATGCCACCTCCTCGTTGAGCTTGAACATTATACCTATTGGGCAATCAAGAATCTGAATTTTGATTTAGATTCAGTAGGAAACGAGAGTTAGCTACAGTTATGTGAGCTTGAAGAATTACTCAATAAGGTGTATGATAGTGCTAGACTTTACAAGGACAAAGCAAAGACACTCCATGACAAAGCCTTGTGTAGAAAGGAGTTTCAACTAGGAATGCAAGTACTTCTCCAAGAGTCACGGTTGAAGCTATTTTTGGGGAAGCTAAAATTGAGATGGTGGGGACCCCTCAAAGTAATTCAAGTTCTTAAACATAAAGCCATAAAAGTTAAAGATAAGGAAGGTTGAAGGTTCAAGGTGAATGGACATCGCTTGAAGCCTTACTAGGGAAGTGATATGCAATTACCCCTAGTACAAAGAGTGGACTTGGAAGATGCATAGTGCATAAATAAGTTCTTGCCAAGATGATAACTAAGACACTTATGGGAGGCAACCCATTGAGGTTTATTCATCTTGGCTTTTTGTTTGCTTTTTTTAATTTCCTTATGTTTAGTTATCATCAAATTTGTGGATGATCATTTGATTTGAGAGATATTTAGTTTTTAGTTATATTTTATGCTTTAAGGCTAGGTTCTTTATCTCTTAGAATAGACACGCTAATAACTTGTAAGTCTTTGAGGGACAAGCAAGCCAAGACGACTCATAAAATAGAAGAGAATCTAATCCAAATTGAGATTACAAGAAAGCAACCACCTCGGTTTCATCTCTACATCTCAAAACGTATGAACTATATTTTCTCTATATCTTTTTATTTGTGGATAATTGGTTGATGTGGATATGCTTGTTGAATATATTTGTGCTGAAATGCATTTGTGAATAGTTATGAATGAATGGAAACACATGTGATTATTGATAAATTTTGGTTTCAAGTTTTGCATTTATTGATTTATTCATTCTTGATTTGATAAGCTGGAGGCTCTTGTGGATAAAGGATATGAATTTACAGGTTTTAGTTTCATATAGCCCAACTCAGTTTGGGTTTTTTTTTAATTCATGACTATATCTTGTACAGGATTTTGAGCTTATTGTGAAAATCAGTTTGGGGGTCGCTATGTCCCCATTCCGACTATTTTGTGAATGAATGCTTGATGAATGTTAGGAGTTTGAACTTAATTGTCATATTTGCATAAAATGCCTTATTTTAGTGTGAGCCTATTTTTTTAGTCTTTTAACTTGTTGGACATTGATTGTGCATGATTAATGCTTAGGTCGTTGTGTTTTGAGTCAAGTTAAGTGCTTGCCGCTAGGCAGAACTCTCTTGTCTTCAATATTAAAGACAATGTTGGGTTTTTGTTTGGGTTGTAGATGTCTTTGTTGAGTCATCTTTTTATATGTTTTGAGTCTTTTATAGTTGTTTTGGTCCAAATTTTTCAATTTGTCTCATTGACCAAAATTTTCAAGCTTTAACTAGCTTGGATGTGATACCTTGAACATGTTCTTTTTATGAGTGTATGAATGCACTTTGAGCTTGTGTAGATAATCGTTGTCACTTTTGAGTCTTACTTAAATGTCATGGGCTAGTCCCATCCTTTGTGTGATTAATTTAAGGGGATTCGATGCTTTTGCACCTTGTTCTAATATCATAAACACAACCTATAAAAAGCGCATCTGAGTGTTTAACTGTTATATTCCTATACACTTCTCTCGTCATACGTATCACATGACATAGGACATACATTTCATATATATATATATATATATATATATATAAATGGAGTGATTGATCGATGCATTCATTCCCTTAACATACTAATTGTTGAAATGATTTTAGGCAATGTGTGTGTATTAACTACTTATAAAGCCTAAACACATTCCTAATCACTAGTTGTGTGCTCCAATGCCAATTTGAGGTCAAACACATATCATTTCATTTGGAACCACAATAAACCATATAGCCATAAGCCAAACACAAACCAACCCTCTAATTGCCAATCATGTAGGGTGTGTGAGTAAAGTGGTTGAAATGTGTAAGCTCTAATAGTAAATAGCGTGTACTTAAGTAATATTTTGTAAAGTGTGCAAGCATAGGCTTAACATGTTAAAGTGCCAAAAACTTGCACTTCGAGCCAAATTGTCAAGTTGTCAAATATAAGTGTGCAAAAAGAGAAAAAGCAAAAGAAAAGAAAATTTAAGACAAAAAAAAATGAAAAGAAAAGAGAATTGTAAGTAATTGTAAGTACTTACAATGTAGAGTACAAATGTTACCACAAATGTGTGAAAGTTATGTCTAGATGCTAATATCAAGTTTTGAAAGTAGAGATTAAAATAAAGGGTGTTAATATGTGTGAGTAATGCATGATTGGTGAACTTTGAACTCCAAATGCTTCCAAATTTTCTTGTCACCTCATTTAACCCCATGGCCCCGTTACAACCAAAGGGAAAGACCTATCTGATCCATGATAAGTCTTGATTGGGGATGTTTGTTGATGCTTGATCTTCCTCGTTCATAGCATAGTGCATCCTTCTTAGGCTAGTTCACAGATATTATCGGTCTTTCAAATATACATTGTATGCAATACATAAGAATTCAAAAGGGTTTCCATAAGAATTCAAACCAATTTATACCATTTTGTCATGAGTAAACATGATATAGTTTTTCGAAAAAAAATTCAACACACAACAACTATAACAATCCTTAAGAGCCAAACAAGAAATGGATATAGAATCCTTATTGATTGAATGGATATAAAATCCTTATTGGATGTTGTCTTGTTCAAACCATTAAGAAGAGAGGGAAGACTAATTTGGATATAAAATCCTTATTGATTAGTCTTCTCATCTGCATTCACACACATTTGCATTAAAGCAATCAAAACAATTCATGCATAATATTTAAAGCATGTCATAATCAAGTTCTCATGCCATGGAGACAATTTATAGGTCATTTAAATGTACTTCCCAATCAAATCTCCTAGTCCAAAAATACATTTTTGAACTAAAATATGACATGGATTACAAGCAAAGCAATTATGCATAGTTATTAATATATATATATATATATATATATATATAAATATATATATATATATATATAAGCATTTGTGTGCAACCAAGACTCTCAAGCAATTATCAAAAAAGCATAAAATTAATCAACTTTTTGCATAATGCAAATCATGCAAGTTCGCTCTCTTTCCTTGAGCTCCCCTCATGGGGTCAATATCTACCAAGTCAATGGGAGGCATGACCCTCTATAGACTTACCAAGTTCAAAGGACCTAGTTTCATCTACGGGTGACATCTAGGCAAAATGGCAAGCGGGTTCATTCTTTATAATCCACATAAGTTCCATTTTATCATTTTTAGTGGTCATAGACATGTTTCTAACTTCCATAGGATCATGTAAGCTTGCCTATTATTCAACTATTTTTCTTTCATGCTCTCTAACCTACACCTTTTGATGTATTTAATGCAATTTGGTCTTAAGTGACCAATCATACCACAAAATGACAAGTAGGTACAAAGGAAGAAATTATACCATTGCATTGTGATCTCATCCGGACATCGCCATGTTGATGAGGTTGTCTTCAATGGTGCATCAGTTTGCTTCTCCTTGGAGCTTGAGCCGATTGGTGGCACCTTTATGGTTTTGCTTGTCGAGGTGGTTGAAATTGCCTCCTTTGTTGGTCATGCTTCAAGTAATCACCTCATTTCCTCATAGTTGGCTTGTAGTAGGAAGTGATTGACTTCTCAAAGGATTGTCCTTTCCTTTTGGATTGCCTAAGCTTTGGTTGAGTTGTCGAGGCTTGTGTGGACTTTCCTTGAGTTAAGGATTTCTTGGATGAAGCTTTTCTCTTGCCTTAATCTTGAGGTTGCTTGACCTTGGCCTTTTTTAATTCTTCAATGCACCTCATCTCTCTTTTCTTGACAATCTTCAAGGAGTCTTCTTTGTTGGTAAACTCTTCTTTCATTGCCTTCATCCGTTAGTGGCAATCTTCAATCTCCTTCTCATATTTTGACACATCAACTATATTTGTGTTCAATGAGTCATCAATGGAGGTCTCCTTCTCCGTAGTACTCAATTTGGAGATAAGAAAGAAGATGTCTTCCATTTGTTCATCCATGATCTCAATGCACCGTTGATGTTGATTTTGACAATTTTGCTTGTTTTCTTCAAAGGTACGATTCTTTTCTTCTGAGGAAATCTTCCATGTTCTCAAAGTTTCATTTTCCTTGGAGAGCTCTTCATTTTGCTTCAAAACTTTGAGAAGTATCACATCACTTTGCTTCTCATTAATTGAGATAACTTCTTTTTCAAGGTCATTGCCTTGGTCATTTGTTGCCATACAAACACCTTCCTCTTCTTTAGGATCAATATTCACGGCCTTGTTGCCTTCTTCACCTTCCACATAAGAAGCCTTAGGAGCTATGAAGTTAGGCACATGTTCTTCACTTGTGGAAGAGTTTTCGTCACCCTTTTTGAATAAGGTCTTCTTGTGTACACCTTTCACTTTGAAGTCCATTCTCTTCTTATGAGATTTCATAAATATCCTAAATATCTCAATCATGAGAGTCATCTCCTTATCGGATTTGTCTATCTCCCTTACAACATTTGAGGTCAACGTAGCAATACCTACTATAAGTGTTTCACTCTTACACATGGACTTTAGTGAATGAATGAATGAATGCAAATGAATGCAAAGAGCAAATATGCACACAAATGCAAGACACACAAAACAAGAGCTTGGATTACCTTGGTATGTCTAAGAACTAGCTATGATACCAATTGAAAATACCCCTTAAGGCGTGTGTCTAATAAACCTAGAGGGTGGTGAATAGGTTTTTAATCGAATCAATTACCAATTTTTCTTAATTAGTCAATTTTAAAGATTCACCCAACAAACAAACAAATAAAATCAAGTGTAAAGTGCGGAAATATAAATAACACTTGATATATATGTGGAAACCCTTCAACTAGAAAAAACCACGAGCTATTCTGCTAGCCACACACAATCACAAAAATCCACTATATGAAAAAAAGGTTACACCTTAAAGTGATACTCAGACTCTCACTCTCGAGGACCTTAGGTTACGGACACTACCACTCACCACTCTTGGTTCAATCCCTAACGATGTCCCCTGATCAACTACTTGGTGTGAGCACCTCCTACACTACCCCTCGGGCCTTTTACAGTGGCACTTTACCAATTTCTTGCAAACCCACCCATGGTTGCAAGACTTGACTTGCTTGTGCAACTTCACCTAGAAGCCACAATACTTTTAACTCTTTGAAGAGTACATGGTCTAAGTGAATAATCAATTAATGCTCAAATGCAATAATGTGTAAGGTCACACACAAAATGCTTAACTAGATGTTATGATACAATTAAACAACTTAGCTATCAAATAATGTATATATGCCCATATACAAGGACTCAATCAGATGTAGATAAAATCTAACAACCTAATTGTCAAATAAAGTCCAACCAACACAAGTTGTCACAACATAAAACAAGGGCAATCAAATGCAATCAAGGAATGCAATTAATGAGGCGTAAATAACAATGTTTAAATACAATGCATAGAGACTTAGCTAGATGGCAAATATGACCTAAATGCTAGCTATCACAATACAAAACTCAATCATGTCATAACTTCTGTAAATATGCAATGAACGCAATAAAGACAAAATCTTGAGTAGATACAACAATTAATGATAGATAAAGTTGTTCTACTTACCAAGTCACTTAATGAAGAAGAACCATGATGAGATGATGCATGACTATGCTTGGATGCTCATGGATTTGGGTTTTGGAGAGTCAAAAAAAACAAAGCTTGAAGATTTCTCTCTCTAGAGGGATTCTCTCACTAAAAGATATGTTCTTAAAGCCCTGAAACGAGTTGGGGAAGAATAAAACATATATATATAAAGGACAGAGAAAAACGGTATCGTTTTAAGCTTGGGAAACAGAATCCCGTCAACCGTTGTGTATACCGCGGTCTAGGCAAGTGTCCCGACAGCGGTGTATGCAGCAACGCACGACTGGGAAAGTCTACTGCTAGAACTATTGTAGAGACATGTGCACCAACAGTGGTTCATGAAGAAAGGCATAACTGAAGAACACCCCTCCAAGTGCCGCAGTACAGGCAATAGCACATCCAGCAGTCTAGGCCGCGGTAAAAGGCAGTGTGCTCTCTTAAGGCTGACACGTAAGGAAAAGACCAATCTATAGAAGAATAGACCTTCTTTAAAGATCAACCATATTTAGTCTATGTGCTTGTGTAAAGTGTAATGCAAACACAACAAGTAAACATAGTTAACAAGCAAGACATATAATTACATGAGTGCATGACTACAAATGCATAACCACTCAAATGCAGTAAGTGTGAGTATGTGAAACAACAAATGCATGTCTATATAAATGAATATATGAAAAAAAATCATGCATGAAGTGTGTGTGTGCATCTAACCCCTTCAAGAGACAAAGTCAAGTGAGTATACATTTTGCTCTTGAAGCCATGGAAATGCTTGGACGCTTGCCAACACGAACCTAAGCTACCCACTACAAAATCATCATCAATGTGGTGTGATTTGTCATGAAATAAGTCAATCATAAAATCGAGATCCTTACATCTACTTCTCTCTATCACATATCCCTGTATCTCGTTACCGGTTGGACATACAGCTTGTTGAAATATTTTTTGAGTCTAGAATTTTTAGATTGGGTCATTTATTTTTGTAGTCATAATTTTTGTTGTTTGATTTAGGGTTTGCTTGATGACGAGCAAATGTTTTGTTTGAGAGTATTTGATCGCGCCAAAATTGTTATATATTTTTGCCCTTATATCCTTATCCTTTGTTTGTTCTCGGTGTTTTTACGTGTGTCTTATGGCTCTTTCGTTGCAATTTCAAGCATTAGGTGAATAATAGGGAATGGAATCAAAAGGGGATCAATTGGTGCAAAAAATGAAGAATTAAAGACCCTAGTGCACGTGTATCTTACCCATGCATTACCCACAAACAACCATACACCGAATATGGAATTCTGAAGAGACCTCATTGCACGGGTACTGTAGATGCGCAACCAGGGAGAAGATCAATCAGGAAGAACTCAATGCACGGGTACTGTACGAGTACCTACCCGTGCACATGCCTAAACCAGAAATTAAGAAGAGGTTGCACAGGTACATCAAGGGTCCTATACCTATGCACTACATGTGTCAGGTGTAGCCACATCAGCATTGTTAGACCTATTTCGGGACACATATAAATATTTTTGATTCTGATCATTCCCACATGACCACACACCATATTACATCACAGTTTCCCTCTCTAGATCTAGGATTTATATTCTCCCAAATCATCAATGATATGAACCTCACCAAGAGTAGTCATACCCGGAAACAATGAAAGGTAACATAATTAAGATCGTGTTCTAATTCGGATTTATAACAAAGACTGTAAAAGGACCTTGACCCATTATCTATAAAGAGATAAGAACCAAAGGTATAAGAAATATTGTAAACGCCACACTTAAGAACGAGAAAAGAATTGTGAGTGATAAATCAAGGTTTTAAGAACCAAAGAGAAAACGCTATAAATATTATTTCAATTCAAAAAACTACTCCAAGGACATTTATGAGCCTATTTTAAACTAAAATTATCTAAGACCTAAAAGGGAGAGAAAAGCTATATGCCTAGCACAAGAAAGAAAACAAATATTTGGCAATTAACGAATTTACGATTAGGAAATTTAAAAGTGCAATAATTGTCTTACAATTAGGAAAGAAATAAAGACTGAAATTAGCAACTAGCTGACTCGTTCCTTATTTGGAAAGCTAAATTTGGGAAACAAATTAGCTCTTTGATTTGGGAAACAAATCAGCTCATTATTCTTTGGATAATTAAATACGAAATATGCTGAAATAAGAATCTCCTCCAACCATACGCCGCCCATGTTGTGCCACACGCATAAGCTCTCTTAATCAGCCCAATATGTTGTCTTGATGACGTTGACTAAGCCTTGGTAATGAGGACATTGCTAACACAAGATCATGGAATACGGATCCGATTCAAGTTCCCATTGGTCCGGTTACAAGAGAATGTGCCAAGAAGTTCCAAAATGCATAAAGTAGGCTGATTCGAGGGATTTGGGCTCAAGCATGCATGTGGAGGCCTATTAATGGTGATGAATGAATTTTCTAGCTCTTAACAAGCATGATTCAAGTCTAAGAAAGTCAATAGGTGAATTTGGAAGCTGATTTCCTATTTTGGTGCTTAATTTTCTATTTTTCGTGTTTCTAAAAAAATGGACTGAATTAAATTGTTTCTTTCTTCTTTATTGTTGTACGGTTTTAGGCTGAAATATTAAGGAATTAAAGTCGGATTTGACTTTCTTAAATTAAGGACGAAATTACTTTAGTTTTAGGTATGTTTTTTGAACTTTTTCCTTTTTTTTTCTTGCCTTAGGCACAGTTTTAGGAACTATTGTTGCATTGAAATTTTTACGTTGATCTTTTGTTGCCTTAGTCCTATAAATTGTACTCTTTTCATGCAATAAGGATCAATTGTTTTATTCATAAAAATTAAGATTAATTTCTCTTTTGTTCTTTGAGAACTAATTTGAACTTATCAGATTTCTCTGCGGCGTTCATCCTTGACTTATCAATCGATTATTCCTTCCTTGATTGTGGCATCCTCCCTTGTACCAAGGTTTACATCTCTTTATAGGTGTTGAGTTGCGATTTCCATCCGAACCTGAACGTAGATCGGTCTTAGGCATTAATCCTGATACGATATTTGTTACAAGTTGACGTGGTTCAAATCTTTTGGTATCAGAGCCTGGTTGTGGTTTATGTTTCAGGTTTTCCTACCTCTTATTTGTTTGTGTCCTAGGTTCTAGTATTGACCAACTTTCTTTGGTCTAACTTCTTTCTTCTAGGGTTATTGAAATTCGAATTTGTCATAAAAAATAAGAGATCTGGAAAAAAAAAATTGGAAACACTTCAATTAAAAAAAAATCCATACAGCTTATTATCAAATTCCTTGCTGGAGAATCAAGATCCCATCCTAATAATATTTTTTGGTGCAGAATGTTGCTAAGAAATCTTGGTTATTTATTTAATTAGTTTGATAAGAACTTTTGAGAAATTATGAGTGGAAAAAGGCAAGAGTGGTGAGCTCATCTTAAGGGTAAAAGCCAATTTTTTATTTATGAAAACACAAGTGTTGAGTGAATTGATTATTCGAGTGAAATACGTGAGGGAGTGCCATGAGGCCCTCCCAATTTTATTTTTTTTACAGGAAAAAAACATGTTCGACAATAAAGATAGATGTGCTATTGATGATTCTTCCAACCCGGTGGATCCAAAGCTTTGGATGGAGGCATTAGTAAGGGAGGTGAGACAGATGGTGAAGGGGGAATTAGAACATTTACAACACTTAGATCATGTTGAGAACACATGTGCAGAGCAACCATAACCTGTTCCTCAAGCATGTAGAAGAGAGAGAGAGAGAGAGAGTTCTGGTTAGAGAAGAAGTTAGTGTACTAAGGGAATAGGTATGGCAATGAGGAGGAGTCTGTGGGTTGTCATAGAAGGAATGGATGGAATAGGAGAGATAGAAACCAAGGGGATGATAATTTTAGCAATATAAAGATGAAGATCTCGTCATTTGAAAGGAAATCCGATCTTGAAACCTATCTTGAATGGGAAAAGAAAATGGAACTCGTGTTTGATTGTCGCCATTATTCTAAAGCATAAAAGGTAAAACTAGTTGTGACTGAATTTACTTACTATGCTATGATTTGGTGGTATTAGTTAGTTATTGGTAGGAGACAGAATAGAGAATTTCTGATTGTGATGTGGGAAGACATGAAGCAGTGAAGAGAAATCGCTTTGTGCCCAGCCATTACTACCGAGACTTGTATCAAAATTTACAAATTCTCACGCAAGACAATTGAAGTGTGGAAGAATTACAAAGAGATGGAGATTGCCATGATTAGGGTAGATGTGGAAGAAGACTGTGAAGCTACCATTTGTTCTCTTCATGGCTTAAACTAGGAGATTGTTAATGTGGTTAAGTTGCAACATTATGTGAGGATAGAGGAGATGGTGTAAAAAGCTATCTAAATTGAGTGACAACTCAAGAGAAGGGGCAATACACTCCAATTCTTGAAGACCGAGCTATCCTAAGAAAGAAGACAAGGCCCAAACACCTATCATTCCCAAGCCAAAGTCCTAGCCTTCCAAACAAGGAAATTATGGTAAAACTGAAGCTTCTAATTCTCATAATCGTGTTATTAAATGTTTTAAATGTCAAGGCTGGGAACACATAGTAAGTCAATGCCCGAATAAGCGAGTTATGATGATGCAAGATAATGAAGAAATTGAGACTGATGAAGAAGAAGATGATTAGAAATCCATGCCTCTGTTAGAGGATGCCTCTAAGGATGAATATCTAGCCTCTGATGCATTAACGTTAATGGCAAAGAAATCATTGAGTTTGCAAACGAAGAATGAAGAAGAAGTCCAACGAGAGAACATCTTCCATAAAAGATGCTACGTCAAAGACAAATTATGTAGTGTAATTATTGATGGTGGTAGTTGTACTAATGTTGCAAGCACAACCCTAGTTAAAAAAATAGGATTGCCAACGATGTTGCATCCTAAGCCGTAAAAATTGCAACAGTTGAATGATAGTAGTTAGGTGAAGGTGACTAAATAGGCGTTAGTGGCATTCCAGATCGGTAAATATGAAGATGAAGTGATGTGTGATGTAGTACTGATGCAAGCGGGGCACTTGTTGTTAGGACGCCCATGGCAATTTGATGGGAGGGTGAAGCATGATGGATTTACAAACAAATACTCATTTGTACTTAATCAACGACCCATCACCCGTGTACCTTTGTCACCGAAACAAGTTCATAAAGATCAAGAAAGGTTGCAAAAAGAGTGTGAACAACAGAAAAAGAGTGTAAAAGAGAGATGTCGAGGAAAAAAAAGAAGAGAAGGCAATTATAAATTTGACAATTGAGGAAAAAACAGAGAAAAAACAAAAAAAAAAATTATACAAAAGCCAATTAAGAGAGCGATATTTTCAAATCAGCCGATAATTGTACTCTTGTACAAGGATGTGCTTTTAAACACTAACGAACTTGACCCTGATATGCCTAGTTCTGTTGTGTTTCTGTTGCAAGAATTTGAGAATTTTTTTCCCAACGAGATGCCTTACGGTTTACCTCCAATTTGGGGAATAGAGCATCAGATTACCCATCCATTCCAAATCGACCGGCTTATAGAGGAAATCCTGAGGAGACGAATGAGCTTCATAGGCAGGTTAGTGAATTGTTAAAAAAGGGTTATGTTAGGGAAACGATGAGTCCATGTGTAGTTCTGACCAGAATGATTTATATACCTATTTGAGGTCCCCATTACCTCGCTTTTATTCTTGTTTTCGAGTATATTTTGGTATTTGATGTGTTTGTAAGCCTTGTGTAGGTACATGTTCCCTACGGAAGGTATTTGAGCTTAATTGAAGAGTTTTTGAGGTTAAAGGACAGAATTTGGAATAGATTATGCAGATACCCCAAATTTGGAAGGTCTTATATCTCTCCTCCGATCGAACTACATCTCCCACAACCATCTTTCGAAAAAACCCGAAGGTCTTCTTTCCAACGCACCTTACAGATCGCGATTCTGAGGTTTGTAGAGAAAGTTATGACCGTTTTCGTAATGGTGCGCAGAGGTGCGGTACGCAACTGCGCGAGACCAATTTACGTACCGCACTTTGTACCGCATTTTTTGGCAGCAGGTTCCAAAAGTGATGTGCGGTACGCCTGTTGATGCGTACATTTGACGTACCGCATATATGGACAGAAATGCATTTTTTGGCTATTTTTTGAAGGGTATTCTTGTCTTTTCACCCCAATAACTTACCCTAACTTCCAAGCCTATAAATAACCCACTTTCTCTCCTCTTTTCAGACCACTCTTCCCCTCTTTTTCCCTCTCACGCCTCTTATCTTCTCTCTTCCATTTTCTTCATCTTCTTTCATCTCTTGCTCCCATGGAGGTTTTTCCTCCATGGGAGCTCACCATACACCTCCACCTCACCACTATACACTTCCTCCATCCATCTTAGAGTAGATTACAAAGGAATTAGGAGCCAAATTCGAGCTAGGAAGGCTAGGATAATCTTTGGAGGACTTGTCTTCAAGGGTTTGCTCTTATTTACTCATTTCTTTGTATTTCTTGTTTTCTTTGATGTGTTCCACAAATTTGGGGATATTGTAAACCTACACTTGTGTAATAAATGTATTGATTGTACTTAAATTCATTTGAGTTTTGTTTTGCTCTTTGATATATGTGTTTTTATGCTCTTAATATGATATGTAAGTGTATGAATTGTTAGAAATCAATATGCGTCCATGATTGGGTTTAGGAGTAGTTGTAATTTAGAGTAGAAATTAGATACCCATGATTGTTGATTGATTGATTGATGGATGACTTGAAATTCCATGTATTGAGTAATTTGAGTAATAGGGATTTTAGCCCTAAAGAGTAGAAAAGGTTTCATTTCAAGCTTTTAGTTGCTAAATTGACCTTGGTTCATATCATTGTTCTTAATGGGTCTTTGTATTAAGACACGATTATCCATCCACGTGACAAGATTGGGTGATGAATTGATTGTGGGAAAATTCCCTAATCAAGAGGATGAACCTTTAACCTAAATTGAATGTTCTTAATGGTATAACAATCACATTGTTGCATGTAGTTGTTACGTAAACTTGTTTCCCATGTTTAGCCATCCTAGGGAGTTGACTAAACCGAATATTTGACCTAGGAGTAATGACCACTGACATTTCTTTTGTGCTTGTGTTGTTATATGGATGTTTTGAGTGATTAAAGCCTTTGCTTAATTGATCACTTTGTAATTGATCCATGGTTAGATGCTATGTACCGAGAGGAGACGCGTTTGACAATGCTTAGATAAACATTCACTATGCTTGACTAGAAAGTGCTAGAACCACTAGGCTAGCCTATAAGGTTCGATTTGTATTCCACGTGCTTAATGAGTTCATATATATTGTCCGGATTGCTCGAGAGAGATTTCGGGTATATATGGATATTATCTCTAAGACATCGAGAGAGATTAGAGATTAATTAAGGGGATATGAGCCTATGTATACTTGCACATTTGAGGATTAGGTGAGTCTAGAACGTAATTAGGAGGATTCTCACGGTTGAGTCGTTTCTCTAGTGTAACCACATTTCATGCATATCTCCATTCCATCTATCATTGTATATATCATTTATATAAGTTATTTAGTTATATTATTATTCACTTTTTCATACACGTAACACACGAGTCCGCTTGGAGTGTTGTAATAATAGCTAGAATTAGAGACGGTCGGTGAATCCCACCGCCCTGTGGATCGATCTCTTGCTTGCCGTTGTGCTAGTCTCTGTGACTTGTACCCTTGCGAGGCCGAACTTAAATGTTCATATTTGATGACACTGCAACGACGTGTCTCTATCAAATTGGCGCCGTTGCCGGGGAGGTAGCTCATTCATTGATTGTTGATAGTTTTAGCTTCCATTTTACTGATTTTTATTATTTTACGGAATAGATTGTTATGTTGAAAATAAGCTCTATTTTACTCATGTCTTTCATTGTGTGCACAACAATGTTTAGGCTAGGTTATGGAGTTGTTAGTCGTGTTTTGTTATTTTATTTATAGCATATACATTTGATTGCTTTTTGAGTTGTGCTTGTGCAAGGAATTGAAACTATCTGGTTGGATAGACCACAAGACTCTTGAGAACTAGGTGTGCGTCTATCGTACCGCAACAACTCTCCAAGTGAAATCGCAACGCCACAAAGGCCATGTGGCTGCAGCCACAAGAGGTTTCCTCTAATTTTTGAGCTTTAATTTGAGTGCTTGTAGAATAGTTGTCGACTTGGACGGGAACCGCCCATGCGTTTAATGTTAGGAATGTTATGCTTATTTTCTTTTATTTTCATTAATGTTTAGATTTAAGAGTGGATCTGTATTGTACTTAGATCTTAAGGTGTTTGTTTTAGACAATTTTCAAATCTTTGAAAAAAGTGCTCTGTTTTTAATATTTGTGAGAAAAATGTTTCTTTAAAACTATACTAATTGGTAAAGAAATTAATTTTTCTGCCCAAGCTATGTTCTTCGATTTTTTGTTACGATTATGAATATATAAAGAACACAAAATTCTGGATGGCGGTTTAAAAGTTATGATCATTTCTTCGATCAAAGGTCAAGGGTGATGCCCTGTTTTTCAAAACTGCACATATACTATTTTCATAGTCCATTTTCACACTTTTCCAATCGAATTTTGAACTATTTTCTAAATAAAAAGTGTGTATTTATGTCTTCTTGTTGGTGTTAAAATTTTGTCAAATGATATTAAGTTCTGTTAAAGATATGCACCAAAGAGTGGACATTGGACGAACTTGAATTATGACAGCTTTTGAAATTTTTGGCCTCCATGTTGAGTTGCTTTCTTTTGTGTGCCGGTAGAGATATGCATAGTATGCTTTTAGCTCCATGCATCACTTAAATTTGCTTGTACAGTGCCAATCTTTTGATATTGAGGCGGATAGAACTCTTTGCTTGTTTAGCTTAGAAAAATAGTGGAGATTACCTGTGAGCTACACTTAAGCCTAAAAAGCGAAATTTGTGGGTTTTGTTTCTATTCTTTAAACACTTTCCGATTTTGTTCTTAACTGTGATCTCATTGTACTTCAAATTTGCATTGATTGCCATAGAACTTTATCATGTGGACTGCTTGTTGAGATTTATATTCCCTTGCTATATGGACTTTTAGAAATGATTTTGGATTTGAGTGTCTTCTTAAACTCCATAAATAGCCCATACACTCTCACGCCCCTATGTGTGTTTTCATTACAATAATTGAGCCCAAACACTAAACCTCCATACACCAATATAACCCAAACACAAGTCATACCCTAGTTATTGATCATGTTAAGGTGTATAGCTTTAGAGAAGTTATATTTGCTCTAAATTTTATAAATGTGTACTTAGGCAATTATGTGTAAATGTGCAAAGGCAAGGACTAAAAGAAAGAAAGAAAAAAAGAAAAAAAGAAAAGAAAAAAATAGAAAATAAGTGTGAATTATAAACACTTAAGCCTTCAAGTTATTCAAATAAAAAGTTACTCACCAATGAGTACAAGTGTAGCACAAATATGCAATGTAAATTTTAGTGTCTAGTCACTTGTGATGTAATGTGTTCTAGAGCTAACTAAAGTATTGTAATATGTATAAACACTTTGGTATGATTAGTAACTTTATCCTTCCCACTCTTATCATATCTTCCATCCCATACACCACCACAAATCACCTTAGCCCCAATACAAGTGAGGGAAAGTCCATTTGATCTCTTAGAAAGTCTATATTTGGGAATATGACTCAATGCATGCTCTTTCCACGTTCATGACATCTCAATTCTTTCCATGAGATCTATCACTATAAAATGTGCTTCATTGAATATACTCATATGCGATATATTAGATTCCATGAACATAACTTCCAAATCGCATGTGTTTGCTAGAGAGTGATCGCCTAGGTTCTGAGTGAAAAAATCAGACTGAAATCCGGTGAGGATTAGAGTCTAGGCGAATTTTATCTTGAGCATTCGAGCATTGTTGATTTGTAAACCAAAAACATCCTAAGTATTGGCATACTTGCATTGTGTGAAGCATTGTTATTGATTCGTATATTTGAGATACTAGCATGCGTGTGTCGTTTTTATATGGTATGTTTGGATTGCATCTCAGCTTTCTTGCAGAGTAATACGTTTGTGGGTGTTCGTATCTGTAAACCCTCAGAAGACAAAACTTCTCCATCTAGGGATCGCCTAGTGGTTGAAAGGCTTATGGCACGTGCTAAATGTCATCGTGTTTCCTACGAAAGTGGACTAGCCTAGCTTAGTTTTCAATTATGTTCATTTTGTTTGAATGTTTTTTGTTTTAGTTTTTGCTCGAGGACTAGCAAAAGATAAGTTTGGGGATATTGATCGGAACGATTTATATACCTATTTGAGGTCCCTATTACCTCACTTTTGTTCTTGTTTTCAAGTATATTTTGGTATTTGATGTGTTTGTGAGCCTTGTGTAGGTACATGTTCCCTACGGAAGGTATTTGAGCTTAATTGAAGAGTTTTTGAGGTTAAAAGGCAGAATTTGGAATAGCTTATACAGATACCCCAACTTTGGAAGGTCATATATCTCTCCTCCAATCGAACTACGTCTCCCATAACCATATTTCGGAAAGCCCCATAGGTCTTCTTTCCAACTCACTTCAAAGATCGTAATTCTGAGGTTTGTAGAGAAAGTTAAGATCGTTTTCGTAGTGGTACGCAGAGGAGCGTACTCAACCGCGCGAGACCAATTTGCGTACCGCACTTCGTACCGCATTTTTTGGCAGCAGGTTCCAAAAGTGATGTGTGGTACGCTTGTTGATGCGTACCGCGTGACGTACCGCATATATGGACATAAATGCATTTTTTGGCTATTTTTTGAAGGGTATTCTTGTCTTTTCACCCCAATATCTTACCCTAACTTCCAAGCCTATAAATAACCCACTTTCTCTCCTCTTTTCAGACCTCTCTTCCCCTCTTTTCCCCTCTCACGCCTCTTCTCTTCTCTCTTCCATTTTCTTCATCTTCTTTCATCTCTTGCTCCCATGGAGGTTTTTCCTCCATGGGAGCTCACCATACACCTCCACCTCACCACTATACACTTCCTCCATCCATCTTAGAGTAGATTACAAAGGAATTAGGAGCCAAATTCGAGCTAGGAAGGCTAAGAGCATTTTTGGAGGACTTGTCTTCAAGGGTTTGCTCTTATTTACTCATTTCTTTGTATTTCTTGTTTTCTTTGATGTGTTCCACAAATTTGGGGATATTGTAAACCTACACTTGTGTAATAAATGTATTGATTGTACTTAAATTCATTTGAGTTTTGTTTTGCTCTTTGATATATGTGTTTTTATGCTCTTAATATGATATGTATGTGTATGAATTGTTAGAAATCAATATGCGTCCATGATTGGGTTTAGGAGTAGTTGTAATTTAGAGTAGAAATTAGAGACCCATGATTTTTGATTGATTGATTGATGGATGACTTGAAATTCCATGTATTGAGTAATTTGAGTAATAGGGATTTTAGCCCCAAATAGTAGAAAAGGTTTCAGTTCAAGCATTTAGTTGCTAAATTGACCTTGGTTCATATCTTTGTTCTTAATGGGTCTTTGTATTAAGACACGATTATCCATCCACGTGGTGGGATTGGGTGATGAATTGATTGTGGGAAAATTCCCTAATCAAGAGGATGAACCTTTAACCTAAATTGAATGTTCTTAATGGTATAACAATCACATTGTTGCATGTAGTTGTTACGTAAACTTGTTTCCCATGTTTAGCCATCCTAGGGAGTTGACTAAACCGAATATTTGACCTAGGACTAATGACCACTGACATTTCTTTTGTGCTTGTGTTGTTATATGGATGTTTTGAGTGATTAAAGCCTTTGCTTAATTGATCACTTTGTAATTGATCCATGGTTAGATGCTATGTACCGAGAGGAGACGCGTTTGACAATGCTTAGATAAACATTCACTATGCTTGACTAGAAAGTGCTAGAACCACTAGGCTAGCCTATAAGGTTCGATTTGTATTCCACGTGCTTAATGGGTTCATATATATTGTCCGGATTGCTCAAGAGAGATTTCGGGTATATATGGATACTATCTCTAAGACATCGAGAGATTTTAGAGATTAATTAAGGGGATACGAGCCTATGTATACTTGCACATTTGAGGATTAGGTGAGTCTAGAACGTAATTAAGAGGATTCTCACGGTTGAGTCGTTTCTCTAGTGTAACCACATTTCATGCATATCTGCATTCCATCTATCATTGTATATATCATTTATATAAGTTATTTAGTTATATTATTATTCACTTTTTCACACACGCAACACACGAGTCCGCTTGGAGTGTTGTAATAATAGCTAGAATTAGAGATGGTGAATCCCACCTCCATGTGGATCGATCCCTTGCTTGTCATTGTGCTAGTCTCTGTGACTTGCTCTCTTTCGAGGCCGAACTTAAATATTCATATTTGATGACACTACAACGACGTGTCCCTATCAAGTTCCAGTTTTGTTAATTCCTAAGAATGATGGGATATGGAGAATGTGTGTTGATTGCCGAGCGATCAACAATATAACGGTAAAGTTTCGTCACCTTATATGCTAGATGAATTGCATGGTTCTTGTGTAATTTCTAAAATTAACTTGAAAAGTGGATATCATCAAATCTGAATGAAAGAGGGTGATGAATGGAAAACTACGTTCAAAACTAAATATGGATTGTACGAGTGGTTAGTAATGCCATTTGGTCTAACTAATGCTCCGAGTACTTTCATGCATTTAATGAATTTTGTTTTGGGTGCATTTATTGGAAAATTTGTTGTGGTATATTTTGATGATATTCTCATATATAGCAAAAACTTGGGTGATCATGTACAACATTTGAAATCTATTTTAGATGTGGTTAGAAAAAGACAATTGTTTGATAACCTGAAGAAGTGTACCTTTTGCACTGATAATCTTATGTTTCTAGGATTTGTTATAAGTGCACATGGTATACATATTGATGAGGAGAAGATACGTGTCATCCAAGAATGGTTGTCCCACAAACGTAGGCAATGTGAGAAGTTTTCATGGACTTGCTAGCTTCTACCGACAGTTTGGGAAAGACTTTAATACATTGGTCATACCACTTACTGAAGTAATCAAGAAAAACATGGGTTTCAAGTGGGGAGAAGAACAAGAAAAGGCGTTTCAATTGGTCAAGAAAAAGTTGACCAACGCTGCTTTATTGTTTTTGCCTAATTTTACTAAAACATTCGAAATTGTTATGGGCAGTTATTAAGACAAACATTAAAACATGGGAAGATTGTTTGTCGCATGTTAAGTTTGCTTATAATCGCTATGTTCACTCTGCTACTAAATTTTCACCATTTGAGATTATTTATGGTTTTAATCCTCTAACTCCTTTGGATTTATCTCCATTACCTTTGTTTGAGCATGTGAATCTAGATGGAAAAAGAATGGTTGAGCTTGTAAGGCAGTTCCATAAGAAACTAAATTCAACATTGAAAAAAGAACTGAGCAATATGCAAGACAAGCCAACAAAGGGCGGTAACAGGTGGTCTTCAAAATCTGGAGATTGGGTGTGGTTGCACATGCGTAAGGAGCGATTTCTGACTCAAAGGAAATCCAATCTACTACCTAGAGAGGATGGGCCTTTCTAAGTGTTAGAATGGATCAATGACAATGCATACAAGCTGGACTTACCCGGTGAGTATAATGTAAGTGTTACTTTCAATGTTTCTGATTTGAGTCCTTGGGTGTAGGTCATGAACTTGATTTGAGGACAAATCCCTTTCAAGAAGAGGGGAATGATGAGGACATGGCTAGCATAAGATCATGGAATAAGGATCTGATTCAAGTTCACATTGGTCCGGTTACAAGAGCTCGCATATTGATGGTGATGAACGGATTTTCCAGCCCTTAACAAGCATGATTCAAGTTCAAGAAAGTCAATAGGCGAATTTGGGAGCTGATTTTCTATTTTGGTACTTAATTTCCTATTTTGATGTTTAAAAAAAAGACTGAATTAAATTATTTCTTTCTTCTTTATTGTTGCACAATTTTAGGCTGAAATATTAAGGAATTAAAGTTAGATTTGACTTCATTAAATTGAGGCCGAAATTACTTTGGCTTTAGGTATGTTTTTTTTTTTAACTTTTCCTCTTTTTTTTTTGGTTGCCTTAGGCACATTTTTATGAATTATTGTTGCAATCCTTGGGATTTTTAGGGCTGATCTTTTGTGGTCTTAATCCTATAAATTGTACTCTTTTCATTTAATAAAGATTAGTTGCTTTATTCATAAATATTAAGAGTAATTTTTCTTTTGTCCTGTGAGAACTAATTTGAACTTATCAGATTTTTTTGTGGCGTTCATCCTTAACTTATCAATCGAGCATTCCTTCCTTGATTTTGGCTTCCTTTTTTATACCAAGGTTCACATCTCTTTATAGGTGTTGGGTTGCAGTTTCCATCGAACCCGAACATAGATCGGTCTTAGGCATCAATCTTGATGCGGGATTTGTTACAAGTTGACGTGGTTCATTTCACTTGGTCTTCTTGTGGGCTCATCTTAGACTTTAACATTTCAGAATCAGTCCAAGTTTCTTGAATCAAGCCACTGATTGCATCTTTGAATCTCTTAGCCCTTGCCCTTGTTATTGGACAACTTGAACATGCAATGGATACCTTAGTGCAACTCCTTTGTTCTCATCAATCAAGAGCCTACACACTCTTTTCTTGGAATTCTACTCAATAAAGGACATTTGGAGGTTGAAATCAAGCTTGAAGAAAGAAGGTCTATACATTGGTCCTCTCTCTCTCTCTCTCTCTCTCTCTCCCTCTCTCTCTTCCTTATTATTTTCTTGTATTTGTTATAAGTACCTAAACCCAATTTAGGAGTTGATAAAATTAATTCAAAGATTGTGGGAATTCCACCATACTTTGGTTTGATTAATATAGTTCTATTCATTGTTCTTAATTGTGTTTAATTATCTCTTGAATTAAATAGGCACTCTAACCTTGATTATTGTTGATTGATTGAATTTATTTGAGTAACTAAGCTTTAACTGAAATCTTTGTGAAGTGGGTAGGCACTCTAACTCCCATCTCACTTAGTGGTTGAATTTGATCTTTAATGCATTTAATACTTACCTTAGGTTGGATAGACACTCCAACTCCCACCCCATTGTAGAGGTTGAATTATGGTTTCTTTGTGAGCCAAGTAGGCACTCCAACTCTCGGTTTTCATTAGTTACCAATTTATGTTTTTAGCCATCCACACCTACGGTGCTTAACCAAGCTCAATTGAATTGGAAGGGGTATGTTGTGAGCACTCCAATCCAACATATTCCAGCTAGGTAAAATGGGTGGATTGCGAGCACTCCAATCCAAGAGTGAAAGGGGTGGATTGTGAGCACTCCAATCCAAGCCATCCTAGAAAATCAAGCTAGGAGGTTTAGCCCTATAAAGAAATCAAACTTGTCTTAAGAAATGGAATTCCCACTATTTGTGTAAATGATAGCATCGACTCGAATATTCCTCAACATATCTTTTCATACACATTTTCATTATCTTTAGTTTAGTTTAATTTCTTTAAGTTTCATAGTAGTTGCATTTTCAATTTCAATGTTCCTTATCAAATCTCATTTCAATTTACTTTTATTATTTTTGTAGAGCTAGAGTTCATTTGATCATCGCTAATAGTTCAATCCCTGTTGACGATACCCTAACTTGCCACAAGACTTATTTTATACCATTGAGAGCATAGTTACAGTTTTTATAAATTTTGTTTTGATATTGCATATACCACAGATATGTGTCGAACAGACACAACCAACTTTCTATCTAAGACACATCCCATGTCTGTAGAAAGTTTCCTTGCTTGACTATCTGGACCTTTGTCCTAGCCAAGACTTATTGCATAGCTATCCGGATTATCTCGATCCTAGATAAGACTTCCTTGCTTGACTATCCGAATCATCCCAATCCTAGCCAAGAATTCATGCCATTTACAAGGACTTCCTAATGTGATCAAATGTATGCTAATGCAAACATAAGCAATATAGAATATGTGATCATTATATCCTATGGAAACTAGACATGAACAATGAGCACAAAATGTGTATTTATCTAGTTTACAATCCTAACAAAAATGACATCATACAAATGATGCATGTACATATGAAATGTATGGATTAGGTATAGTTCTTGAAGAACTAGACTTAAGCATTTAAAGTACACAAATCAATGTAGCCTAGTTCTTTAAACATGACTAAAACCTAGAGCATGTAAAACACTAAAAACATTCCAAGATCTAGATTATATTCATGTTACTAAAGCTTGAAAATTATCATATACATGAAGCACATATTCAAGTCTTTAGAACTAAAACCAAAAATGCTAGAATCATAAAGTATGATCAAAAAGATTTTCTAGCAATCATTTAGAGCACATATTCACAAAATAATCAATTAAAACACAAATAGGCTCTAGATAATTGTGCTAAACCTAAATATGTTCAATTAAAGAGTCATAGCACAAGTAAAGGCTATTAATCATCAAAATACAATCAATTAAAGCACATATAGTGATGAGGACGTGGCTAGCACGAGATCATGGAATGCGGATCCAATTCAAGTTCCCATTGGTCCAGTCACAAGAGCGAGCCAAGAAGTTCCAAAATGCAATAAGTGGGCTGATTCAAGGGATTTGGGCTCAAGCAAGCACGTGGAGGCTCTTTAAAGGTGACGAAAGAAATCTCAAGCCCATAACAAACATAATTCAAGTCCAAGAAAGTCAATAGGCATTGGACCTGATTTATGAATGAATAAATGTCAATTTAATTTCTTGTTGCACAATTTTAGGCTTAGATATTAAGGAATTAAAGTCAAGATTGACTTCCTTGATTTGAGTACCGAACTTAGCTTATTTAAGAATGTTTTTAATTTGTCTACTTTCCTTTTTCGTTGCCTTGGGCACAATTTCAGGAATCTTTGTAATAAATCTTCGGATTTCTAGGGATTTCTAAGGCTGGTCTTCTGTTGCCTTAGTACTATAAATTGTACCTTTTCTTTCAACATAAGGCAGTCGATTATTTCATAAAAAAATAGAGAGCAATTTCTCTTTTGTTCTTTGAGAACTAATTGGAACTTATCAAAACTTTTCTATGGCATTCCTTCCCGACTTATCAATCAAGTATCTCATCCTTGATTGTGGCGTCTTCCTTATACCAAGGTTCGCATCTCGCTATAGGTGTTAGGTCGCGGTTTCCATCCAAACCAGATCATAGAACGGTCTTAGTCACAAATCAACGATGATCGTATCATTTGGTATCAAAGTCTAGTTTCTAAACTCAGGTTTAAACTATCCCTATTCTTTGTCTTTTCTGTATTCGTTTGATTCAAAAAAAAACCGTACTTGAGTCCATTTGATCAAGGTCGGTAAAAAAAAAAAAAATAGTACAATTTTTTTTTAGTTCGTGTAATTGACATATATCAACTATTACTATTTCTTTCCTTTATTCCATGAATTGATATTAAAAAAAATCTCGTAGTGAAAACTCGTCTTTGTTTGGTTCATTATAAATCGCTTCGTGTGAACCTAGAAAAAATAAATCTTGGTGCGGTGAACGTGGCTAAGAAACCCTGATTATTTGTTTGAATTAGTTTGATAAGAACTCTTGAGAAATAACGAGTGGAAAAAGGCAAGAGTGGTGAGTACATATTGAGGGTAAAAGCTGAATTTTATTGTGTGAAAACACAAGTGTTGAGTGAATTGATTATTTGAGTGAAACATGTGAGGGAGTGTTGTTAGGGTTTTTTTTTCTAATCTTTATTTTGCAGGAAAATATGTCCATAAACAAAGATAAAGGCACTACTGAAGATACTTTCATTCCAGTGGATCTAAAGATTTGGAAGAAGGCATTAGTAGGGGAGATGAGACGGTTGATGAGGGAGGAATTGGAACCTTTACATGAGCATTTAGATCAAGTGGAGAATGCACGCGCGGAGCAGCCACAACCAGTTCCACAAGCAGGTGGGAGACAGAGAGTTCTGATTAGAAGAGAAGTCAATGATAACTACGGGGATGAATATGGTAAGGAGGAGGAGTCTGTAGGTAGTCATAGGAGGAATGGACGGGGTAGGAGAGATCGCAACCGAAGGGATGATAACCTTAGCGGTATAAAGATGAAGGTCCCATCGTTTCAAGGGAAATCCGATCCTGAAGCCTACCTTGAATGGGAAAAGAATATGGAACTCGTGTTTGATTGTCACCACTACCCCGAAGCACAAAAGGTAAAACTAGCTGTAATTGAATTTACTGAATATGCTATGATTTGGTGGGATCAGTTAGTTATTAGTAGGAAACGGAATGGAGAACGTTCGATTGCAACATGGGAAGACATGAAGGCTGTGATAAGGAAGCACTTTGTGCCTAGCCATTACTACTGAGGCTTACATCAGAAATTGTAAAGTCTCACGCAAGGTACTCGAAGTGCGGAAGACTATTACAAAGAGATGGAGATTGCCATGATTAGAGCAGATGTGGAAGAAGACCAAGAAGCAACCATGGCTCGTTTTCTTAATGGCCTA